>JAYESA010000001.1:99621588-100179088 GCA_036927795.1 Iris macrosiphon | reverse complement strand
GCACGTGGATAGCCGCTAAGCGAGGATGACTTATTTATATGAACATGAGTCGCTAGCATAGCCATAAAGGACCGATCGCAGACGAGAATGGAACGCAGCAAAAGTACAAGAGGCCATACAAACCATCTCCTGCACATGATGATCGCACATGAAGTAGTCTAAGGCCAAAATGGAATGCAACGAAAGTACACGATGCACTACAAACCATCTCGCCTGCACACGATGGACTACACACGAATTCCATCCGGATCGGATCTGCCCTAGTGCCCCGGTGACCGTCCGTGGAACTATACCTCATTTTCGAGTTGTCCGCGACATGCAGGTCAAGGTCTTTCCAATATTATTATTTTGCCAAGCAAGCAACACGAGTACGTGATTTATTATTTACCAAGCAGGCAACACGAGTACGTGAGATACTTGAATCTTGATTCTTCGTTCAGTGAATGACTTTGCCTTGATGCATTTCCCTGGTTCGGGGCTGCCTGGTGACCTAACGGTCCCGAAAACTTGCAGGTTCAATCATGCACGGAACGACTACTCAGTAGTCTCCTGGGGTTTGGATGAAAACAAGGCAGTAGACAAGCATGCATTTGTATTAAACACAAGTATTCACGTTGGCTCGGGCCCGAAGGTAAGCCGAGGAGTGAGATCGTTAGGGGACTTCCCGAGCGACATGTTCTAGGGTAGCATGCGAGGGTCTGAACATATTTATAAGCAATGTTTCATTTCCATGTTCTAGCATGAGCAATACAAGTTGGGATTATTTCCTTAGCTAGGTGCGTTGGATTCTTATTAGCTTGCAGGGGGTGAATCACCTAGCAACTAGCATGTATCATTCCAGATTTTATGTGTGCTGGCTAAGCAAAGACAAGTTCACCGTAGCCACCCACCTTAGCGATGATTCGCCTCGGTAGAGCGATACGTCAAACGAGCCTCTGAAAGCCTAAGCTGAATTCCTATAGGAACTAGTCTGGATATCCTTTGCCTCAAACGAGTATTCTCGCCTGAGCAAGACGGGTCGGGACATGCACTTTTTTCGTTTGAATCGGCAGTCCGCTTAAGCGGAACAGGGTGTTACATCCTACCCAACTAAGAAAAAGTCTCGTCCTCGAGACTTCCTGAGGACAAGCAGTACGTTTCAATCAATTTTGATTTAACGATACAAGGCTGAGGCAAACCTATACAAGTCAAGTTTCAAAAACTTAGTCTGGATCGTGCACACATTCGAAGTGCACTTCTAGCGTGAACACGTCAACCGACTTAGCGATAGCGAAGTCTTAGCACTCGAGTTTCATATTTTCTTAAGTCTTGGATCGTGCACAAGTTCAAGGCATCCCTCAAACATATGCATTCAACCAAACTTAGAGATAGTAAAATCGGACAAGCTACTAGCGATAATCTGAAGGGTCCGCACAGGTTGGCACAAAGGCCACTCGCTGCACAATAACATACAAGCAATCATATCATTCAAAACGTATTTTGAAAGTATTTAGACTTATTGTTGGAACATTCCATTGAGGCATTGAGAGAGAGAGAGAGAGGGTGCATATAACCTACGAATGAGCTTTCGAAACTGAGATAATCGAAATGAAGTCCAAAGGCGTAGAAGCCAGGCTCTGATACCATTCTGTCATGCCCCGATCTTCCGCAGGCAAATCGACCGTTTATGCTAGGCGAGAATCACCGCGCCAGCGCTCTCGCGGAACGATCGCTTTGACCCATCCGGGAGTGATGCCGCATGAGCGTGAGCCATGCCCGTACAAGGCCATGGTTCATTGGCGGACAGTAAGAGTTCTAAGCCATAGAGTCGCACAGATTGTCCGAGTGTAGCAGAATCATGAACGCATAGGCGATTTGGTAACAGGTTCACTGAGTCGACAATAGCGGAAGCATTGAATAACACAAGTTTAGGTAAAGCAACTATTTATTGATATAAACAAGTGTTATAGGTGGCGTATAGCCGAGATTACAAGTTGCTCAAGCCTCTCTCTCTGAAACAGTAAAAGCGTGCCAAGTGGCTACAATTGTGGAATGATTGTACAGGCGATGTCCAGGCGATGTTCACAACATTATATATGTGCTTCAGTTCTGGGCGTAGCGCTGCTTCGGAGTGATCTCCACGCCTTAGCACGCACGAAGGAGCATCCGCACCGAACGAGGTTCTCCCGCACCCTGCATACAAACTGGTGGATTATCAGTACATTGAATGCACTGGTGGGGAGGCTACTCGCCCGCTCGATAAATCCAAACACGTAATACAGGTTCCGTGCACCAAATATTAAGTTGTCTTTCTAGTTGCCTTAGGATCAATTTCATGCAAAGATTGAATAGCGTAACTCGTGTGGCAGTGCGCCATGCTACATGAGAAGAAACACGGCGAGACTTACCAACTTACCATTTGTCCTTCCCTGTCTAAGGCAAACATTATTAATTCAAGCACGGGCAAGTATAAACATTCAGGGGCATTCATAATGGAAACCAAGTTATAACATATGCATCACGAGAGTCGTTATATCAAGATCATTCAGGTGTTCAGTTGCTTTTGATGCGATGCAGTGACTCGCACGCAGATAGCCGCTAAACGAGGATGACTTATCTATATGAACATGAGTCGCTGGCATAGCCATAAAGGATCGATCGCAGACGAGAATGGAACACAGCGAAAGTACAAGAGGCGCTACGAACCATCTCCTGCATACGATGATCGCACATGAAGTCATCCAAGGCCAAAATGGAATGCAACGAAAGTACACGATGCGCTACAAACTATCTCGCCGGCACATGATGGACTACACACGAATTTCATCCGGATCGGATCGGCCCCAGTGCCCTGGTGACCGTCCGTGGAACTATACCTCATTTCTGAGTTGTCCGCGACATGCAGGTCAAGGTCAGGTCAAGGTCTTTCCAATTTTATTATTTTTCCAAGCAGGCAACACGAGTACGTGATTTATTATTTACCAAGCAGGCAATACGAGTATGTGAGATACTTGAATCTTGATTCTTCGTTCAGTGAATGACTTTGCCTTGATGCATTCCCCTGGTTCGGGGCTGCCTGGTGACCTAACGGTCCCGGATACTTGCAGGTTCAATCATGCACGGAACGACTACTCAGTAGTCTCCCGGGGTTTGGATGAAAATAAGGCAGCAGACAAGCATGCATTTGTATTAAACATAAGTATTCACGTTGGCTCGGGCTCAAAGGTAAGCCAAGGAGTGAGATCGTTAGGGGACTTCTCGAGCGACATGTTCTAGGGTAGCATGCGAGGGTCTGAACATATTTATAAGCAATGTTTCATTTCCATGTTCTAGCATGAGCAATACAAGTTGGGATTATTCCCTTAGCTAGGTGCGTTGGATTCTTATTAGCATGCAGGGAGTGAATCACCTAGCGACTAGCATGTATCATTCCAGATTTTATGTGTGCTGGCTAAGCAAAGACAAGTTTACCGTAGCTACCCACCTTAGCGATGATTCGCCTCGGTAGAGCGATACGTCAAACGAGCCTCTGAAAGCCTAAGCTGAATTCCTGTAGGGACAAGTCTGGATATCCTTTGCCTCAAACGAGTATTCTCGCCTGAGCAAGGCGGGTCGGGACATGCACTTTTGCCGTTTGAATCGGCAGTCTGCTTGAGCGGAATGGGGTGCTACATCCTACCCAACTTAAAAAAAGTCTCGTCCTCGAGACTTCCTGAGGACAAGCAGTACGTTTCAATCAATTTTGATTTAACGATACAAGGCTGAGGCAAACCTATACAAGTCGTTGTACTTGTTTATTTGGATATTCACTTGCACAAGCATTCGAGATCAGCATATCGCTTAGTCTGGATCGTGCGCACATTCGAAGTGCACTTCTAGCGTGAACACGTCAACCGACTTAGCGATAGCGAAGTCTTAGCACTCGAGTTTCACATTTTCTTAAGTCTTGGATCGTGCACAAGTTCAAGGCGTCCCTCAAACATATGCATTCAATCAAACTAAGAGATAGTGAAATCGGACAAGCTACTAGCGATAATCTGAAGGGCAGGTTGGCACAAAGGCTACTCGCAGCACAATAACATACAAGCAATCATATAATTCAAAACGCATTTTGAAAGTATTTAGACTTATTGTTGAAATATTTCATTGAGGCATTGAGAGAGAGCGTGCACATAACCCACGAAAGAGCTTTCGAAACTGAGATAATCGAAATGAAGTCCAAAGGCGTAGAAACCAGGCTCTGATACCATTCTGTCACGCCCCGATCTGCCACAAGCAAATCGGCCGTTCTCGCTAGGCGAGAATCACCGCGCCAGCGCTCAATCGGAATGACCGCTTTGACCCATCCGGGGGTGATGTCGCACGAGCGTGAGCCACGCCCGTGCAAAGCTGTGGTTCATTGGCTGGAAGTAAGAGTTCTAAGCCACAGAGTCGCACAGATTGTCCGAGTGCAGTGGAATCATGAACGCATAGGCGATTTGGTAATAGGTTCACTGAGTCGACAATAGCGGAAGCATTGAATAATACAAGTTCAGGTAAAGCAACTCTTTATTGATATAAACAAGTGTTACAGGCGGCGTATAGCCGAGATTACAAGTTGCTCAAGCCTCTCTCTCTGAAACAGTAAAAGCATGCCAAGTGGCTACAATTATGGAATGATTTTACAGGCGATGTCCAGGCGATGTTCACAATATTATATATGTGCTTCAGTTCCGGACGTAGCGCTGCTTCGGAGTGATCTCCACGCCTTAGCACGCACGAAGGAGCATCCGCACCGAATGAGGTTCTCCCGCACCCTGCATACAAACTGGTGGATTATCAGTACATTGAATGCACTGGTGGGGAGGCTACTCGCCCGCTCAAAAAATCCAAACACGTAATACAGGTTCCGTGCACCAACTATTAAGTTGTCTTTCTAGTTGCCTTAGGATCAATTTCATGCAACGATTGAATAGCCTAACTCGTGTGGCAGTGTGTCGTGCGACATGAGAGGAAACACGGCAAGACTTACCAACTTACCATTTGTCCTTCCCTGTCTAAGGCAAACATTATTAATTCAAGCACGGGAAAGTATAAACATTCAGGGGCATTCATAATGGAAACCAAGTTATAGCATATGCAACATGAGAGTCGTTATATCAAGATCGTTCAGGTGTTCAGTTGCTTTCGATGCGATGCAGTGACTCACACGCAGATAGCCGCTAAGCGAGGATGACTTATCTATATGAACATGAGTCGCTGGCATAGCCATAAAGGACCGATCGCAGATGAGAATGGAACGCAGCGAAAGTACAAGAGGTGCTACGAACCATCTCCTGCACACGATGATCGCACATGAAGTAGTCCAAGGCCAAAATGGAATGCAATGAAAGTACACGATGCGCTACAAACTATCTCGCCTACACACGATGGACTACACACGAATTCCATCCGGATCGGATTGGCCCCAGTGCCCCGGTGACCGTCCGTGGAACTATACCTCATTTCTGAGTTGTCCGCGACATGCAGGTCAAGGTCAGGTCAAGGTCTTTCCAATTTTATTATTTTTCCAAGCAGGCAACACGAGTACGTGATTTATTATTTACCAAGAAAGCAACACGAGTACCCGAGATACTTGAATCTTGATTCTTCTTTCAGTGAATGACTTTGCCTTGATGCATTCCCCTGGTTCGGGGCTTCCTGGTGACCTAACGGTCTCGGATACTTGCAGGTTCAATCATACACGGAACAACTACAAACTAGTCTCCCGGGGTTTGGATGAGAACAAGGCAACATACAAGCAGACAAGCATGCATTTGTATTAAACACAAGTATTCATGTTGGCTCAGGCCCGAAGGTAAGCCGAGGAGTGAGATCGTTAGGGGACTTCCCGAGCGACACGTTCTAGGGTAGCATGCGAGGGTCTGAACATATTTATAAGCAATGTTTTATTTTCATGTTCTAGCATGAGCAATACAAGTTGGGATTATTCCCTTAGCTAGGTGCGTTGGATTCTTATTAGCATGCAGGAGGTGAATCACCTAGCGACTAGCATGTATCATTCTAGATTTTATGTGTGCTGGCTAAGCAAAGACAAGTTCACCGTAGCCACCCACCTTAGCGATGATTCGCCTCGGTAGAGCGATACGTCAAGCGAGCCTCTGAAAGCCTAAGCTGAATTCCTGTAAGGACAAGTCTGGATATCGTTTGCCTCAAACGAGTATTCTCGCCTGAGCAAGGCGGGTCGGGACATGCACTTTTGCCATTTGAATCGGCAGTCCGTTTGAGCGGAACGGGGTTTTACATTGGCCTTTGTGCCTTTCTCGTAATTCGTGCCATATTGATTTGCGCACTTCGTATTTCTTGGGAATTCGTGCGCATCTCGATTTACGTATATGTTCTATTTTTGCTTCGTATCGGTACTCGTGCTACTTCGGATCTGGTGTCTCAATCCACATATAAGTTTCGATATGCGTGCCCATATAGGTTTGTGTGCCTCAGTTTCTGTGTCAGTTCCTTGCACCGCTTGCGGGACCTACACGGTATAGTTTTCTGCCATCCCTTGTGATTTTATTTATATTTTATTGGTTGATGCTTATGGTTTCTTGTTGTGTCCTGAGGACCCCGATGGACGTGCCAGCTTGGATATTGGTTTGCCGAAGGCTTGCGTATCTAGCCGAGCCCTCTAGGAAAGTACTCCTTGCCCTTGTGACGGTTTCGCGCCTATGCGCTTCTCATCCTCCATTTAATTTATTGTAATTTAATTGTACTTGTAAACAGTAATAATTATGTTAGATCTTTAAATATTGATTTTAGTGTAGAATGGTTCGATATCGGGCCGATACCCATATCAAATAACTCGGACGTGACATCCACGCCTCCGAGGACACGAGCATGACCTGGTTATGAGCATAATTCCTATATGTCCCGTGTCTGACTCACGATCGGGTGGCACTAGATTATTGGACTTGTTTATTGTGGTTTGGCTAATGACAGATGACAATGTGGTTGTGCGCCCTGCGTGGCGATTCTTATCGATTGTGTTGGCGTGGTGCCCAACACGCATTGTAGTGCTACTGGAGGCCGAGACTTAGTCTTTTCGACTTGGAATTCTGTGGCGGGTTGTGCTAGGTGGATATTCTATTTGTTTTGTTTTACAGGTTATGTTTCGGTCCCAGAAATGTAGGAAAGGTTCTGCCAAAATTTTCTAGAATTTTGATCAATAATTTGATTTGGATTCTGATCTAGAAAATTGATTCAGGGATTTGATTTGAAATTAATTGGGAAATTTATTCAGTAATTTTTTTTATAATTTGGTTTGGAAGATTTGGTTTAGGATCTTGGTTCAGGATTTGATTCGATACTTGATTCGGGATTTGATTTGGGAATTTTATTCAGAGATTCATGATTCAATTTGGGAATTTGACTCGGGATTTGGTTTTATATTATACGTATAATGCTTATTTACCCTTGTTCGTTGGATAGAGGAAGGGTGTAGTTCTACTCAGAAGACGGTCTGTGATTCCGGTCCTTATTTTGTTTAAGGGTCGTGGATCTGCTCCATAGTGGTTCATGTATTTTCTTACCACTATCCGGCGGCATTCATTATTAGATTCTTGTTTCCATATTATTCTTTCCAGACGTTGTTCTAGATTAACCTGATTGGACTAGCAGTTGCCTTATGTCGGGATTGTGAACTTTGGATAAATTTGAGGATTGAATATTATTTTAAATTAGAAGTATGATATTGAGATATTGACTTGGCAATCTCTTGTGTACTCTATTTGACTTTGCAATCCTGGGCTAGAGGCATAATATTGTTATTATTGAATTTCTTGGGCTTGGACTATTGCGCGAGCATTTCGCGGAACGAGACAAATATCGAGGTTATCAATATATAATTTTAGCCGACTTCCCAAGTTCTTGATTTCTAGTAACTTTACGATTTGGTAGACCTCAGTGATCTTATATGGTTGGGGAGGATGACATTTAGTGATTTTGTTCCTTATTTGATATATGGTGGATCAAAGAGTTGTGTACATGACATGGTGGATCAATGAGTATATGTGATTGACTTACTGCCCTAGTGACTTCTAGTACTAGTACTTATAGATGTAGGACCTTGTTAGGTAAAATCTATATTTTATACCCCAGATGTTATGAGACTTATCGACTGATAGCATGTGAGCACCAGTTGGTAGATTCATGTGAGTTAGAGGATATAGTATTATTCATGGAGATTATATTAATTTCTAGTGCTCGTATTTTTCGTAATGCCTCGTTCCCCCTATTCGGGGAGCGCGGCCAAGAAATACTTAAGATCGTTCGATCGGGACAGATTGAAACAAGATCCTTTCCTCATTATGAATTGGTTTCTTCGGAATCAGGTCCCATATTCAACGGATTGTGCCTCAAGGAAGGACTCGGCGGCAGAGTCGAGAGGGGCCTTTCCGTTGCGCTGGTTTTCTTGTCTGTTTCGTTGCCGCTTGGTTGCTTTCTTGTTGGCTTTATGACTTACATTTTTCTAGAATGGTTTCGATGGATTTCATTGCCTTCGTTCTTAGGATTTCGTATTTTTTTCATATCGAACATCGGAGACCGAAGCAGGAGATAATGATCATCTGTTGGTGCGTGCAGGTGATCGGGTAGACAACGCACGTGCGGAGTCTTAAAGTTCTCCCTTTTTCTCTCCCCAGTTCTCCAACTTGTGAGTGGCTTTATTTCGATTAGCACCCTTCTTCCAAGTCTTCACTATAAATAAATTGACTCATTGTGCATTTCGATTAAACAATACAAAGAAACAATAACTTGAGTCAGAACAAAGAAAGAAGTAGACTTGAAAAACTAATAATGCTTGTCATACAGGATTTTTTTGAGCGATCACACTGTAGCATGCATGCCCGTCATATACAAAATTATTTTGTGTCAGTTGTAGTTAGATTCATTTATCTATAGCTGTTCATGGTATGGTGCAAAGGAAAAATAATAAATGTGATCCTTATACAAAGTAGCCTAGACTATGGGAAACACACTATGTTCATCGCCTGTATTGTTTGAATATGTGTTTCATATGATAACTTAAGTTGGTTGTGGAGGCATGGTCTTGGACAACTTGTATACAAGGGGTGTCGTTCTACAAACGGTCGCCGGGGCACTGGGACCGCTTGGACCCGGGTAGAACATTTTGCTAGTGTAGTCCTAGCATTGGATGGGTCTGTGCGTCCGCCAAAGGCTAGCTACCCAAGGCGGAATGACAACCGACCCATCCCTGGTCCGACCAAAATGATTGCCATGTATATTTAAACTGTGCAGACTAACTATGTCTTCGTGGCAGGGAAGGTCATGGTAAGTTTCGTACAGGTGGTTCAGACGGTACAGGTAAAGTCACCGAGCGGTGGCACATTTTGTTATGCCGTTTTACTCTCTCATGTATATGGAAATTGAACTAAGAAAAGATAGAATAAATCACATAAGAGGATAAATGTTGCATGCTCATATGAATTCATTATAGATTTGGTAAGTCGGGTTAGCTCGCCCTCACCGGTACTTTTCGAAGTACTGACCCTAGTTGCAGCAGGTTCCCCGAGCCGAGGCGACGGGGCGAGGAGCTGAAGCTTTCTCCAATTCTTTCTGAATCAGTGGGCGTGTTCGTGCTGTGACTTTTAAGCCCAAGTACATACTGAAGAACGGAGCTTGCACTTCCCTTTTGAAGCTCCTAGGAGATAGTGCTGACTTGCACCCAAGGTGTTTTGTGTTTTTGAATTCCTAGTAAAGGATATAATGTATGGATCGGCTATCTCATATTGTATCCAAGTTGTAAGCCCGTATGGCATCGTCATCTTTATGGGTCAAGTGTCTGTAATCAGATGTTCATTATCAATAAAAGAAAAAAATTCTATGCCTTAATGTGTGTTATCATATTTGCGTACTCTGTTGCATATGTTCTAAATATACTCATTATGTCTAGGCCTTGTGCACGTGCGCCCTACGCGTGCACGACATTACGCCCGGGGGACGATTATCGATTAGGCGAAATCGGGACGTGACATATTGGTATCAGGGCATCGCTTCAGATCCTTTGACCTCGTGTCAGAAAGTTTTCTTAAAAATGACCATGTCCCTTCCAAGTTGAAGCCTTGAATTCGCTTGGCCAAAATGAGATACGTTCCATACAGTGAGTCCATAATATACTTTGAGACTGATACAGTTACTTTTCTTTGAAGGAACGGCCTCCGAGCTAGGTGCACAAGCGCAGGTGGTGGCGTAAGTGCAATAGAGTAGTTCCGGCACGTCAGGCAGCTCAGGGAGTCCGGCTGCCGCGCCCTCTGTTGATCCGTTCGAACGAATGATACCTCTGATGGAAACACAACAGAGACAAGCCGAACTACGACAGAGTCAATTTAAGTCTCGAATTGAAGCATAATTTCTGGCGCAACGGACTCAGGCCAAAACACAGCAGAAGCAAATGGATACCTTACAAACGATTGTGATGACGCTAGTCGCCAGCAACCATTCTGCCTCTGCGGCCGCAGTGGCAGCGCTAGTTATAGCTGGTATTGCGGGACCTCAGGACTCTCCGAAACCTCCACTGTCAGATGATAAGGGTTCCATCCTACAAATATCAGAATTTAAGAAAATGTGCCATACTACCTTTAAGGGGACCGAAGACCCTTCTGTGGCGTTGGATTGGCTGGTCGAGTTAGAAGACCACTTCGAAGTGCTCCGCATAGATAAAACCAGGAGAGTCGCTTGCGCCCAACTTCAGCTCCGTTTAAATGCCCATGATTGGTGGGATGTGCACAAACAAGCTTTGTTGAGTGAAGGTAGCACGACGATTATCTCTTGGTCCGTGTTCCGTAAGGCCTTCGAAGAGGAGTATCTTCCACCCTCCGTCCGCTGCGAGAAGGAAGACGAGTTTACACATCTACAACAGGGAGACATGACCGTGCGGCAGTATGCTTCAGAATTCAATAGACTTGCAAATTTTGCTAAGTCACACATTTGTGATGCCGAGACGCGTGCACGAAGATTTGAGAAAGGACTGCGACCTTCCATTCGTGCCTATGTCGTCGTTTCTCAATACCGCACCATGTGTGAGTCCCTAAACCAAGTCCTCTCCCTTGAACCGCAGTACCCACTAGTTCGCACCGGCGATGTGCAAAATCTCAATCACAAGCGTCCTAGCAACACAGGGGGTAACAATGCGCCTAAGCGCTCCAACAACGGCGGTAACCAGGGTGCAAATCAGGGGAAAGGTGGCAAGCTCCTTTGTCACCGATGTAATTATACTGGACACATCGCTCAAAACTGTCGAGTATTTAACGGATCGTGCTTTAAGTGCGGTCGTCAGGGGTATATGGCAGCGAACTGTCGGGTGGGAGGAGCAAATCAGCAGCAGCAACAAAATCGTGCACCTCATGATTAGGGGCAAGCTCCTCGTGCGAACCAGACGGCACCGCAAAATGCTTAGGTCCAAGTCTATGCTTTGACTCGGATGAGGCACTCACATCAAACACGATAGTGTCAGGTATATTGCTCTTCAATAATGTACCTGCTCGAGTGCTATTTGATTCTGGTGCTACACATAGTTTTGTATCAATAAATTTTGCTAGAGAACACAAATTTACTCAGACCCTGTTAGGCCTAAGGCTTAGCGTCAGTACACCGTCAGGCATGAGCTTGCCTGCAGATTCAGTTTGTCGTGACGGCTACATTTGTATCGGAGGAAGGAAATTGTCACTTGATGCGATAGTTCTAGACATAGGGGACTACGACATCATTCTGGGAATAGATTGGCTTGGCGCTTGTTCAGCTACTATCGATTGTGCGGAGAAGAAAGTCGTGTTTTGTCTTCCTGTCGAGATCAAATTTTGCTATTCGTGTAGTCCACAGTCGAAAGCGTCGAATGCCTGCATGGTGATCTCAGCAATGTCTGCTCGACGGATGATTTACTCCAGCTGTGTAGGGTACTTGGCGTCCATTCGAGACACTCGGCAAGATTGCACAAACGTTGAGTCCATTCCCGTTGTGGCAGATTTTCCCGACGTGTTTCCGGACGAGTTGCTCGGTATGCCGCCCGATTGAGAGATAGAGTTCACTATCGATACATTTCTAGGAACCCAACTAATTTCCAAAACTCCGTATCGAATGGCACCGGCAGAGCTGAGGGAGTTAAAGATACAGTTGTAACAGTTGCTAGACCGTGGATACATCCGTCCGAGCGTGTTGCCATGGGGTGCGCCTGTGTTGTTTGTTATGAAAAAAGATGGCTCGATGCTGCTCTGCATCGACTATCGGGAATTAAACAAAGCAACTGTTCGAAACAAATATCCCCTCCCCAGAATAGACGATCTATTTGATCAGTTACAAGTTGCAACAGTATTCTCAAAAATTGATATCCGTTCAGGTTACCATCAGCTCAAGATTAAGCCGGACGATGTGCCGAAGTCAGCCTTTTATACTCGCTACGGCCACTATGAGTTTTTGGTAATGCCGTTCGGTTTGACCAATGCCCCTACCGCCTTTATGAGTTTAATGAACCAAGTGTTTCGGCCGTATCTCGATAGCTTTGTAGTAGTGTTTATCAATGATATCTTTGGTGTATTCGAAGAATGGGGCGGAGCATGTAGAGCACTTGCGGACCGTGCTACAAACCCTTTGAGACAACAAGTTATATGCGAAACTGAGTAAGTGAGAATTTTTGTTGAGCAGTGTATCTTTCCTTGGGCACATCATTTCTGCGGGAGGTATTTCAGTCGATCCAAAGAAGGTGGAGGCCATTGTCAAGTGGAAGCGACCTGCATCCGTTAGTGAAATTCGAAGCTTTCTTGGGCTAGCGAGCTACTACAGGCGATTTGTAAAGGATTTTTCTAAACTAGCAACACCTCTGACTCGCCTCACACAGAAGGGAGTCGCATTTGAGTGGTCCGTCGACTGTGAAGCATCGTTTAAAGAGTTAAAGCATCGCCTCACTTCTGCCCGTTACTTGCACTACCAGACGAGATCTCGGGATTCGAAATCTTTAGTGACGCATCAGGGCAGGGCTTAGGGTGTGTACTTATGCAGCAATATAGAGTGATAGCCTATGCATCTTGACAGCTAAAAAAGCACGAGAAAAATTATCCCACGCATGATCTGGAACTGGCAGCAATTGTGTTCGGGTTGAAGTTGTGGCGACACTACCTTTATGGGGTGCCTTGCCAAATTTATACCGACCATAAGAGTTTAAAGTACTTATTCACCCAAGCGGATCTGAACCTACGATAGCGGCGTTGGCTAGAATTGATAAAGGATTACGACTTGACGATAGACTACACACCTGGCAAGGGAAATGTAGTAGCAGATGCGTTGAGTCGGGTCTTTGCGGGATCTCTATCAGTTGATAGCAGGTTACAAAGGGACTTAGAAAAGTTGGGCATCGAACTCCGAATTCGGTATCGCGGCGCGGGTTGCTCAGATGCAATTTGTACCTAACCTGATAGAGAGGGTCACATCTACTCAAAGAGACGATCCATTCCTAACGAAAATGCGCGAGCAGATTCTAGCGGGGAAAGCAAAAGACTTTGTAGTGGATGAGAATGGAGTGTTGCGAGTTCAAGGAAGGCTATGCGTCCCCAATGATTCAGAACTCAGAAAGGAAATCCTCACTGAAGCACATTATGCAGCCTATACGATCCATCCTGGGAGCACAAAAATGTATAAAGACCTTCGTATTGTCTTCTGGTGGCACGACATGAAGAAAGAAGTAGCACTCTTTGTGTTGCAATGCATAACCTGTCAGAGGGTGAAAGCAGAACATCAGAGGCCGGGCGGAGAAATGCAGAAACTTGCTATCCCGGAATGGAAGTGGGAGCACATCAGCATGGACTTTATTGTTGGCCTGCCAAGGACGCAACGGGGGAACAACGCAATCTGGGTCATCGTAGATCGGTTAACCAAGTCTGCACACTTTATCTCCATCAAAAGTACTTGGAGCACCGATCGCCTCACTCAGGCCTACCTTGATGAGATAGTCCGGCTGCAAGGAGTGCCAGTTTCCATAGTACCAGATCGGGACGGACGATTCATCTCATATTTTTGGGAAAGCCTTCAGTCGTCGATGGGGACCAAGTTGAAATTCAGCTCAGCCTACCATCCTCAAACAGATGGCCAGACAGAACGTGTAAATCAGGTACTAGAAGACATGATGTGCCTCTGTGTGATCGATTCAAAATCAAGTTGGGACGTCTAACTCCCGCTGGCCGAATTTGCATACAACAACAGTTATCAGTCTAGCATCCAGATGGCTCCGTACGAGGCTCTGTATGGGCGAAAGTGTAGATCACCAATCTGCTGAGATAAAGTTGGGGAGCGGCAAATCCTAGGGCCGAAACTGGTTGAACAAATGGTCCAAAAGGTTCGGTTGATTCGAGAACGCTTGAGGGTAGCGCATAGTCGGCAAAAGAGCTATGTCGATGTTCGTCGTCGCCCCCTTGAGTTCCATGAGGGTGACCATGTGTTCTTAAAAGTCTCGCCCATGCGAGGAGTGACGAGATTCGTGGTAAAGGGGGAGTTAAGTCCGAGATTTGTTGGCCCGTTTGAAATTCTCAGACGAGTTACCTCAGTTGCCTATCAAATTGCCTTGCCACCAGCCCTATCAGAAGTGCATGACATTTTTCATGTGTCTCAGCTAAGAAAGTACGTGTATGACCGGAACCACATGGTAGACTTTGGCCAGTTAGATCTGTAAGCAGACTTGTCGTACGTCGTCAAGCCCATTCAAATCTTGGATCGTAAGGAAAAGCAGTTGCGGAATCGGACAGTATCGTTAGTACGCATCCTCTGGCGAGACCACACGGTCGAGGAATCGACGTGGGAACTCGAATCTAATATGAGGGAAATGTTTCCCTCATTATTCCTTAGCAGTAGGTTCTATTCCTAAGTTTCGAGGACAAAACTTTCTATTGGATGGTTATGATGTAATGCCCCGTTCCCCCTATTCGGGGAGCACGGCCAAGAAATACTTAAGACCGTTCGATCGAGACAGATTGAAACAAGATCCTTTCCTCTTTATGGATTGGTTTCTTCGAAATCATGTCCCATATTCAACGGATTGTGCCTCAAGGAAGGACTTGGCGGCAGAGTCGAGAGCGGCCTTTCCGTTGTGTTGGTTTCCTGGCCAGTTTCGTTGCCGCTTGATTGCTTTCTTGTTGGCTTTATGACTTGCGTTTTTCTTGAACGGTTTTGATGGATTTCATTGCCTTCGTTCTTAGGATTTTGTATTTTTTATATCGAACCTCGGAGACCGAAGCAGGAGATATTGATCATCTGTTGGTGCGTGCAGGTGATCGGGTAGACGATGCACGCGCGGAGTCTTAAAGTTCTCCCTTTTTCTCTCCCCAGTTCTCCAACTTGTGAGTGACTTTATTTCGATTAGCACCCTTCTTTCAAGTCTTTACTATAAATAAATTGAATCATTGTGCATTTCGATCAAACGATACGAAGAAATAATAACTTGAGTCAGAACAAAGAAAGAAGTAGACTTGAAACACTAATAATGCTTGTCATACAGGATTTTTCTGAGCGATCACACTGTAGCGTGCATGCCCGTCATATACAAAATTATTTTGTGTCAGTTGTAGTTAGATTCATTTATCTATAGTTGTTCATGGTATGGTGCAAAGGGAAAATAATAAATATGATCCTTATACAAAGTAGCCAAGACTATGGGAAACACACTATGTTCATTGCTTGTATTGTTTGAATATGTGTTTCATATGATAACTTAAGTTGGTTGTGGGGGCATGGTCTTGGACAACTTGTATACAAGGGGTGTCGTTCTACGAACGGTCGCCGGGGCACTGGGACCGCTTAGACCCGGGTAGAACATTTTGCTAGTGTAGTCCTAGCATTGGATGGGTCTATGCGTCCGCCAAAGGCTAGCTACCCGAGGCGGAATGGCAGCCAACCCATCCCTGGTCCGACCAAAATGATTGCCATGTATATTTAAACTGTGCAAACTAACTATGTCTTCGTGGCAGGGAAGGTCATGGTAAGTTTCGTACAGGTGGTTCAGACGGTACAGGTAAAGTCACCGAGCGGTGGCACATTTTGTTATGCTATTTTACTCTCTCATATATATTAAAATTGAACTAAGAAAAGATATAATAAATCACATAAGAGGATAAATGTTGCATGCTCATATGAATTCATTATAGATTTGGTAAGTCGGGTTAGCTCGCCCTCACCGGTACTTTTGGAAGTACTGACCCTTGTTACAGCAGGTTCCCCGAGCCGAGGCGAAGCGGCGAGGAGCTGAAGCTTTCTCCAACTCTTTCTGAATCAGTGGGCGTGTTCGTGCTGTGACTTTTATTTCCAAGTACATACTGAAGAACGGAGCTTGCACTTCCCTTTTGAAGCTCCTAGGAGATGGTGCTGACTTGCACCCAAGGTATTTTGTGTTTTTGAATTCCTAGTAAAGGATATAATGTATGGATCGGCTATCTCATTTTGTATCCAAGTTGTAAGCCCGTGTAGCATCTTCATCTTTATGGGTCAAGAGTCTGTAATCAGATGTTCATTATCAATAAAAGAAAACTTTTCTATGCCTCAATGTGTGTTATCATATTTGCGTACTCTATTGTATATGTTCTAAAGATACTCATTATGCCTAGGCCTTGTGCACGTGCGCCCTACGTGTGCACGTCATCACGCCTGGGGGATGATTATCGATTAGGCAAAATCGGGGGGTGACATTTTTTCTGACCTGGTATCTATATTCTATCGTGGATGGAGGAACTATTGATTGATTGACCCGACTGGTAGATCGACTTGATGGATTGACCGATCTGATTGATCATCTGACTGATTATTCCTATGCACCTGACCTGACATACATGCTACGATATGAGTAGAGGATTCCACTAGATTGACTGACTTATCGTGTATCCTGACTTGACTACTTGTATCCGTGCTGATACATTTACTACCTGCTATGCGTTCATATGTGGTATGTGTTATATGCTCCCTGAGGTGTGACATATCTTGCTACGTGCTACGTGTTACATGCTTCTTATACTACACGACAAGTGACATTATATGATTTCTCCAGCACGGGCATTGTAGTTGGTCAATGATCGTAGCCTAGCGTGGTCGATGTGTGTATTGCTTGTTGCATTACGCTCTGGTTGAATCTAAGTTAGAACCGACATGAACCAATGTTGATTCGCACACAGCGTACTCGTACTACCGTACGACATTCTAGGATGATGATTGTGTGACCACGGCACATGATTCTTTATAACTGTATAGTTAATTGGGTAACTATAATTGATAGAAGCATTAGTAGGGAACGGAATCCCGAGATCGTCCATGACAGATGTCACTCGAATATACACTCGGGGATGTCGGCTGGCCCCCACAGATACTGTGGATCATCCGCACTAGTGGAGTGCAATATCTGATTACTATATGTACTATGCGTTATATGTGATCTTAGCCCGGTGGCCTTACGAGGGACTTGTGCATATACTATGTGCTACGCGGTGATTATTGGTTTGGCTAGCCTGCTGTATCATAGCACGATCTGAGGATTCCTATATTGCATACTGGGGTCACCTAGATTTTACTTAGCAAGCCGTAGGTATTTGATTGGCCATTTATTCATATAATTGTATGGTATTTTGCTTGCTAGTCGGCTGTCACGTAGTTGTCCCGGTCTAGTGATTCATTCCCTTGTCCTTGTTTGGTGTAATTATGGATTACTGACCCAATGACAGAGTATGGATCTCAGTGGAGGACACAAGCATTAGTGGATGTTAGGATGATTGCGATTGACTGTTGGTTCCTTACATACATTAGTTGCTGAGTGATGTCTTATATTTTGAAATCGTGCATTGGTACCGCATGATTCCTTTACCCTGATTATTGCAATTATTATATGTTTTATACTATTTCTTGTTGGGTTTTATTTGCCCGTCCTTGAGCCTTCCTTTCTAGTACTTGTTGCGATTGGCCTGACCAACCCTGGATTATTCCCAGATTGTTTGTGACTGACCCTTTGGATCTTCCAGACCTGGCTTGGAGGATGCGCTTTAGTTTTCAGATCATGTGGGGATGTCACCCCCATATTTCATAATTAATGTATAAATGATTGTATAATATTTGATTATAATTAATTACCGTAATTTTAATTGATTGTTGCGCCTTACCGTTGCTTCGATATTTGGAGTGCTACCCTAGCCTTTGCCTTCCAATAAATTCCACAACCTTGTCCTAGACATGCCAGACTGTTATTTTGATCTTTGTGTGACTTATAATTATGTTCTCTTGTGCTTCATTTTGGCCGCACAATATTCGTCGTGGACGTTTATTTTAAATCCGAATAAATTTAATTTTGTATCCTTGTGCGTTCCAATCGAAATTGGAGACACAATCTCGACCCATTTTGCGCAACTCAAATTAGGGCAATATTCTATTCTGAGTCCTCTGTGTCCATGAAACTTGTGCCCCACCTAATTTTAGCCCCATCTACTCCTAATTAATTTTAGAACACCACTTACATTTGTTACTAATTAAATTGGGGATACCAACTTTGACTAATCCTATTTTAACCCAATTTAATCCAAATACCCTATTCATTAAGCCCATACACAACACACAACACTCCCTCACCATACAAAATACCAAACACCAATTCGCTCAACAATTTTTCATCATTTCATGTGTCTGTGCAAATACCCAAATTTAAGGGACTTATTTGCAAATGTTGCATTAGGTGTCAACATCCCATTGGTTCAAACCAAATGGAGAAGCCCTAATTCTTGACTAGTCAACCCAACCCCTCTCCTTGTATGAATAATTTCTCCATGATCAATCCTGGCCATTCATTCAAAAAGGGAGCATCATCACCACACATTTCCCACTCACCATTTCCTATAAAATGTCTCTTCAACGCACCCTTCCTAAGCAGGCCCTAATCCCCACACCTTGGGAAACCCCTATTTCTCTCTCCTCTCTCCTCACACAAACCGTAGCCTCTTCTTTCATTTTCCATTTCTTCCCTTCTTCTTCTTCTTATTCTTCTTATTCTTCTTCTCCTCCTTTTTTAAAAAAAGGGGAAAAGAAAACCAACTCCACCACCATCACCCGATCCCGGCCAACTGCTCCGGCCAACCCCGGCCGAGCTCCCTCTTCCACAGCTGCTACTGAATCAACCCGAGCATCCCCCGGCCACTCCTTCAACCCCGGTGAGCCCGTCCCTCTACGAGCCACCACCCCGCTGCACCTGAAGAACCACCACCATCACCATTAATACGGCCACGTCCCCGACACCGGAGTTGACCTGAACGCCGGTCGACTTCCCGCTGAAGCCCCACGTCAACCTCCCTCCATTGACATCGAGCCACCCCCGCCTGAACGGCCTCCCCCTCGCCGGAGAACTCGACCGAGACCCACTGAGCCGTCACGCACGACCCAGTCCTCGCTGAGCCGACTGTCCCCCGACCTCGACCGGAGCCCAGCACGCCGGAGCAGCTCGCCTCAAGCCCTTCGCCGGAGCAGCTCGTCACCTCCAGCAGCCACCCCATTCCTCCAGCAGCCACCCCATTCCTCCATTACACCACCACTCTACACCATCCCGACCCTCCCCCGCCTGGGCTCTCCACCACCCTACACCACCAGTACCACCACCCTACACCACCAGTGCCACCAGCATCACCACCCCGTACCACCAGCCTCCTCCACCAGCATCACCACCTTCGTCATCATCGTCTTCGTCATCCTCGTCGTCGTCGTCATCGTCACCTTCGTCTTCTTCGTCTTCTTCGTCTTCGTCGTCGTCGTGGACACCGTCGTTATCCCAGTCATCGTCGTGCATGCGCACAGGTTCGTATTCTCCCCCTCGCGTACACGTACCCGTGTATATTTTTGGTGGGTGTATGTATATTGGTATGTGTATGGTACATGTTAGTATGTTCGTATTGGTATATATATATATAAATATAGTATATGCATATTTTCACTTTGTATATATATATATATATATATATATATTCTCAAATTAGTATATATATACATACATAGTAATGTTAGTATGTATGGTACATGTATTAGTATAGGTTAAATATATTTTGGTATATGTATATATAGTATAATCCTAAATTAGCATATATTCATATGTATATGTATTGTATAAAGTATTTCCTAGTATATGTATTTTATATTGTACATATAGTATTAATTCTATTAAGTATATATATATACATATATCTATTATTTGTACCAAATGGATATTAATGTATATGTTAGTTAGTGATATGTATAATATGTCTATCTACTAGATGACCCAAGTGTGACCATGTAGCATGTTAGCAGACTGCCAAATATACACCGACATACTGGCAAGACCGTATCATTGACTGTCTGTCTTGCACAGCAATTTCAGACACGACACCGTGCAATCTGACGCACTCTTGACCTTAGTTGACCAGAGTCATACCTAGCGTAGTCCCGAGTTCAGTGTATTTATAAATGTGTGTTAGAGTAATGTCTGATTCAATATTGTATTATATGATGTCAATAGGATTGTTGGATTGTTCAGACAAGACCTCGGAAATCGGACATTGTTATTGCCAATAGCAGGACCACAGGCGAGTACATTCTCTGACAGTTTCCATTATGTTGATTATCTCTATAACTCTTGTTGTATAGCGTACATGACTATGACACTATTGTTTACACGAGTTGGCATCATTGAGACCTGTCACGAGGAATCGTGATTGGAATTTATCGTGCTTGCTGGAGGAAAACGGGAAAATATTAGTAGCTTATGTGATCATACCCAACTTTACATGAATCGTAGCTCACCCACACCTCACGTCGGTGCAGCCTTACTATTACATGCCTCATCGCTATTACATGTGGTTAACCTGACTATTACTCGCATCATAGCTATCTGGATGGTTAGCCTGACCTTAAGGATGATCGCTAACCAATGTAATGAGTCTTATCATTCCCAAGGCGATCATATGATATGCTGATGTTTCACACACTTAGTTAGATGATTCCTGACATGTTTCTCTAGTATTTTGATATAACATTCCTTATGTTCTAGTCATGATTCTAGCATTCACATATATAGCAGTTCATTGTTCTTGCGTGTACTTGTATTTCTATTTCACTGCTAGATGTACATTGATGATGACATGCTCCAGTATTTCTTTATTCCAGTATTTCTTTATTCTAGCATTCCCTTATTCCAGTATTTCTCATTGCCAGTTTTCATATTTGTCTTGTATTTTTTTACACTGTGCTATAGATTTTGTCAATATATGTGGAACTGCTGTTAGAGGTGTATTTCGTTCCAATCCTGACTGGATATTTTTTTTAGACTGTGACATAGAGGACTTGTTTCCGACATACTTGGAGACCGGATGTTATTGATTGCAGGTTAGACTATTTATTGTTGTTTGGTCTTGTCTTGTATTTTATTGCTTGCTTCGATATCTCATCGTGCTTTAGCTTATGTGATTGAGTATATTCCATATTATATTATGATATTTGTGTCTCCTTATGGAGTTGGATGTTCCTGTGAGATTGATTAGATAGTATCATGAACTAGACAGCGTTCTACCGCCGATGCTGCGGCGTAGGCTGGACGTACCCACGCTCTCGTGCCCCTATACCGGGTGCGGGTTATGACAGGGGAACTGTAAGGGAAGATACTCTCGTCTACATATTCTTCTGTTGTAGACTTCCTGTTTATGCTTTGTATTTTTGACCGTTTGGTCTTACATGATTTCTAGTTGATATCATTCTTGTTACTTATTTTATTGTGGTTGCCTGTGGATATGAGATCATATTTAGGCCATAGGTTATGTTGTATGCTAGGATACCCAACATGACTGACATCAGTGACCCCTGTACGACGTTCTATACCTTGTACGGGGGAGCTGGCCATGTCCATCCTCGTATTTACTCGGTATTCCGGGAGCGGGGCATGAAAAGGTTTTATTGGTGGCCCATGTCGGTCTCATTTTAAGATATTGTTGGTTATCACATGATTATTGATCTCAGTCCACAATTTCTTGGAATTTCTTGCTTGTTACACTTGCCCTTCGCTTTCTTGAACTTGTAAATTGGTCCATCTCTCTACCTTGACCTATCTTGCTTGACCCCTATTTATTCGTTGTTATATTCCTTGTTTTAAGAGACGTGGTCCTGTAGTTGGACATGTCGATCGCTTCATCAGATAAGACATTGTCTTGTCTTTATCCTTGGGTTACCCGTTATATCTTGGCTTTTGTACTCTCTACCGATGCATCACCTTGCTTGATTTTCCTATCATTTTCCTTCGTGCATTGACTTGTATTGATTTAGTATCATTATCGCTCTCTTCGTGCGTTGATGTGGTATTTTTGGAAGGAGGATTATGTCGGAGCTCAGAGTTCGCCAAGGAAGTCAAGATTGGAGATTTCAGAAGCTTTGTTGAGTATTCAGTGAATATTCTGGTATCATTTTAGCTCCTTTGACTCTGGATAGTTTCTCCTTCCTGATTATCTCTTTCAGATAGTATTATGATTATAGAGATTTTGTATATGATGACTAGCACTAGAATTTGGATTTTGAGTATTTTCTAGGAACTGTCTTGTGATCTTATTAGATGTTTTGTGATTTTACTGAGTTGGACATTTGGTTTTTGGATTTGTTTTGTTTTGGGTATTTGTCAAGAGTGACCGGGTGACCCTAGTATCCCTTGACGGCGTGTTAGCGAAAGCTGCAGCCGCTCGATCATAGTATCGGGGTGTACTTCTGCAGCCAATCCGGATGGCGTGGTAGAGAATGACCGCGACACACATTGTGATTCGATATGAGGAAACTACGGTCGTCAGTATGAGACAAATATTCTTGGTTTCGTGATTGCAGGTTTTTCATACAGTTGGGATTTCGAGTTTTCTAGCATTATTTTCGATATTTTGCACTTGTTTTGATTTATAGAGTTGTTTCGTGCATGTGAAATTTTGATTTTCGAGATTATTTTGGGTATTTTAGATTTATTTTATGAGTTGATTTGTGTAGGTAGATATTGTTCTCTTCGATATTTTCAAATTGAGATTTTGTGTATGTCTGATTGTATTGCTTGATTTATGTAAGGTGGGTAGAGTTTTCATAAGATATATATATACTAGTTTTGAAAACTATATTTAAATGATTTCAAATTTTCGAGGACACAATTTTTGTAAGGTGGGTAGGATTTCATAACCCTATTTTTTGAATAATTATATGACTATATTTTTTATTTGGAGGATTTTCAATTCTGTTTATTTTTAAAAAAAATTATTTAAATTGTTGGATCTTGATCTGTCTTGATTGTTGAGACCTAACTTTTATTATTATTGTTGTTGTTATTTATTATTGTTGAGACCTAACCCTCACCCCTCACCCGCTCACTCGCAGCACCCCCTCCCTTTTCCTCACAGCAGCCACTCAACCCCCTCTCACCCGCTCTCTCTCCTCACCCCCGTTGGAGACTGGCTCCCCCCTTTCACAAATTCTCTCTATCTCTCTCCATCACTGATCTCTCTCTCTCTCTCTCTCTCCCTTCAACTCTCTCTGACCCGCTTTCCTCTCTCTCTTTCATTCATGATTTGTCCCTCTCTCGCATTCCTCTCTCTCTCGGATCTCCCTCTCTCCCCCCTGAGCTCTCCATCTCGGTCTCACTCTCTCTCCCGACCTCTCTTTCCTCTCCCCTTTCTCTTGGATCCGCCGCCGCCGCCAGCCACCATCTCCTCCAGCCAGCCTTATCGTGACCGTCGGCGTGTCGTAACCACCGTCATTTCCTCTTTCTTCTCCCTCGATCCGCGTGCCCTCGAGCTCCACACTAGCCTCGAGCAATAGGTCGGCCTTGGGTTATGTGTTGTCTCGAGATCCGTACGCCTTGATTTGTGTACCTCGTGATTCATGTTGACTTCGGTTTCTATGTCATCTCGGTCCACGTGTTTCCTCGAGCAGCTGGATGCCTCGAGCCCCTTTCTGCCTCGAGCACCGTGTCATCTTGGGTTGCGCACCATCTTGATTTTTTGTCCCTCGGCCTTTGCGCCTTTCTCGTAATTCGTTCCATATTGATTTGCGCACTTCGTATTTTGTGAGAGTTCGTGCACGTCTCGATTTACGTGCATGTTTTGTTTTTCGCTTAGTCTCGGTACTAGTGCTACTTCGGATCCGGTGCCCATCTCGATCCACGTGCATATCATGATATGCGTGCCCATATAGGTTTGTGTGCCTCAGTTTCTGTGTCAGATCCTTATACTGCTTGCGGGACCCACACGGAATATCCTCCTGCCATCCCTTGTAATTTTATTTATATTTTATTGGTTGATGCTGATGGTTGCTTGTTGTGTCATGAGGACCCCGATGGATGTGCCAGCTTGGATCTTGGTTTGCCGGAGACTTGTGTATCTAGTCGAGCCCTCTAGGCAAGTACCCCTTGCTCTTGTGACGGTTTTGCGCCTATGCGCTTCTCGTCCTCCATTTAATTTATTGTAATTTATTTGTACTTGTAAACTATAATAATTATGTTAGATCTTTAAATTTTGATATTAGTGTAGAATTGTTCGATATCGGGCTGACACTCATATCGAACAACTCGGACGAGACATCCACGCCTCCGAGGACACGAGCATGACCTGGTTATGAGCATCATCCCTATATGTCCCGTGTCCGACTCGCGGTCGGGTTACGGTTTGGTACTAGATTATTGGACTTGTTTATTGTGGTTTGGTTAAGGACATATGACAATGTAGTTATGCGCCCTGTGTGGCGATTCTTGTTGATTGTGTTGGAGTGGTGTCCAACACGCATTATAGCGCTGGAGGAGGCCGAGACTTAGTCTTCTCGACTTGGGATTCTACGGCGGATTGTGCTGAGTGGATATTCTATTTGTTTTGTTTTGCAGGTTATGTTCCGATCCCAGAAATGTATGGGAGGTTCTGCCGAAATTTTCTAGAATTTTGGTCACTAATTTGATTTGGATTCTGATTTAGGAAATCGATTCAGGGATTTGATTCGTGGATTTTATATGTTCGAGGGTTTGATTCAAAATTAATTGTGGAATTTATTTAGTAATTTGTTTTAGAATTTGGTTTAGGAGATTTGGTTTAGGATCTTGGTTCAGGATTTGATTTGATATTTGATTCAGGATTTGATTTAGGAACTTGATTCGAAGATTCATGATTCAATTTGGGGATTTGACTCGGGATTTGGTTTTATATTATACGTGTAGTTCTTATTTACCCTTGTTCGTCGGATAAAGTAAGGGTGTAGTTCTACTCGGGAGACGGTCTGCGATTTCGGTTCTTGTTTGGTTTAAGGGTTGTGGATCTGCTCCAGAGTGGTTCATACAGTTTCTTACCACTGTCCGGTGACATTCATTATTAGATGTTTGTTTTCATATTATTCTTTCGAGGCGTTGTTCTAGATTAACCTGATTGGACTAGTTGTTGCCTTATATCGGGATTGTGAACTTTGGATAAATTTGAGCATTAAATATTATTTTAAATTGGAAGTATGATATTGGGATATTGATTTGGCAAGCTCTTGTGTAACTTTATTGGACTTTGCAAGCCTGGACTAGCGACATAATATTGTTATTATTGAATTTCTCGGACTTGGACTAATGCGCGAGCATTTCGCAGAACGAGACAAATATCGAGGTTATCAATATATGATTTTATTCGACTTTCCAAGTTCTTGATACCTGGTACCTTTACGATTTGGTAGACCTCAGTGATCTTATATGGATGGGGAGCATGACATTTAGTGGTTTTGTCCCTTATTTGATATATGGTGGATCAAAGAGTTGTGTACATGACATGGTGGATCAATGAGTATATGTGATTGACTTACTGCCCTAGTGACTTCTAGTACTAGTACTTACAGATGGCGGACCTTGTTCGGTGGAATCTATATTTTATACCCCCAATGTTATGGTACTTACCGACTATAGCATGTGATCACCGGTTCGGTGGAATCATATGAACCAGAGTATCTAGTATTATTCATGGAGATTAGATTAGTGTCTAGTGATCGTATCTTTCCTGACCTGATATTTATATTCCATCGTGGATGGAAGAACTATTGATTGATTGACCCGGCTGGTAGAACGACTTAATGGATCTACCGATCTAATTGATCGTTTGACTGATTATTCCTGTGCACCTGACCTGACTACTTGTATCCTAACATGACTACTTCTATTGCTTGTTGCATTACGCTCTGGATGAATCTAAGTTAGAACCGACATGAACCAACGTGGATTCGCACATAGCGTACTCGTAGTGCGGTACGACATTCTAGGATGATGATTGTGTGACCACAGCACGTGATTCTTTATAACTGTATGGTTAATTAGGTAACTAAAATTGTAGAAGCATTGTGAGAAAACGGAATCCCGAGATCGTGCATGACAGACGTCACTCGAATATACACTCGTGATGTCGGCTGGCCCCTACAGATACTGTGTATCATCCGCACTAGTGGAGTGCAGTATCTGATTACTATATGTACTATGAGTTATATGTGGTCTTAGCATGATGGCCTTATGAGAGACCGGTGCATATACTATGTGCTATGCGGCGGTTATTGGTTCAGCTAGCCTGTTGTATCATAGCACGATCTGAGGATTCCTATATTGCATACTGGGGTAATCCAGATTTCACCTAGTAAGACATAGGTATTTTATTGGTCGTTTATTCATATAATTGTATGGTGTGTTTCTTGCTAGTCGGCTGTCACGTAGCTGTCCCGGTCCATTGATTCATTCCCTTGTCCTTGTTTGGTGTAGGGGTAGATTACTGACCCGATGACAGAGTACAGATCTCAGTAGAGGACGCAGGCATTAGTGGATGTTAGGATGATTGTGATTGACTATTGGTTCCTTACATACATTAGTTGCTGTGTGATGTCTTATATTCTGAAATCGTGCGTTGGTACCGCACGATTCCTTTACCATGATTATTGCAGTAATTATATGTTTTATACTATTTCTTGTTAGGTTTTATTCACTCGTCCTTGAGCCTTCATTTTTGGTACTTGTTGCGATTGGCCTAACCAACCCTGGATTATTTCCAGATTGCCTGTGACCGACCCTTTGGATCTTCTAGACCTGGCTTAGAGGATGCGCTTCTGTTTCCGTATCATGTGGGGAACTATAAGGGAAGGTACTCTCGTATACATCTTCTTCTGCTGTAGACTTCCTAATTATGCTTTGTATTTTTGACCGTTTGGTCTTACATGATTTCTAGTTGATATCATTCTTGTTGCTTATTTTATTGTGGTTGCCTGTGGATATGAGATCATATTTAGGCTATAGGTTATATTGCATGCTAGGATACCCAACATGAATGGCAGCCGTGACCGCCATACAACGTTATATAACTTGTACGGTGGAGCTGACCATGTCCATCCCCATATTTACTCGATATTCCGGGAGCGGGACGTGACACTCCTTGATTAGATGTAGTTGCCATATTAATATATGGTGATGCTGCTCTTTATCATAAATTAGCTGAAACACTTGTATCATTTCCTTTGAGATTGATTAAATTGGCATAATAATTACTTGAGCTCATATACATGATCCTCCTTACTGGGATAAATAAATCCTTCAAGTAGTCTCATGATGATCCTCTCTTCCAACCCCCTATGCAAAAATGTTGTCTTGACGTCCATTTTGTCCAATTTCATATCTTGAGTAGCTACCAATGCAACGACACCCAAATAGAAATATACTTAACTATGGTAAGAATACTCAATTTAGTCGATCCTCTCCCTTTGAGGGTACCCTTTCATAACTAGTTTTCATATATTGTTCTTTCGAAGTGACTTCATCTTCTCTCATTGTCTTTCTTCATTAATACTCATTTGCATCTAATAGCTCTTTTTTCCTTCAATAGCCGAAGTGTTTTCTATATATTGTTCTTTCGAAGTGAATCCATCTCCTCCATTATGGTAATAATATAACACTCTTTGGCCTCTTAATAATCACTTGGATCACTTGTTCCTGTGACTAAATCAAATGCAACCATATCGTACTAGTTCTCTGTGTATATGCCCCGATCGCCTTAATTCAATTTTTGTGACTTCTTATGGGGCTGGTCATCGTCATATATATATATATATATATATATATATATATATATATATATATATATATATATATATATATATATATATATATATATTGAAGAGATAATTGTGTTACAAACTCGGCCCGAAGGCCTACTACATCCCGACTCGAAGGCCCCACACATCTCAACCCGTAGGCCCGCACCTGCACCGCACTTGAACCGCACCTACGCTGTATCCATCACTAAATCACCACTCAAAGGAAAATTAAATGGCGCCTAGGAGGCTCGAACCCGCAACCTCCTGGGTAATATGCATCAGTCTTAACCACTAGGCTAGATGTCATTTGCCCCCCTTAGAATTTTCCCCACATCTCTTAACATGTAAGCCTTATCAAAGATTGTACTACTACTAGTAGACACATTTCTTCTCTTTAGATTCCACAACTTGTAGACTTAGACTCTCTATTTGAAACACACTTCTTTGACTCTGACTCTAGTTTAGTCATATTCTTCTGATTTACGAGCGAATAGACATGACAACCAAACACTCATAATTAATCTAACGATCATGGGTATAGATGATGTTAGGTTAACCAAATAACACAGATGACTTCTACCCAGAAGTCGTCTAAAAGCCTGGACTGCAACTACATGCTCCTATATATTTCATTGTCCATTGTCCATTGTCATTTTTATTTTCATTGTATATCGTTATCCCTTTTTACCTCTCCACGATTGTCCTTAGACTTGTATTTGAAGAAATAAATTCATACATTTAGTAAGAAATCATTTATTAAAGTGAAATATTACTCGACACCTTCCTTGGAACAAACCAGTGACGGCTCCAATACAATTGAATAGATGTACTCGAGGAATCCTATGGTCTTGTGAACTGTCTGCTTGAAGCCAACCTTTTGTTGTTTGCGTCGTGCATAACTTACAGAATTCTAACTTATACTCCTTTAGGCCTTTAGCAACTTCATTTTCTACATATTAAGTAGACCCTCTCACTCATGTGACTTAGACAAAAATACTATGTTAAGTATCTTCCACACCTTTTTCTTTGTACCAACGGTCTCACCACAGATGACAATGCTACCATCTAACATACAAGTTTGATGAAAGCTTTATCCTTTTATGACTATGTCACTACCATATTTCTAGAAGAGGGTATTTTAGGAAATTTGCATATAATTATTTTTTTGAGATTAAATTTATTTATATTGTGCTAATAATTAATATTGGTGGTTGTGCTATTTATTCATTAATTAGTGGACTAGCCTATTAGTTAGACTTGACATTAGTGAACACAACTTGGACCCAAGACCATTAGCCTATCCCACTTATTAATTAGGGAGAATTAGGCTAATTAGAATTAATTAGAGGCTTTCCAAAATTGTCCAACCTTAATCCTATTCATAATTAGATGGAGATGGGTGTTTTGGACATTGTTACTTACTTTGAGGAAGGGAGAGGGGGCCGGCCACCATAAGAGGGGACTCTCTTCTCTCTCTCTCTCTTCTCATTTGCATTCATTTTAGATCTAGAATTTAGATCCCCAAATTTCTACTTTTCCTCTATCAAATTCTTTCTCAATTCACCTACATTTTTTCTCTCATTCTTATTCCTCAAGGAGACTTGGAGCTTGGAGAAACAAGGAGGACGAGGAGGAAGAGCATTAGTGAAGAGCTCGTGTCCGGATCGTGTCCACTTGGGGTTTTCATTGGGAATCTATCTCCCAATTTATAATTTCTGAATTCATTCTCATTGTAGCTCCCAAATTATGCATTTGACCACTAGGAATAACCCTATGGCATAGGACTACCTATAGAAACAATTTTTAGGCTATTTGGTAGTATATTGTGTCCTCTGCATAGCTTTTTGTATGAATTTTAGGGAAATTACGAGGGGGATACACCAAGTGTGTGTCATGACACCAATTAGTCATAATGTACTTAGATCGGGGTTGGGATACTAGTTACATGTCCAAAATTGGATGCGATTAGGCCGTATCACAATATGGTGCGATACCGTGTGATACAGAGCTCAATTTGGGTGTTTGCGTGCAATTCTCTCCAATACTTATTGTAACTAGTTTTAATAGTTAATATTATATATAATTTATGTTTAATTGTGGGGAATTTGGGTTTTAGCTTCTTAATTGGGTGCGTATCATATAGTATTGTATTGATAACATGTCGAGTGTTTAGTGAAATGCTATTGTGTTATGTATTTGAGTGTGGAGATGATAGGAGGTATCACGCCCCAGTCCCAAAATACGTAGGACTAGGAACACGTAAGCATGCCAGCCATATGTATATGGCAACTCCAATATATGGATACCATAATACACACGTACGCTGTAATATGAAATAAAACTCACATGTGGTATATATAATGTCACAAGTCACAGATATGCTAATCTCATCCACACAACAAGTCATAGAAAAGAAATACTAAACTAGAATAAGGAGTCTGAAATATCCAAAATAATAGTCGGGTGGAGACAAATCCACTACCAAAGACTATATCCAAAACTAAAATGAGAGAGGAGTATAAAATCTCTAATATAAAATAATGTGAAGACAGAAGTGTATCAGCTAAAAGAAACCATCGCTAGATAATCAACGATTCTCAGAAGGTAAGACCTCCTCGGCAGAAAGTAATGCGTCAGGTCCAGGCCCGTACTCCTGCAAATACTCAAGAGCAGATACACCTGGCAGAGGACCAGGTCCTCATAGGGACGTAACAAGATACAGAAAAGCGAGCCAACTTGAATACAGTAAACATGCATATAATTTGAAAATAAATAAGTACGCTGTACAGGACAATCTATATGAATACAAATGAGGACAACTTTTCGACGTATGGGCAAGGATAGGCTACTCGATCTACCTCACAACTCACACACACGTTAATGGACATCAGAAATTGACATACCGCGGGGGTAGCGACCAGCGAGACTCCAGAAATCGACATACCGTGGGGGTAGCGACCAGCGCGACACACGCCCGTAGTGCAAGCTATATACTACGATTTACCTGAGTGGTTAAAAGCCCATACGTCTAATGATTGTCCTCTCATGATACTAAGTGTCATGTGTGTGTCAACATATCTAATATATAGTAATGACTGAAAGAAACTATACATGCAATAAATAAACAGAAATGCAATAAATATAAAGAAATATACTAAGCATGCAAAATACTGTAAGCAATTTGGCAAGGTATCTTGCCTGGCAAGAAAGCTGAAAAAATGTAATATCCCGATGTCAACTCCAAGAGTTAGAAGCTACGGCCACAAAATGAACGTCTCCGGATGCTGGAATAAATATCACCAACGTTCCCAGAATAAGCAAAATAGCTAAAAAGTACTTCCCTTTCGTCCAATTTGGACACAGGGGCAAAACGGTAATTTCGGGTCAAAGCGGGGACCACATGTGGCCCACTTTGTACCGAAAAGCGTGCCAAGGGTAACAGTCTCTAAATAAAACAAATTATAGGTCAAACAACTCTAGATATCAATATGAACCCAACGGTATGTCCAAATGTGGATTCCGATGGACCGAATAAAATTTCGTCCAAAAAGTCAATTGTAGGGCCCGCCAATTGACGACTTGGTCAACCGTCTCAGAATTGCGTGAAAATTGGGTCACAGGACCAGTGCATTACCACGAGTCCAGTGGCGCAAGTTTTGTCCCAATCTGACAAGCGTGCACAAAATGCATGCGACTTCCACAAAAGTTGCGACACGAGGTGTGTCCGCGGATACGGGCTGATTCCGGCGCGCACACGCGTCCGAATCAGTTTCCACGAATTTTTACTTGTCCGGTTACGCTGTGTGCACCATTCGGTACACTTGGTACACGATGGGGCGGTCCCGTTTAGCGGGGTGCGCTCCGTTTCACAACTTTTAGAAATCTGGAAAAAGTGGGTTCGTGGGGTTTTGTGACAAATTTAATTCTGTCCACAACAGTTAATATCTAGGGTTTTTTAATAGAAAATAAACTAGGTCAAGTGTTCTACACATACCAAAAAGAATCATCGAATTCGGATCTCTGTGGGGGAGATACGAACTCGGCAACATGGGTGGTCACCGCAGTTTTCTGCGATCCCAGAATTCGGTCTGCTCGCGCCAACTTGGACGCTATTTTTGCCTATGGGTACACGTTGTTCAAGGTCTACTCTCATACAGATATGGGAGAGGGTTAAGGGGTGAGCATACCGGTGAAGACGGAACGACGTTTGGTTGAGCGAGTCGACGGAAAGCAACTCCGGAACGAAGGTACCTCGTGTGGGAATCTGAGTGCGCGGGGTCGGGTCGTCGGGATTTGTTTGGACGGCCTGGCGGGGTTCTCTGGCTGCGGTGGCGGCTCTCTCTAGGTCTAGATGAGAAGAGAAGGGTCCGAAGATTTTAGGATAGGATTTTATGGAAGATATATATATATATATATATATATATATATATATATATATATATATATATATATATATATATGATAGGGAGAGAGAATGATGGTTCGGGTCCGCAAGGGGTTTTGGGCGCTGGATGGAATTCTAAAGGGGGCGTTGGTGCTACTGGCTCGGCTAGTAAGTTGGTCGTGGGAAGAATTGCTAAGTGGCTTGCTAAGTTGCAAGTTGCTAACTTTTGCTAGTTTGTTGGAATGGTATTAGCTTAAGGTTATTAGTAATAATAATTATTATATTATTAATTTCTTTATACTTTCTTTTCTTTTCTTTTCTTTTCTTCTTCTTAATATATATATATATATATATATATATATATATATATATATATATATATATATATATATACTCATAAGAAATTTATAGATTAGAATAATGTACACCGTTATGCTAGCAACTGCTCAAGGGGTCTCCTACATGGAATAAATTCCAAAAAATTTCTGATGGTCCCATAAATCCTCTAAGTGCCCGAACACCTAAAATAAAAATTATTAAAAATCTATTTCTCCTATTTAGCCACTAATTACTACAATTAAATTATTAATTAACAAATAAAAATAGTATATATGATTTTTTTTTTGAAATAGGGGTTTTACAGGAGGTTGTGTTCAGTTGTATTATGTTTTTGAGTGTGGATGTTGGTGTTAGAGTGAGGGGAAAACTTGGTAGCAATTAGAGCAACTATAACTTTAGCTACTAATGCACTATGGTGTATCACATGGCAGCTTGAGGGAAAGAGCATGCGTTGTCTGCACATAAAAAAAATGCAGCACAACAGTTGGGCTTCCTTGGCTAGGTATCAGACTTTTATGCATAGTGTCAGTCCCAAGTTAACACAGGAGCAGTAGAGTGAAGTTAAGGGGGAATATTGTGCATTTGAGACTTTGTTAGTGTGATTGTTGGGGGGAATGAAGTTGATGACTAGGGGTGGAAAATGCACGACAACTGCAGCAGTGCCTTGGTGCACTTGCTGTCAGATTACAGTATCTTGCCAAGGGGGAGTCGAGAAAATGCAGGTTGGGAGGTCCATAGCAGCAGTAGTGGCACATCTGTGAGTTAAGAAGAGGGGTATCCACAGCAACTTGGAACCCCACCAAAATCTGTGTGCATCTTAAATTTAGATAGAGAGGTTCATGGCTATGGAAGTGATTTATAAGGGGAGGGAACGGGATATCAGTATTAGGAGGAGATGAGGATCATGAAAGTTGGCAGAAATGCTAGGAAGGGTATACATATCAGGTAGGTAGTTAGGCTTGATGTGCAGGTCTTTGGGATGTCTGTGGGTAGCAGTGGTTATATCTTCACTGATGTACAGTGAGTGTATGTTAGTGTAACAGTTAGAGTTATATGTTAGTTAGAATGTCTAAAAAGTCCAGTTAGTATTTAGGTTGGTATCAGTTATGTATTATCAGCTATAGGTTAGCTCCAGTGTTTATATTGTTACATGAGTTAGATGTTAGCTGTTAGTATTAGTAGATATATAGGTAATTAACATTTAGTATCAGTTATGAGTTGTTGATAGTTAGTGGTATATAACAGCTAGTGTTAGTAAATAGCAGGTACTACTTAGTATAGGCATATCAATAGATGTCAGTTAGTGTCCCAGTTCTTGAGTGTGATTGTAAAGTTAGTAACTAATTAGATACTAAGTGCTAGCAAGTATTGTTATATATTATACTAAGTGCTAGCAAGTATTATTATATATTAGCTAACTAGTAACTGTTCGTATTAGTTAAAATGTTAGCATCAACTCTAAGTATTATTAGTTAATATAACAGTTACTGTATTAATGATGAGTTAAAATAGTAGTTATGCAAGTTACTTAGTAATGCCAGTTATTATTAGTCCTTATTAGTAAATTAGTTTAGCTATAGTGACCTTGTGTTAGTTAGTTAATAGCTAACATGACTCAAATACCTTAGTTAGACCCAATACCTTATTGTGGACCTAGAAATGGCCTAGAAGAGCATGCAATAGTGCATTGTAACTCATTTCTCTTTATTACACCCATATTGACGTGCCATTCATATCTAGGTGTGTGTGACACCAACTCGGACACCGAGTGACATCATTTGCCTCAGACACAGGCAAGTACATTCTCTGATAGTTTTCTTATTTGACAGCTTCTATGTTTCATGAATTTAGTATTGAGATATTTGATTCCCAACACGGTGGTCACACGGATTAGTATACGTGGATCTTGGTCATGAGATGTTATTGTCATAATGACTCAGTGATCACTGTATCGTGCTTCGTGATTACTCTGTGATTACTATGAGATCTTTATGATTATATAGACCGTGATCATAGTGCATGATATTATAGACCATGCATCGTAATACACGTATTACAACGTTTCGTGATTTGGATCCGTGTACTAGTCGGGCGATGGGAAATTATTAGCAAATATGTGATTATGCCTTATAGCTCGTGATATAGTGTAGCCCGTGATAGATAGCAAATCATGCAACTCATGTGTGGTCACGCTAGCTCACATTTTATATATAGCACGTGCTAGGCCCAAGCCGATCACATATTTTACTAATATTTCAAGGCACAATTATTACATTGTTGCTTTTATTCTGGTTTATTACCTCAGTGTTCCTCACCATATTGTTCTCATCTCTTGCCATTATTTACCATGATGCTCTTTCTCGTGATATGTGCTAGTTCAGTTATTTTTATCATTTATTTTTATTGCTATTACTGTTTTATAGTTTTTGTCAATTACAGGAACTGCTATTGGATTGTACTTCACTCCAATCCTGACTGGATATATTTTTCAGATGATTCATTAGAGGATTGATGTCCTACATATTACGGACCGCAGGATGGTGAGGCAGTTGAGCCAGTACCCGTAGAGCCTCTTGAGATAGTACCACCAGCTGGAGAGACTTAGACTTTTCAGTATGAGTTGTATTTGATTTTAGTAGACTTGTGGCATGTATTTTTTTTTTGGGTTTTACGTGGAGATTGGACGTGTACTGAGACTCTTGTATTTATTTTACTTCTATTCCATATCATGTCATTCTTTCTCTAGTTATTTTTTTGATTGAGTATTATTGACCATCATCATATTATTATTTTGTCCTCCATTTGTAGTTGAGATATCATGACAGGTACCTTATGTATATATTGTGTAAGATGTGTAGATAGTTATGTGACCCAGACATCTTTCTACCGCCGATGTTGTGGCATAGGCTGAACGTATCCACGTACTCGTGCCCTTATCCCGGGTGCGGATCGTGACACATTTTTAGTGGTGGCCCATGCAGGTCAAGGGTCGCGATTAGAGCGATGTTGTGGTATTGCAACGACTTAGTTGTAGTACTACGAGCCTATTTTAGGATATAGGATATAGGTTGAGGGTATACTCAATCACAACTTGGAAACACTTCCAATTATTGCTTTGATATCCTTATCTATTAGAATACTTGCTTTACTTCGAATAATTATGTCATTCCTTGATGATACCCTATATTTCTCAATATTGATTTCATTTGTTTCAATCTATCTTCAGGATGCCGCCGAAGACGCGTTCCCAGCGCTCAAGTGTAGTGTCAGCGAGATCGATCACTTCGTCGCCTCTGAGGGTAGCACCAGCAGACACTGTTCCAGCATATTCAGTTTAGATGTCCACTTCACTGGTCCAGGTGGGTGTTTTCGCAGCAACTTTCAGGGGTGCTCCACCTCAGGAACAAAGGACAGTGTCGACAGTCTCAGAGGAGCTTCCACCTCCACCACCCGTAGTTGATCAGACGCAAGTGTTTGTGTTCTTTAAGCAGATGATAGAGGCCCAGCAATGCCAGTCAGAGGTTATTTGGTAGGGCATTGGGAATGCTCACTAGCTTGCACTCGCCACAGTCGAGAGAGTTGCCTTGGTCCAGCCATAAGTAGCTCCACCTCAATTCGCCCCACAGAAGTCGAGGTCGGGGACTATCATAGACTTCAAGAGGATAGGACCGATGGACTTTAAAGGCACTGAGGGGATTCTTTATACCGATGATTGGATAGAAGATATTGAGAGGAACCTGCGGCTGGCGCATATTCCAGAGAGGTTGTAGGTAGAGGCTGCAGGAAGCATGATGTTTGACATCACATTGACTTGGTTCAGGACGGCCCCCATGATCTCGACGCCAGGACTTACTTGAGAATCTTTTAAGGAGCTCTTCAAGAAAAAGTTCTTCCCAGATATAGCTCTAACATATCTAGAGAGCCAGTTTCAGTACCTCATCCAGGGAGGTATGATGGTGGATGAGTATGCAGTAGAGTACTGTAGATTGAGTCGCTTCGTGGAGGGGCAAAATCCCCGGGGGAAGGCCCGGAAGTTCAAAAAATGTCTGAGCAGGGAGATTAAATTTCATACTAGTGGACACCGTACCGCTACATTTAAGGAGATTTTAGCGGAGGCACAACAGGCAGAGGATGATTTGGAGCTTGGCTCCAGTAGGATGAGAGATCATTTAGGGACTAGTAGTAGTGCGGGCCCAGCAAATTGGCCTCACTATCAGCAGCAACATAGGCACTTTCAACAACAGCCGAGACAGCAGTTTCAGGCACCATTCCGGGCACATGTACAACAGGTGTAAACCCTCTAAATTTTTAAATTTTATTTAAAGTATTTTTATTAAATTATTTAATTTCTTTAGAGTATTTTTATAGTTAATTAGAAAATAAATTTTATTTAATTTATTTACTTATATAAATACTCATTTAGAATTATTCCACAAAATAAATTTTTTATTAATATTTTTGGAGTCTTGTTAAAAGGTGATAGATTTTATAGAATTTGTTCTATGTGCAAATGTTCTTTTTGAATTTTTATATAGTCTAATCTAGTATGTGAATAAATAATAATAATAATAATAGTAATAGTAATAACAATAATAATAATAATGATAATAATAATAATAGAAATAGTAATAGAAATAGTAATAATAATAATAATAATAATAATAATAATAATAATAATAATAATAATAATAATAGAAAAAGAAAATAAAGAAAAGAAAATAAAGGAAAAAAAAATCTTAAACCATTACTTAAACCCTTAAACTAATTCTTAAAATCTAATCTAATCCTATCCCTAAACGCTAACTACCCGTCCACAGCATGAGACCCCCCCCCTCCCCCTCCCGCGTGAACCCCGAACCCACTTTCTCTCTCTCTCTCTCATATATATATATATATATATATATGTTACATGTATTACATAAACCAAATCCTAATCCTAACAATCACCCTACCCCAGCCCGGCGACTGCCACCACCTACGGCCAACTGCCGCCTCGATGCCGCGTCGCCACAGCCACGGGCCGCCGCAGCAGCCGTCGTCCGCCCTCGCAGCGCGCGTGTACACAGCAGCAGCACCGCCCCGAGTCCCCATCTTCGCGGTAACTTCTCTCTCATCTCTCGTCCTTTTCTCGAGCGGTTTATCCGTGTACATTCACAACCTAACCCTCTAGGATTTCTTTCAAGCGGGACAAGTTTTCGTGCCCTGGATTGATCGAAAAATCGACCGAAAAATGGCCGAAAAACTGACCAAAACAGTCCAGAATTTCAACACCAAACCCCCATGTTCATGCCTAATTTTCCACTAACCTGTTTAATATTTTTAAAATCTAATTGAAAGGTTTTCTTCCCAATATAATCGAGAATTTAACTGTTCTTTTACTTTTATTAGTTTGTTTAATTCGTTAAATTATTCGACCTCCAAAACGACCAAAAACTTGATATTTTAAAACTAAGATTTTGTGATACGGAGTGCTCCTCGCCAAACGGGACTGCCTCATTGTGTACAAATTACTCTGAAATGTGCGTATGGTATATTCTGACGTGTGGACTTTCGCAGAAGTTGATTCGGACGTGTGTGCGTGTCGAAATTAACCCGTATCCGCAAAAAGTCTCCATATCGTGACTTTTATAAAATACCACCCTACTTTGTGTACGCACGTCAGAATAAGATAAAACTTGCGCCATTGGATTCATGGTATCACGCTGGTCCTGTGACCCAAGTTTCACGCGATTCTGAGACAGTTGACCAAGCCACCTATTCGCGGGTCCCACAGGTTGACTTGTAGGGCGAATTTGTGATCAGCTCACCGGAATCCAAAATTGGACATACCGTTGAGTTTATATCAACATTTAGAATTTGTTTGACCTATAATTTATCCTATTTAGAGACATTTACCTCTGGCACGCATTTCGGTGCAAAGTGGGCCACTTGTGGACCCCGCTTTGACCTGAAATTATCGATTTGCCCCTGTGTCCAAATTGGACGAAAGGGTAGTATTTTTTTAGCTATCTCGCTTATTTTGGGAATGTTGGTGATATTTATTTCAACATATGGAGACGTTCATTCTGATACCATAGTTTCTGATCCCTTGTGCTTGACGTCTTGATGCTTACACTTTGCAGCTTTCTTGCCAGGCAAGATACCTTGCCAAATTGCTTATAGTTCTTTGCATGCTTATCATATTTTTATATATTCATTATATATGTATTTTTTTTAGTCATAATTATATGCTATATATGTTGACACACACTTGACACATAGTATCATGGGAGGGAAGGACAATCAGTAGGCGTATGGGCTACCCACTCTGGTAAACCGTAGTAACTAGCACGCACTTTGGTAGTTGTGTCACGATGGTCGCTACCCTCATGATATGTCGATTGATGGTGTCACGATGGTCGCTACCCTCGCGGTATGATGGCTTATGATGTTCATGGACGTGTGTGTGAGTTGTGAGATAGATAGAGTATCCTACACCTACCCATACGTCGAAAGGTTGTGCTCATTATGCATTCATATAGATTGTCTAGTACAGCGTACTTATATATTTTCTGTCTATTATGCTTGTTTTATTGTATTCAATTGGCATGCTTCTATGTATCTTGTTATGTCCCTCTTAGGACCTGGTCCCTTTCCAGGTGTAGACGATCTTGACTATTCGCAGGAGCACGGATCAGGACTTGCTACTTATCTCTCTTTCAAGAGGTCTTCTCTTTGAGTCTAATTGTTTATTAGATGTACTTACTTGGTTTCTCTTATATTCTAGTTTGGTAGTGGATTTGTCTCCACCCAACTACTTGTTCTTATCAAGCATTTTATGCTTGATTCAGTTATATAGTTGATTGGTTATTCATTTTTATTTGATTCTGTGGATGAGATCTAGTTATGTCCTGTGACCTATGACATAAAACTATACCACTTGTGAATGGTTATTCATAATACAGCGTACGTATGTGATATTGTTTTCATATATTGGAGTTGTCATATATATACGGCTGGCATGCTTACGTATTCCTAGTCCTACGTATTTGGAGACTGGGACGTGACATATTTTTGTGGTGGCCCATGCAGGTCTAGAGCATATTGTCTCGGTTACGTTACTGTACCGAGCAAGCCTGCGCATAGGATTAGAATATAGGATCTCATCCACTTATTTAATCACCACCCTTGATTTCATTTCGCATTCTTATTTGATTGCTTACATTGCATCTTGCTTGATCCTTTCACAAAGTCAATCTTATCTTTTCTCTCGGGCTTGATAGGGGTTAGGAAGGTGACTTGTACTAGGTATATACACTTTATTGATCAATAACACTATTAGTTAATTCTTGTAAATTTGGTAGTATTCCTCATAACCTAGTATCACATAGTCCTTTTGGCCCATTAATGAAGTGTAATTGAATGACACCAACTATAGGCTTGCATAAGAAGATAGTGTTTATCCAGACTGTAGAACATAGAGGCCCATACCCCCATTTGGTTGACTTTAGACTTAGACAATAAGTTAGTATGACAACTGTAGAGGCACAACACCGATCTTATTGATGACCTTAAATTATTCTGTACCTTCCTCTATCATAATTCAGCGTACTTATATTTTCTGGACTAACTCCACTTATGCTGCTATTTTATAGCATAGTTTTGTAAGCTTATTCTTTTATCGAGCTTGTTCATGACATATGTGTTATTGGAGATGTCTACTAATACATTGTTTAAATCAAAATTAGTGTATTACGGTCTGATCAACCTAATGCACTTGGTTCGCTCTTTGCATAACTACTTTACGTGGACTGAGATATAGTTGACTCAGTTTGTTAGACGAATATACTTGTCATCTAGATATGTTCGAGTATATCGTATCAGTTACATAACTGTACTGATATAAGCATGCAAATAGGAATTTACCAAAGTAAAATTTCAATCCACAACTGCCCTGACAATTCTCTTTTTGAATTCTTTAAATCGCCTTGAACCCCGTACTTATATTCTATCACCTCCTCCTTTGAATTCTTTATTATTGTTTTTCGTCTTCCCCTATTTCGGAAAGACGAATGCTCGTGCTTGGTATAAGTTTGATACACAGAGAGTACTAGATATACCCCATAGGCCAATCACATTACTTTGTGACTATCTTTTGTGATTAAGGGCATATCATAATGTGATATAGTTGGTGTTAAAAATTTTGAGGACATGTTGATATTTTAACTAGATGGCATACCCACGATGCTAATGGATGACACGAGTAGCAGTAGTAGTATTCTCTTTCCTATCACCATCTCATCCCCTTGGGTGGCTCATCTTCTCTTCCATATCCATTCTTTATCCCATGCTTAATTCTTCCTATCATAGTTGCATCTTTTTGTGACTTCATGAATTGTTTGATTTACTTCAACCTCACCCTTATTTTGTTAGTTAAAAACATAAATGGGTTAGTAATGATTAATAACTAAAAAAAATGAGTTCATAATGATAACCCTTATGTATATGCACTATAACAATATCTGTATTCTCTTATTATTTTTAAACCTTGAGTAGCAACCTTTAGTCTAACAGAAAATTAGTTGGATTGTTGAAATGGTTCATACTTCTAATAGTTTTATAAATTTAGTCAATACCTTAATTATTGCCCTAAAGCTTAGACTAAGCTTAGGAAAGAGTTGAAGGCACTTGTTACGAACTGATGACTATGACAAATCATTGGCGAGGTAGCGACAACTGCAGCTAGACCATTATAGTAGAGTAGTCGAATTATTTGCAGGCATACTGGCCAGGTGACGTGGCAGTATTAGACTACGATACTTGACGGTTACAAAGAAAAATCATGGTTATGAGATTCCAGACAAGTATCCCAAAAATTTTGACCCAATGAATAAATTTGTCTTACAACTTAGACAATAGCCTCAAAAGGCTTTGACTACTAGTAGAATTCTTGTAAGTTGGGTAATATAGATGAGTTAGAGAATAAAAGAATAGTGTACAGACAATATAGGAGAAAAGTGTTAGGATCGCTGACCATAACCTTTTAGGAAGCGCTGCAAGCTAGCAATGAAGTGTTAATAGCTATAGTGATTTATTACGAATATGGGTTTGTGTTAATTTAGAGGACGAAATTATTGTAAGTTGGGTAGAATGTAAACCCCCTAAAATTTTAATTTTTATTTAAAGTATTTTTTTTAATTATTGAATTTTTTTAGAGTATTTTCATAGTTAATTAGTATTTACAGGCAAGAATATACTCGTTTGAGGCAAAGGATATATCCAGACTTGTTCCTACAGGAGTTCGGCTTAGGCTTTCAGAGGCTCGCTCGACGTATCGCTCAACCGAGGCGAATCATCGCTAAGGTGGGTGGCTACGGTGAACTTGTCTTTGCTTAGCCAGCACACATAAAATACGGAATGATACATGCTAGTTGCTTAGTGAATCACCCCCAGCATGCTAATAAGAACATGGAAATTAAACATTACTTATATTCAGACCCTCGCATGCTACCTTTGCCTTGTGCAACTGGACCCGGTTACGCCTCGAGTAGAACGATATGAATATTATACACTTCATTGTGCACTTCCTTACTGCTACACTGCACGACCCTACATAATGTCGCTCAGAAAGGTCCCTTACGGTTTTACTTCTCGGCTTACCTTCGGGCTCGTGCCAACATGAATGCTTATGTTATACAAGTACATGCTTGCCTTCTTATAGATATTGCCTTATTTCAATGCATGCCACAATCAATCAAACACTACCTCGTATTGCATTTATCTAAGTTACTCGGAAGACTACTAAACAGTTGTTCCGTGCAAGTATGCACCTGAAAGTATCCGGGACCGTTAGGTCGCCAAGGCAGTTCCTGAACCAGGGAATTTGCACCAAGTAATTGATCAAGAATTACAGCTCATGGAGCAAAACTGTCCTGTACTGAATCAAATGGATCGTGGAGTCAACACACATATTGTGAAAAATCCTGCTTGAACTTGTTCCATATATATATATATATATATATATATATATATATATATATATATATATATATATATATATATACTGCCTCGAACTTGTTCCATATAACTTGTTCCATATATATATATATATATATATATATATATATATATATATATATATATCCTGCTTCGAACTTGTTCCTGTACCTGACCAGAGACCGAATGATTAGAGACCAGCATGTCGCGGACAACTTGTTCAACAAGTGGATCTTCGGATCCAAGTTCCACGGACTGTCTCCGGGGCACCGGGACCGATCCGATCCGGATAGAACTCCCATAGCCTTTCTAAGGGTGGCGTCCCCACAAACGTCGATCCTTAAACTAAAGGCTCTTAGTCTCCAGTGGTCGACGAGATAGTTTGTAGCGCCACGTTAAGCAAATTCGTTACATTCCTTCCTCGTTCATAGACTACCATTTGTCCTCTATAGCTATGCCAGCGACCCACATGTTCATATAGATAAGTCATCCTCGCTTAGCGGCTATCCGCGTGCGAGTCATTGTATCGCATCGAGAATAACTGAAACTCCTGACCGATCATGATACAACAACTCTTATGCATAAAGAGCACTTGATCATCGCATGCAACACACCTGATATTTCATGTAACTCGTGCACCCATAGCGTAATCTCGCTCATAACACAGTGTTTGCATATGCTATGCCCCTGAATGTTTATATATGCTCGTGCTTGGAATTAACATTGGTTTACCTTGGACAGGGAAGGATAAATGGTAAGTGGGTAAGTCTCCCCGTGATTACCTCTTATATTGCACGGTGCACTGCCATACAAGTTAGGCTTGTCATATATGCCATGAAACTGATCCTAAGGCTCAACTAGAAAGATAACAAAACAGTTGGTGCACGGAACCTATATTACGTGTTTGGATTTGTCGAGCGGGCGAGTAACCTCCCCACCAGTGCATTCAATGTACCGATAGTCCACCAGATCGTCTGTAGGGTGCGGGAGAACCTCGTTCGGTGCGGATGCCCCTTCGTGCGCCCTAAGGCGTGGAGTTCACTCCGGAGCCTTGGAGCGTTGCGTCCAAAACTGAAGCATGTATACAAGACATAATATTGGAACATCGTCTGAACATCGCTTGAATATCGCCTGAATATCATCCACAAATGTAGCCACTTGGCACGCTTTTATGTATCAGAGAGAGAGGCTTGAGCGACTTGTAATCTCGACTATACGCCGCCTGTAACACTTGTTTATATCAATAAAATGAGTTGTCATACTTCTATATCGTGTTATTCAAATCTTTGCTTTCGCTACTGTCGACTCAGTAAACTTGTTACCATTCGCTTATGCGTTTATACATTCCGCTGCACTTGGACAATCTATGCGACTCTGTGGCTTAGATCTCTTACCGCCAGCCAATGAATCACGGCCTTGTACGGGCACGGCTAGCGCTCATGCAACATCACACCCAGATGGGTCAAAGCGATCGTCTCGCGGGAGCGCTGGCGCGGTCATTTTCGCCTAGCGAGGACGGCCGTTTATTGTGTTGCAAGGGCCTTTGTGCCAACCTGGACTAGTCCTTATGGGATTAGATTCGTGCTAGACTTGTGCATTATGTGCAAACCCGAAATGCCTATACATGTTTGCCCAACTGGTTAGTGCGAAAACAAATATTGCCCGAACGGTTAGCTATGCGCTCAGCCTTTCGGCTAAGTTGTGTAGAGTATCGTGCACCAAGACCCTTTGGTGCAAGCCAGTTACAACGAGATTGGGACATCGTTCAGAAATGAGACAAGTCAGAATTAGAAATGCAATCGATAGAAACTTTATCGGATTTATCGCTTAGGCGAATATTAAGAATCATGCTTGATTATGGGAAATAGCTTGAACGATATTTCGTGTTGGAAGACACAAATCGAATATAGTTGCTTGATGACTATCAATCCAGAATATATATATATATATATATATATATATATATATATGAGACTAGATTGTACCAGGCGAAATCTGAGTATCGTGCTAGAATTTGAGGAACGAGTTGGTGAATAAGCTAACGATAATGCGAGCACCGATTAAGAATTTGATGGAATGACTCGATTCCGAGTGGTGGATGGATCATTTAGAAACGTCCAAACGGATCCATAACCTGTGCGATAGTCAGACTGAATGATATTGAGAATAACTTGAATAAATGATAAGGCTTATATCGAATAGAAATTCTCAGAAATGGAAACCAATATCTTGGTTAAGGAAAAAACTTGTTGGAAATTGGAGAATCGTGCGAGCGGTTTCGGATTTGAAATAAATGGATTGAACGTGAATAAAATATCGCTCGAATAAGTTAACCCGAGAATGGATATTTGGCTTCGGAATATAAAACTTGACTTGGTATCGATAATTGGAAGATAGCATGGATCGGTACAAGCAAAGGAGATATTGTGCTTCTAGGAATAATATAAGCAATAAAAAATTTTACTTGGAGTTTAGAAGAACGAACTTGATATATTGAACGTATTAGAAATGAATGGACTTGGGATTGAATATTTGAACTTGGTTATTGAGGAATGCCAAAAGTAGATATATATAGTTACCGAACGGTAACACTAAAGTTGGATGATTTTACTAGACGAACTACAATCACTGCATGAACGGACTCGATTCGATGGATACAAAAACTTTGAATGTAGTGAATCAAAGTATTTTAGGATCAGTTAGCCTAGAGCCTGAAATAAATCAGGCTTAATGGTCTCGTGAACGGATACATGAATCAAATTGAACAAATTAGAGTTAAACTAAAGATTTAGAATCAAATCTTGGCTTGGTAGACTAGACTTGGAATGGATAGGGATTCTATCGAAACATGTTTGGAGGGATAGACTGTGCAAATCATTAGGCTTGTCCTGTAACTTGGATATATCATGAATTTTCGAACGGACTCGTCCCCCGTGCTAAACAAACGTGTTATTGAGAGTAGGATAAATATGTGCTCGATGTCTAAAAATCTGAGTGAAACGAGCTTGGGTAGATTACCCCGTGTAAATGAATAATGGATTAACCCTAGAAATTGGGGCGAGCATCGTGTGATAAATTTGCACGATGTATCGTGTGCTTGAACCTGTACCTATGACCTTGTGGGCTGACCTAGCAATTAGGCAGACGACCCTGTACCGAGTGAATGAACCTGTGCCACCGACTTTACCATACTGCTTGAATAAGATTCACAACTGGGGAAGCAAGACTTAGGGTTAGACTTGGGAATAATAACATATGCTAAATTTGACCCGAACTGACGAATGCTAGTCGGTAAACCGAACAGATCGTGCTTAACGGTGGTACAAATGCTTGATTGGAATGGAAATGATATGGAATTGGATTAAACCCTAGAGATTCTCACAAAAGTAACTTGTCCGATTTCACTATCTCTAAGTTTGGTTGGATGCATATGTTTGAGGGATGCCTTGAATGTGTGCACGATCCAAGACTTAAGAAATGTGAAACTCGAGTGCTAAGACTTCACGGTCGCTAAATTGGTTGACATGCATGTGTTTGAAGGACGCTTCGAATCCGTGCATGATCCAGACTCGCGATATGTTGATCTCAAATGCTAGTGCAAGTGAATATCCACCTGAACAAGTGTAACGACTTATATAAGTTGCCTCAACCTTAGATCGCTATCCAAGATCGATTGAAATGTACCTCATGTTAAGAAACTTGTCCCGCGCTAAGGCGTAAATGAGACTGACTCAGTATACACGTAATACGGCGTAAGCAAAAAGGGGATTGTGTTCCAATGGATCTAGTGGTATCGATAACTACGCTCGGGCTAGAATCAAAAATTTGATAGTACGGCTTGCCCCCAGGAAGTCTCGAGGATGAGACTTTTCTGAGTGGTGGATAATGTAATACTCCATTCCGCTCAAGCGAACTGTCGATTCAAACGGCAAAAGTGCAATGTTCCGACCCACTTTGCACAGGCAAGAATATACTCGTTTGAGGCAAAGGATATATCCAGACTTGTTCCTACAGGAGTTCGGCTTAGGCTTTCAGAGGATCGCTCGACGTATCGCTCAACCGAGGATAATCATCGCTAAGGTGGGTGGCTACGGTGAACTTGTCTTTGCTTAGCCAGCACACATAAAATATGGAATGATACATGCTAGTCGCTTAGTGAATCACCCCCTTCATGCTAATAATAATCCAACGCACCTAGCTAAGGGAATAATCCTAACTTGAATTACTTATGCTAGAACATGGAAATGAAACATTTTTTATATTCAGACCCTCGCATGCTACCTTTGCCTTGTGCAACTGGACCCGGTTACGCCTCGAGTAGAACGATATGAACAATATACACTTCGTTGTGCACTTCCTTACAACTACACTGCACGACCCTACATAATGTCACTCAGAAAGGTCCTTTACGGTTTTACTTCTTGGCTTACCTTCGGGCCCGAGCCAACGTGAATGCTTATGTTATACATGTGCATGCTTGACTGCTTATAGATATTGCCTTGTTTCAATGCTTGCCACAATTGATCAAACACTGCTTCGTATTGCATTCATCTAAGTTACTCGGAAGACTACTAAACAGTTGTTCCGTGCAAGTACGCACCTAAAAGTATCAGGGACCGTTAGGTCGCCAAGGCAGTTCCCGAACCAGGGAATTTGCACCAAGTAAATGATCCAGAATTACAACTCGTGGAGCAAAACTGTCCTGTACTGAATCAAATGGCTCGTGGAGTCAACACACATATTGTGAACAATCCTGCCTGAACTTGTTCCATATATATATATATACTGCCTTGAACTTGTTCCATATAACTTGTTCTATATATATATATATCCTGCTTCAAACTTGTTCCTATACCTGACCAGAGACCGAATGATTATAGACCTGCATGTCGTGGACAACTTGTTCAACAAGTGGATCTTCGAATCCAAGTTCCATGGACGGTCTCCGGGGTACCGGGACCGATCCGATCCGAATGGAAATCCCATAGCCTTTCCAAGGGTGGCGTCCCCACAAACGTCGATCCTTAAACTAAAGGCTCTTAGTCTCCAGTACTGGATGGGATGGTTTGTAGCGCCGCGTTAAGCAAATTCGTTACATTCCTTCCTCGTTCATAGACTACCATTTATTATCTATGACTATGCCAGCGACCCACATGTTCATATAGATAAGTCATCCTCGCTTAGCGGCTATCCGTGTGCGAGTCATTGTATCGCATCAAGAATAACTGAAACTCCTGAACGATCATGATACAACAACACTTATGCATAAAGAGCACTTGATCATCGCATGCAACACACCTGATATTTCATGTAACTCGTGCACCAGTAGCAAAATCTCGCTCATAACACAGTGTTTGCATATGCTCTGCCCCTGAATGTTTATATATGCTCGTGCTTGGAATTAACATTGGTTTACCTTGGACAGGGAAGGATAAATGGTAAGTGGGTAAGTCTCGTCGTGATTACCTCTTATATTGTACGGCGCACTGCCACACAAGTTAGGCTTGTCATATATGCCATGAAACTGATCCTAAGGCTCAACTAGAAAGATAACAAAACAGTTGGTGCACGGAACCTATATTACGTGTTTGGATTTGTCACGCCCCAGTCCCAAAATATGTAGGACCAGGATACGTAAGCATTCCAGCCGTATGAATATGGCACTCCAATATATGGAAACCATAACACAAGTACGCTGTAATATGAATAACAATTCATAAGTGGTAAACATATATGTCACAGGGCATAACAAAATCTTATCCACAGAAATCATATATAAATGAATAACCAATATCTATAACTAGATCTCAATATAAAGTATCTAATGATGGTAGTCGGATGGAAGGAAATCCACTACCGAACCATAATATAGATAAACAAGATAAATGCAATATAAGAATCTCAACTAACAATCATGGCTCGAAGAGAAGTCCTCATCACAATATACGTAGCAAGTCCGGATCTGCACTCCTGCGAATACTCATCAACAATACACCTGGAAAGGGCCAGGTCCTCAGAGGGACATAACAAGATACATAAAAGCATGCCATAAAGTAAATACTGTAAAAACTCAAGAGGACCTAACCAACTAAGAGAAATGTACTTTGAAGACAACCTTGGTACGTATGGATAGGTGAAAAGTATAAAGCATAGCGTCAAGCCAGAGGCTATGTATCTGGCATTAGCTGTAAACTGGATGCCAGATGTATATGCTGACTACATCACCGACCATGATAGCGCGCAGCTAGTAACCTCTGTCGGATATATCGACAAGCATATACTCCCATAACCGGGCAACACTGATCCCATACCCGGGCAACACTGAGGCTCACGGCCCCACAGTTTACTCTGAAACCACGGCAACCAAATTGTCTGTCCCATACGCCTACTAATTGTCTTCCCCGCCCAATGTTAATATACAAGTCACAAAAACGACATGGACATCTTATAATCTAATGCAAGTCTCTAAAGAAATGAACAACTAAGCTAATTACCGTCACACGTGCTATTCACACCGATGGCTAGGCGAGAATGAGGCACGCGTCCCTACATGAACTCACTCTGTGACGTGTAATGATACGTGTCAAGGCCTGGGGAGTCATATCGATAACTCCATAACTTTAGGTGGGTCCACTAGACTCTAAGTCAGACACAAGTCCTAACGTCAATGCCTTTGTTGACTGCACCCGAGTCTCTCTCGGACGCGCACAGTTTAAGATAATAAACATGCAGCTAATAATACAGAATTTAAACAGTACAACAAGGCAAGGTATACTTTCCTAGTAAGAAGGCTGCGTAGTCCTAATATTCTGCTCCTGAAGTCGCACAGATAAATCAAACAGATCTTCGGGGTCAGCGTGCACAGGTACGGGAATCGGGGTTGACCGTTGCGGGTTGTCTGGCAAGGGTGCCGGGTCTATGATGAACACGAGGACGAGGGTGATTAGGTCAATGATGATGATTGTAAAGGGGTTGATGATGATTACCATGGTGATGATTATAATATTGGTGGTGATATGGATGATGACTGGGAGGATGGCGATAATGTGAATGATAATAGTTAAGGGGGTGATGATGTGGACGATGGTTGATGACGAGGATAATGAATGGGCTGATGGTGATGACTAGGATGAGATGTTGATAATGGTAATGGTGTTTAATGATAGCATTAATGGTGATGAGGTATTGATGATGATACGACGATGATTAAGGTAAGACGATGATGATAACGACGATGATAATGACGACGATGGCTACGATGATGGTGGTGATGACTACGACGATGATGACGATGGTGATGGTGATGGTGGTGGTAATGGTGGTGATAATGAGAGGGGATGATGATGATGATGACTAGGTGCTGCCGGAGTCCGGCCAGTGGGGGGGAAATGTCCGGCCGGAGGAGGACTGGGACACAGGAAGGAGGACATAGACATAGGGAGGAGGAAGGAGTTCAGGCCGGTGGGGTGGAAGCCTGGCTGGAGGTGCTCGATTTCAGGGTGAGGAGGCTCGGCCAGGGGAAGGGAGGTGGTGATCGTGTGGTGGTGACTGGCCGAGTGAGGTGGAGGTAGTGGGTCGAAAGGAGGAGACGGTGGTCAAGGAGGGTCGAGGCCGGCGGAATGTAGACAGTGGTCGAAGGGAGGAGAGGAACGTGGTGGTGAAGGGTGGTGATTGTGCTGGTGGTGTTGGTGATGGTGAGGGAAATCGATGGCGGTTCTGGCGAGGAAGAGACGTCGGGCTCCGGCGGGGGGATCGACGGTGGAGGAGTACAGGGGTGAAGGGGAGATGGCAATAGTGATGGTGTGGTATTGCTGGTGATCGATTTCGGGATCTCGGCGGGCAGCGCAGGCGATCGACAGGAGGAGTCGGGGTCTCGAGCAGAGAGAGGATGACAGGGTAGTGGTAGAGGTGGTTCTGCTCGGTGCTCAAGCGAGTCGGGTGGATACAAAGAAGTCGGAGGCTCGGGTTAGCCGGAGATGGGAGGAGGAGAAGGAGAAGTCGACGAGGGTGAGGGGCTCGGGTGTGGCGAGGTGCAGCGGGGTGGCGAGGTCGAGGAGGAAGGCAGGCGTAGGGGAGAGGAGGTCGCCTCCCCGGACTCCGGTAAAGCTGTCCGGGCTCTAGCGCAGGAAAGAAGAGGAATGGGACGATGAACAGTACATGGGGGTGTCGACTGGTATAAGGTTAGGGATGGGTTTGGGATTTGGAAGAAATAATAAAGAAAAGAAAGAAAAGGGGTTGTATTTATATACATATAGGATTTTTAGGTTTGGGGTTGACCTAGGATTAGGGCTTGGTCAACACTCCTTGGGATTGGGCCTTGGGCTCACATGGGGATGTTGGATGGACTAGAATTTGCATTAATTAAATACAAGGCTAGAATTTAAATGGGGGGTGATGTGCACGTTGCACATCCCGAAAAATTATGAAAAAATTCCTATGAAGGGAAAAGTTGGATTTCTTCATGTATTGTCCAATGGTGGGGACACCTCGATACGTTTTTGCATAAAAGTGCCCAACAATTAGGAAAATTGCACAAAGATAGAAATTAGATTTTAATTTATTAAAATACCGTGCAAGGTGTTCTGGAATTAATTAGAAGTACATGGGATTAAAATTAGGTGGGACACAAGTGTCAGGGACGTAGAGGGTATAGTGTAGAATATTAATAAAATTTGGGTTGTACAAAATGGTCAAGATTGTGTTCCCAATTTCAATTGGAACGCACAAGGGTACAAGGTCAGGATTTATTTAGAATTAAATAATAATGTCCGCGACGTTTATTGTGCGACTAAAATGTAGCACAAGAAAGCATAATTATAAGTTACACAAAGGTCAGAATAGAAGGCAGGCAGGTCTAGGACAAGGGTATGAAATTTGTAGGAAGGCAATAGATAGTGTAGTGCTCCAATTATCGAAGCAACGGTAGGGTGCGCTAGGTGATATTAATAGTGCATAATTAAATAAAATGTTGTATTCTAAATTCTAATTGGTTTTCAACTAGCCCTAATTTCACTATCTAAGTCAAGTAGGCCTAATTTGGGTGAGGGGGTTTACAATCTACCCAACTTAAAATAATTTTGTCCTCGAAATTAAAATAGGGTAGGGTCTCTCTATCTAATCTTACTTGGTCACAGTCTAAAATAATTTGCCTCAAGTTTTAACAATGCGGTTTCTACCCAACTTAGAATTTACCCATCTATCATCCAAGGCTATACCTCTAAGAAAACTATTCCTTAAATTATTTAATCATGTTATTTAATCCTCAAAGTTTTAACACCAAACCTATCATCTATGATATGTCCTTAATCGACTATAAAGGAAGTCACCAAGTCATATGATTAGCCTATGGAGTATATCTAGTACTTATCAGTGTATTAACTTATACCAAGCACGAGGTTTCATCTTTCCGAAATAAGGAAAGACGGAAAGCAATAATAAGGAGTTGAAGGGGAAGGCAATAGAATAGAAGTGTGGGAATCAAGGCGTTTAAAGAATTCAAATAGGAATTGTCAAGGCAGTTGTAGATTAAAATCCTATTTAGTAATTCTTATTTGCATGCTCACATCGGTACAGTTATGTACTTGATATGATGTGCTCCGACATATCTATAGGGCAAATATATATGTCTACTAGTCAACTAAATATCTCAATCCACATAAAGTAGTATTACGAAGGGCGAACCAAATGTACTAAGGTTAGCTAGACCTTAATATACTGATTCTGATTAGACAATGCATTACTAGGCGTCCCCAATAATACAATATCATGATAAAGCTCGATAAAAGAATAAGCTTGTAAAACTAAGCTATAAAATAGCAGCATAAGTCAAGGTGGTACAGAAAATATAAGTATGCTAGATTATGATGACAGAAGGTACACAATAATTCAAGGTCACAAAATGATAAGACTCTTCAGTCTTTACAGTTGTCACACTAACTCCTTGTCTAAGTCGCCATTCGACCAAATAGGGATATGGGCCTCTAATTTCTACAGTCTGTATAAACACTATCGTCTTATACTAGCATACAAGTAATATCATTCAGTTATACTTCATCAATGGGTCGAGAGGACTACGTGATACTATATTGTGAGGCATACTACCCAACTTAATATAAAAAATTAATATTATAATGCCTTAAAGATAATGTAGAAACTCCTAATAAGGTTCACAAGAAGAGGTCTTGGTACTTATTAGAGTACCCTATTATATAGGTCATGGTCATCTTAAGTCTTAGTCATAGTGCTCATAGAACAGAAGGGTTAACATTAAGAATGGAAGCGTTAGGTGGCACGACAGAAGAACATAATTAGTCGTTGCACGAATCGCGAGCGCTACGGTCTCGGAGGAACAAAATATGAAATTAAATAGAAGGACTCTAGATAACATCATGGTTTTCTAAGGAAAAGGTGGTACTAATCTCTGTGTTCGAGGTTTGATCGAGGAAAAATATTCTAATCATTGCTCTTGGCTTTCTAAAGTACTACCTGCTAATCTCAAGGCAAGAGTCTAAATGTATAGTTCTATAATACTATCTTACCATGCACTACTAGAATAAGCGGGATTAGCGACGTATTTTAGCGACTCCTAGTAAAAACGTCGCTAAATTAGCGACTCGGTACAAATCATCGCTAGGCGTCGCTAAATGGCGACATTTAGCGACGTTTAGCGACTTTTATTAAGATTTTAAAAGAATAGTCGCTATAAGTTCAATTAAGGTCGCTAAACGTCCCTAATATATCTAATTTAGCGACGTTTAGCGTCGTAATTAGTGACGTATCTATCAAAAATATTTAGCAACGTATGTAGCGACGTCTTTGGCGTCGCTAATTTTTATTTTAGCGACGTTGTTATTTGACGTCGCTAAACGTCGCTAAATTTTGGTTAATTAGGGCTCAATTTTCTTTTCTCCATCTGTCGAAATTTTCAAAATCGTTTCGATTTCCCCCGCCCCCTCCCTCCGGCGACCGGGTCTCCACGGCTGCGCCCCCCCTCTCCGGCGACCGGGTCTCCACGGCATCCCCCTCCTCCTCCTCGAGCTCTAGGTAATCTCTCTCTCTCTCTCATGTGACACAAGACACACACACAGACGCAGACACACACACGACACACACACACGACACACACACAGACGCAGACACACACACACAAACGCAGACACACACACGACACACACACACAGACGCAGACACACACACAGACGCGGATTAGGGTTAGGGTTAGGTTTAGGGTTAGGGTTAGGGTTAGGTTTAGGGTTAGGGTTAGGGTTAGGTTTAGGGTTAGGGTTAGGGTTAGGGTTAGGGTTAGGTTTAGGGTTAGGGCTAGGGTTAGGGTTAGGGTTAGGGTTTAGGGTTAGGTTTAGGGTTAGGGCTAGGGTTAGGGTTAGGGTTAGGGTTCTGGATAGTTGGCTCTCGGATGTCTTGTAGAAGAAGAACTTGTATCAGTTAGTCAAGTGTAACTTTTTGGTGATGCCCACCTTTTTCTAGCTCTCTATCAATGGTTTAGGTTGATGCTATCGATTGGTTGCAGTGCTACTAAATTCAAGTCTTGCTTTTGTTTCAACAGCTGCTGATGTGCATTTTTTCTGTATATTATAGTGCATTAGCTATAGGTGTCTTCTCTGTGTTTAATTATAATGTTTCAGTACCTGTGTCATCTGATACCTAAGTTCTACAATTACCTCAGTATATCCTGACTTTTGGGATACACCAGTTATGTGCATATATGTTCTACAATTACCTCAGTATATGTTTTATCCACAACAAAGTTGCATTTATTTTTATATGTATAATTTGATTGCCAATATAAGAGTGACATTTCTAACAAAATAGTACTAGAGAATAGCCATTAATGTTCATAGCAAAATATTTACAGAACATTCATGACATGAGTGTGTAATTGGGATATAAATTCATACTTGACAAACGTAGTATTTTTTGCTAGTGACAAAAATTAGGATACATAGTGCTTCAAAACGTTATAGAAGAACACAACTCAATAAATATCTGAAACTCATTCTTTATTTTGTCAAGAAAGACAAATTTAACACCTGAATTAAGATATCATGTGGTAATGAATATAATTGTGTAATATTGACTAATTGTTTATTTATTTAGTTCAGTATGCATAATTATTTTATTTCTGGGAAGAAGGAAAGAAGAGACCCATATCTGTCTTTCAGTATGCATAATTATTTTATGTCAATCAGCAGATAGATAATAACATCAGCTGCGAGATTTTAAAGTGCACAAAACTATAGAGATTAGTGGGGTCACTGTGCTCAAGTACACCCCCCCCCCTAAGTTTTGTTGCATTCTTCTTATCTCTCTGTACCCCTGACATTAATTACAGCTAATTCTTTGTGAGTTATCTAATTCTTCCATTCTGGTCCAATAGCTAATTCTTTGCTAATTCTTTGTTTTCATCTATCTTACCAGATGGCACCCAAGAGAGCGACACCTCCTACTGTTAAGGAGAAAGTGATGCCTCCTACTGTTAAGGAGGAAGTGATGCCTCCTACTGTTAAGGAGGAAGAGATACCACCTGCGGGGAGTTCCAGTCACCCAGTACCTATCGCGGCTGTATCTCAGACGGGGAGTTCCAGTCACCCAGCACCCATAGCGGAGCTTGATAACATAAACGCTGTTTATGCGCAGTATTTGAGGGACTGGTATCTGCCCCGTTTTGGAAATCCTCGAGATTGATACTATAATGTTTCATATACTTATATATTATGCATTTTGTGTTACTGTGATACTCTGATACTTATATATTATGTATTTTGTGATACTGTTTATGCCCATTTTGTGTGACTGTGATATTGTGATACTTTTATGACTGTGATACTTATATTGTCTGTCTATAATATTTGTGTGTATTAATTGTATGCCTGTGATACTTTTATTCATATTAAATATTGTTAATCCGGTGTTAAGTGTTCCACCGAAGGGGTCGGCGAACCCATAGAATTCAACGGAGGGTTGCTCCGGGTCTATTTTTAATTAGAAATTTATAAATTACAGGAATAATAGTTTGGAACAATTCAGTTTTTTTTTTGTTTTTTTCAATTTAGCGATGTATTTAGCGACGTTTAGCGACGTTTTTATAAGTCGCTAAACAAGTCGCTAATTAGTGACGTGTCATTAGCCGTCGCTAACGACGTCGTTAAACGTCGCTAAACCAAGTCGCTGTACGTCGCAAATTGCTGACATGGCAGTACTGCCAGGTCATTAAAGACGTCGCTGTTACGTCGCTATATAAGTCGCTAATGAGCGACGTTTAGCGACTTTAAGAAACGTCGCTATTTCGTGACGCCGCGTCGCTAAACGTCGCTACATTTAGCGACTCAATAAAGTCGCTAAAAAATGTCGGTATAGCGACGTTTAGTGACGTTTTTCCGTTCAGTGACTTGGTTTATTCCGACTAAGTTAAAACGTCGCTAATTACGTCGCTAAACGTGTTTAGCGACGTTTTTTTGTCATTTGGCGACGTTTTTAGGCGTCGCTAATTTGACTTTTTTTGGTAGTGATGAAAAGCTAGGTTAGCCCTAATATAACCTTATGTTTCTATTGGTTCCTCAATACTAGGGTCAGACCTCATGGTCAACTTTCTAACTACTCTAGTAGTGTCTATACCACTCTTAAGTCTTCATACATATATCGAGGGGTAATGGTACATCAATCTATAGGTAAGGGGTGCTAGAGTTTCATTAAGTGTTCTAACTCAGTGATGTGTCATTATCCTAGTTGTACTCTTAATAGGAAGGTTGCCCTACTTATTATCTAACAACAGGGACTTCTATATTCTAGGATAAGGCTGTACTCTAGGAACTATTAGGGAAGCACATGAATCAAGCAGGATGCAGCTATTCAAATAGAACAGGTTGGAAGAGGGTGAATCATAGTCAGTTGTGGATGAGATCCTATACTCTATTCCTAGGTGCAGGCTTGCTCGGTACAGTAACATAACCGAGACAATATGCTCTTGACCTGCATGGGCCACCATAAAAACATGTCACGCCCCAGTCCCAAAATACGTAGGACCATGATACGTAAGCATGCCAGTCGTATGAATATGACACTCCAATATATGGAAATCATAACACACGTACGTTGTAATATGAATAACAATTCACAAGTGGTAAACATATATGTCATAAGGCATAACTAAATCTCATCCACAGAAATCATATATAAATGAATAACCAATATCTATAACTAGATCTCAATATAAAGTATCTAATGATGGTAGTCGGATGGAAACAAATCCACTACCGAACTAGAATATAGATAAACAAGATAAATGCAATATAAGAATCTCAACTAACAATCACGGCTCAAAGAGAAGTCCTTATTGCAATAAATGTAGCAAGTCCGGATCTGCGCACCTGCGAATACTCATAAACAATACACCTGGAAAGGGCCAGATCCTCAGAGGGACATAACAAGATACATAAAAGTATGCCATAAAGTAAATACTGTGAAAACTCAAGGGTGACCTAACCAGCTAAGTGAAATACACTTTGAAGACAACCTTGGTACGTATGGGTAGGTGAAAAGTATAAAGCGTAGCGTCAAGCCAGAGGCTATGTATCCGGCATTAGCTGTAAACTGGATGCCAGATGTATATGCTGACTACATCACCGATCATGATAGCGTGCAGCTAGTAACCTCTGTCGGATGTATCGACAAGCATATACTCCCATAACCGGGCAACACTGATCCCATACCCGGGAAACACTGAGGCTCACGGCCCCGCAATTTACTTTGAAACTATGGCAACCAAATTGTCTGTCCCATACGCCTACTAATTGTCTTCTCCGCCCAATGTCAATGTATAAGTCGCGAACACGACGTGGACATCTCATAATCTAATGCAAGTCTCTAAAGAAATGAACAACTAAGCTAATTACCGTCACACGTGCTACTCATACCGATGGCCAGGTGAGAATGAGGCACGCATCCCTACATGAACTCACTCTATGACGTGTAATGATACGTGTCAAGGCCTGGGGAGTCATACCGATAACTCTGCAACTTTAGGTGGGTCCGCTAGTATCTAAGTCAGACACAAGTCCTAACGTCAATGCCTCCATTGACTGCACCCGAGTATCTCTCGGACGCACACAGTTTAAGATAATAAACATGCAGCTAATAATACAGAATTTAAATAATACAACAAGGCAAGGTATACTTACCTGGCAAGAAGGCTGCGTAGTCCCAATATTCTGCTCCTTAAGTCGCGCAGATAAATCCAACAGATCTTCGGGGTCAGCGTGCACAGGTACGGGAATCGGGGGTGACTGCTGCGGGTTATCTGGCAAGGGTGTCGGGTCTATGATGAACACGAGGACGAGGGTGATTAGGTCAATAATGTGGCGCCCCGGATGAGTCAAAGCGATTGTCTCCCGGGAGCGCTAGCACGGTCATTCCCGCCTAGCAGAGACGGTCGTTTAGCCTGCGGGAGATCGGGGTGCCACAGCCGTGGGCCGTTGCAGCAGCCGCCGTCTGCCCCGCCGTGTGCCTGTATACCGCCCCGAGTCCCCATCTTCGCAATAACATATCTCTCTCATCTCTCGTCCTTTTCTCGAGCGATTTATGCGTGTATGTTCACAACCTAACCCTCTAGGATTCTTTTCAAGCGGGGTGATTTTTCGTGCCCTGGATTGGTCGAAAAATCGACCAAAAAATGGTCGAAAAACTGACCAAAAACAGTCCAGAATTTCAATATCGAACCCCCATGTTCATGCCTAATTTGCCACCAACCTGTTTAATATTTTTAAAATCTAATTGAAAGGTTTTCTTTCCAATATAACCAAGAATTTAACTATTTTTTTACTTTTTATTACTTTATTTTATTCGTTAAATTATTCAACCTCCAAAACGACAAAAAATTTGATATTTTAAAACTAAAATTTTGTGATACGGAGTGCGCCCCCGCCAAACGGGATCGTCTCATCGTGTACCAATTCCTCCAAAAGGTGCGTATGGTATATTCTGACGTGTGGGCTTGCGCGAAAGTTGATTCGGACGTGTGTGCGTGTCGAAATTAACCCGTATCCGCAAAAAGTCTCCGTATCACGACTTTTACAAAATACCACCATATTTTGTGTACGCCTGTCAGAATGCAACAAAACTTGCGCCATTAGATTCGTGGTATCACGCTGGTCCTGTGACCCAAGTTTCATGCGATTCTGAGACAGTTGACTAAGCCGCCAATTTACGAGCCCCACGGGTTAACTTGAAGGGCGAATTTGTGATCGGCTCACCGAAATCCAAAATTGGACATACCGTTAAGTTCGTATCGACGTTTAGAATTTGTTTGACCTATAATTTGTACCATTTAGAGAATTTTATCTCTGGCACACATTTTGGTGCAAAGTGGGCCACACGTGGACCCCGCTTTGACCTAAAATTATCGTTTTGTCCCGGTGTCCAAATTGGACGAAAGGGTAGTACTTTCTAGCTATCTCGTTTATTCTGGGAACGTTAGTGATATTTATTTCAACATCTAGAGATGTTCATTCTGATTTCATATTTTTGATCCCTAGTGCTGTTTGTGGTATTTAAACGAAAGAATGAAAGTGTATTTCAATGACGGGATTTGTACGAAACCCGCGCCCTTTGGTTTATAAACAAACTTGTACAATGTAATCCTATACGAGGATATGGGAGTACAATTTATTTAATATGGGTATAAATTGCTATAGGTGTCTGATCTGCGGTCGATCACTTTAGCCCTTGGACCGCGCGATGTTGAAGAAGTGCCGTGGAAGACAGGTAGCAGCTTCGAAGTTTGCAGGAGAGGGTAGATGCACGATGCCGAAGTCATCAATCCCCGCTCTTTGCCTGAGCTCCGGGCTCTCTCTCTCTCTCTCTCTCTCTCTCTCTTTTCCTCCTTGTTCGATCTTCTCCGACTGTCGACCTAGGATCTGGTATTGGTACTCTTGACCGAATTTTCCGACCTGGGATCTGCTATCGATTTCTTGACCAAATTCTTCGACCTTGTTCCCCATTGACAGGGGCCTCTATTTATAGAGTCTTTGATGACAGTGACCACTCCGTTGGTGTAGCAACCGAGGAGTGGAAAGTACAGCACCCTTTTACACAACGGTTAAAGTAACCAATGCCTACGTGTAGATGATCTTTTGACTGAGCGGGTGACGTGGGTCCAACTAAAGGGACACAACACGTACGATTGCTACTAAGATCACGGCGTAAAAGCCACGCGGGTAGGTATCCATCGTGTAGAAGAGGTTGGCGTAGAAGCCAAATGTCCGTCACCATGGCATAGAAGCCAAGTAGGCATAGAAGCCGAACAGGCATAGAAGCCGAGTAGGCGTGGAAGCCGAGTAGGCGTGGAAGCCGAGCAGGCCTAGAAGCCGAACAGGCATAGAAGCCGAGTAGTCGTAGAGACTGAGTGGGCGTGGAAGCCGAGTAGTCATAGAGACTGAGTGGACGTGGAAGCCGCATGAGCACAGATCCTGAATGGGCGTAGAGGCCGCTGCATATCGTGCCAGAATGGGCGTAGAAGCCGCTTGAGCACAGATCCTGAATGGGCGTCGAAGCCGCTGCATATCGTGCTGATGTGGACGTCTTAGCCAGAATTATGACTTTTGAAGATATAACCAAATCTCTTGCAGTGATTTGCCATCACCTTATGCATTAAATGTGGAGGCATGTTTCGAAGGTCTGCAGGCCTTCTGTGCACCCGTCGCAGAGACGTATCTTGAGAGAAACTGTCACCGCTCTGTGCAATTAGACGTGGAGACGTGCCTCGAATCCCGTACGAAGTGCAGCTTTTGACGTGGCAGGCGGTTTGTGTGCTGCGGAGCGTAAAACAGCTCATGTTTGCCTGTGTAAAACAGGGCGGCGTATTCCCTTGTACGCAAAAGAGCGGTTTATGCTGAGGGGACTCCGGTAAACGACAGTTTGGTGATGTTTTACCAAATGCTCTGCATTAAATGGTGAGATCCGCCATCATACTGAGGGACGCATCCCGAGAGGTCTGCCATCGTTTCCAGCCGTCGTCTGGGTAGCCGTTCATCACCTTTTGTCAGGAGTCAGAGGTCAGATTCACTGCGTGACTTGACAGGTTCATTTCGGGAAAGATGAAGCGTTCCTCGTACGCTATCACGCTGCTTTGAGAGCGGTTGAGTTTTACGCCATGGAGGCAATAAAAAACTCTGTTTCACGCTGGAGCGGCCTGGACGTACTGCATTTATGCGGATGGTCCTTTGAGCTTTATTCTTCACGCTGTATTTTAGCGGAAAAAACTCTATCGTACGCCTGATGGCTCTGAAGGCCTCTGCTTACGCTGCTCTGTATCAAGAGGCTGTGTAGCTCTTCCCAGCCTATTTTTCATGCTTCTACAAGACCCCCTTCAGAGCTTTTAAATTCCTTGGAATTTGAAACACTTTGAACGAAGCATGAATGGCCCCTCGTAACTCGAAACGTTTCTGAGTGGAGCGTTGAAACGGTCGGTACAGACTTTATGGCGGATTTATGGGGGACCGCTGTGATCTCTTTTGCCTATAAAAGGCTGGGGGAGTTAGCCTGTTCTCCCCAAATCTTCATCACCACGCAGAGATGATCACCGGAGTTCGCCGGGTCGATTTGAAGAAGAAGGAGATCATGTTCTTCCAGCGTGTAAGGAGCCGAAAAAGACGGCATCTTCGAGCAAGTGTCCACTGATCGAGCTGGGTGGAAGACCCCTCAGCTGGATATCTTAGCCTCCCTTGCTCGGGATAATCAGCAACTTTGTATGGCGTTGTCCCAAGTGAGAAGAAGGGTCGTATTTGACCACAGCTTGCAAGCTGTATCTCTTCTCCTTAGATCCCCGCGGACGAGATTAGACAAACCGTAATCTATCGTCCCTGATCGAGCTGGGTGGAAGACCCCTCAGCTGGATCGGCCATGGCGAATGGAGGATCTTCTTGTTCATTACTGTGGAAGTAAATGAACCGCCATGGAAGAAGAGGAAGACCTGCCCTGATGCGAGAACCCGGTAGAACAGATTATGGCGGCGATCCTCAGACGACGAGGGGGTATCTCCTTTGTAGACAGAGTTTCCCTCAGATGTAATCATGAAAATGAAAAGAAAACCCTTGTAGATTGGATTTCCCTCATATGTAATCATGATTTTGATCTTTAATAAAAAATCGTCTTTCTTCTTCATATGATCATCTTGCCATATGTTACTGTGAAGTCTGAATATGTGCAGCTTCAACACGTCTGAATCTGTATGCCGACTCTGTAGAAAGAGTGCTAGGTCCTGTCCTTTACGCATAGCGAGTAGTTCATAGAACGCTGTAGAGCATTTTGAACCTCTTAGAACTGTCCTGTTGCTGGGACTGAGGAATCGCGTAGAGCTCTGAACTTCTGATAAACAGAATTTTTGTTCAGTCTTCGCCTTCAAGAGTGACTTCTCAAAAATTCCTTGGAACAGGGTCGAGGAGTGGCTGTCAAAAACTGAGTTGCCATCTTTTGATAGACGAGGTATTCAGACTGGAGTTTGGGCGAACCTCCTATTGACCCGAGAAGAGTAATTTCTCAATGTTTGAACTCTTGTATGTTTCGGATATTTGGGATACGTTGAGGCCAAGGAGGAGCATCTTCTGTGTGAACTCCTGTAATTGACCATCTTGGGGACCGTTCGAATATACGGAAAGTCGTGGAGCGAGAAATCATCAGTCTGTAGCCTCTGGGCATAAAACACCGTCGAGCGTGAAATCGTAGACTTGTACTTCCTGTGCGTGAAGTCATGGGTTTTGTGGCCTCTCGAGCATAAAAGCTACTGAGCACAAAGGCATCCGGGCCAAAAACCTGACTTGTAGCTGTCGAACGTAAAGTTGTAGATTCGTAGCCGTCGAGCGTAGGAAGCTCCTTTAGCGTAGAACTGTATATCTGTAGCTCCTGAAAAGAAAATTTCTCCGAGCGTGAAGTCTTGCGGATCTGTTTCTTCTGAGCGTAAACTGAGCGCCATCGAGCGTGAGATCATCGATTTGGTATCTGCTGAGCGTAAAGTCGTAGATTTGTGGCCTCGCGAGCGTAAAAGCTACTGAGCACAAAGGCATCCGGGCGTAAAACCATAGACTTATAGCTTGCGAGCGTAAAACCGTAGATCTGTTGCTGTCGAGCGTAGAAAGCTCCTTCAGCGTAGGACCTGCTGAACCGTCTTTGCACGAAAAACTTTTTGAATTTGCTGACTGTCCGTCTTTCAAGGTTAGTGGTCTGACGTGGCATCCAATCATAACCCATTATTTAATTTTGTGAGATTTGGTTAGGGTCTCGAGGAGTCCGTCTGAGGATTCGAAGAGTCGGCCCGAACTCTATATATATCCCAAGTTCTCTGGGAGAGAAACTTTTTATCCGTCTTCTGTGAAAGAGAGCTTTCGACTATTCGAGTTTTTTCTTCGTTCCCTCGAATCTTCAGAAAATGGCGTCGAAACAAACCTCCTTCACTAAGGGAAAGGGTATAGGTTCCTCTTCTCATTCTTCCGCCCCAGCGAGGGAGTCTTTGGTCGGTCAAGACGAACTTCCTTCTGAGCGAAGTGTCCCGCCGACGAGCAGTGCACCCGGTCTTCGAGGTAAAGACTTCGGGGTGACAAAAACGATAAAAAATCCTCCGCACACGTTGAACGTGACCGCGCTAGGTCGTCTTCTGTGCTGATAGTCTCTTCTTGAGGAAGATGATGCACGGAGGCGTTTTCATCTTTTACGCCCATATTTCTAATGTGTCAGCGTAAAGACTCCATATTTTCGTAGTTCTGAGCGTAGAAGCTCTGGCTACCAAAAATTGGGGTATATCGTAAAATTTGAATTTTTACGCTTGTGGGGGGGACCTCCGGCGTAAATTTGCCAGATATACACAATCCTGCGTAGAGCACAGACTGTTGTTTCTTCCGGTCCATATGTTCGTGCAAGACTTGTGATGACGTATTTTTCCTTGCACTTTGTAGTTGACTTGGGCGAGTCTCCACTGACCGAGGTGATGGGCTCCGCTGCTGGGATGCTGCACTCGAACTACCTGGAGGATCTGTCCCACGTGTCCTTCCCTATCTCCGGACCCCAGTACCCTGAAGAAAGGAGGGTCTTAATATCGGCTCAGGGCGAGCGAATGCTGCTGAGCATGATCAACGGGGAGCCTCTGACTTATGTAGACGGGGAGCCGTACGTAAAGCCGGCTTTCCTTTTTGGGGACATGATCGACAAACAGTCCCACACGAAGCCTAAGAGGGAGCCCTGGGTCTTCTCAGCCGGGAATTTGGTTTTGTACCTGCCAACGATGCCGAGGGATTATCCCATCTCGGCCTTCTTCCACACGACACATCCTAGAAAGATGTCGTGGATGCTGACTCCTGATCTTTACGGTAAGACGGGGAAGATTTTTTATCTAAAAGGAGCTGACCAGGGGTCATTCGTCAGTCGCCCCTCCGGCGTTGTGACGTTGTTCAGAGGACTGTGCCCGGTCAGTGTTCCAAGTGAGGATAGCTTGGTGATCCAGCCGGTCCAATTGCCGACCTTCTGCAACGACTTCATGGGTCAAGGGGGGTATATCCCAAGGAGAATCCTCGGTGCAATGGGTGGATCGCCCCAACGAACTCCCGTTGGAGATGCCTAGTTGACTGGGCCTTGAAGCACTTCCAGAGAGAGTTGGAGGGCATTGGACTATATGCCGCTGTGAGTGCGACGAGCGTCGGGTTGCCTCCGAACCCCAATTTGTTCTTGGCGCTGATGGAGCGGTACATTCCGCTCACCGGGACCTTTGCCACTCCACTGGGGGAGTTGGGGTTGGCGCTCCACGAGATGGCAGTTGTCTCGAGACTGCCGATGGGGGATACTCCATATGAAGAGTATGTTCCCACCAACCGGGAGTTGGGGGATTTGGACCCTCGGGTGGCGGAAGTATATCAGGAGCTGATGTGTCAATACTTCGTGTGCACCGCCTTTTATAACGAGCCTTCTGATTTGGCTCATACCACCAAGTGGATGTCCTACCTCTTCTTCCACCAAGCCGGGGCAGCCAGGTCGGAGAAAGCCTCGGGTGGCAAGAATGAGCCCGTGAACTGTTTGGGCGTGCTTAGTGCCCAGGTTGTGGAGACTCTTATGGAGGAGGCTGAAGCTCCGGACCAGATTCTTGTCGAGGGGGTAGGAAAGTACCCGGAAGGCACCAAGGCCTGTAGTTACTTGAGGCGTTGTCGCAGGCCTTTGTCTAAGGAAGCCCAGCTGGCTGGTTTCCTCTCCATATGGTTGCGCCGAGTAGTGGTGCCAGGTACCGCGTCCGCGGACCGCATTCACCGAAACATCCTGTGGCCGGCAGTGCGCCTGGTGTTTGGGGCAAGACTGGGCTTGCTTCCTGCCATGGTGTGCCATATATAGGCTGGCTTGAGATCCATAACTGACGGGTTGCTCGTCGACGAAGCTCGACGTGAGAGCTTTCCCAGGGTGGAGTTACCATACCTATACTTGATGGGATGGTTGGTTCTCCACAATCCCCGGGTGATGTCTCCTGGGTCCGGTAGCAGCTCGGGGGGTATATTCTTGCTGAATTACAAGGATTCCTCCTGGAATGTGAGCACAGTTTTAGACTGCCGGCTGGTGTTGAACCTTGGCCACGGTTGGAAGCTCCTCTGTACTGCTCCCCCCGTGTATCACAATCAATCAGGGGTGCGACTTGAGGATTCAGGTAAAGAGAAGACCGACCTTTCCCCGGAAGCTTTTAACTGGTTGGTCTGTATTAGACCCTCCCATTTGCTGTACAGGAGCGAAGATCACTGCTTCTTCGAGCCCTACTTGTTTAGTCGGTTTGCCAGGCAGTTTGGGTACGATCAGCTGCATGTGGGCAATGCCGTTACCAGCTTTAGGTCCAGGGGCGGACTCATTGATGGAGCTAGAGGGTGGCAATATTTCCTTATGGGTTGTACGAGGGCAACCTTCATTGTGCCGGTTGTTACAACCTCCACGGAGCTTCGCATTCTCCATTCTTACGCCCAGTTTTATGTGGCGATTAACACCTTCCATCATGATTTTGACGTGCGTGGAAGCTTCCGGGTGCCTTCTCCCAAGCCTGGGGGAAGAGTTGACGTCCCTTCGGTTTCTTCGGACGAAGGTGAGGAGTCTGGTACTCCGGACGAGCCTCTGGTATCGGTGCCGATGTGCGAAGTGCCTCTGTCTGCGGGGGCTTTGGTAGTCCCTTCTGGGAAGCGACGGGCTTCTGCTCTGAAGGAAGTTTCTCTTCGCAAGAGGAGGAAGGAGACGGTTGCTCGTCCTCTCCGCATTCCTGGTATTGCGGCTCCTGGGAGGGAGCCTGCCTCTCCCTACCTCGGGGATGACTCCTTGGCTGGAGTTTCCTCGCCTTCTAGAGAGGGGCCTCCTACAGTTCCGGTCGTCGATGTCGGAGAATCCTCGTTAGAGGTGGTTGTGGCGGCTACTGCTCCAGGTAGCGGAGCGAGATTGCCTGTGTGGCCGAGGCAGATGGGAGAATCTTTCCCGAGGCCAGCAGCGGGCATGACTCCTGCCGCGTTAGTGAGCGCGCCTGGCGAGATTCCGGCCGATGAACTTCGACCACGTCTTGGTGGAGGCCTGACAGAACTCTCGGCGATGTCGATCGGCCCACCTCCTTCTCCAGGCATGACGATTCGCATTGCGTCATTAAGGCGTGGTTTAGCTATATCGACTGCAGATGCGTCGTATATGCCGTTGGCTCCGGGTAAAATATTGTTTTTATGTCTCCTTTGAGAAAGATTGTCATCATACTGATATTGACTTTCTCGTCTTCTTCTCAGGGGATAGCGCCCACGGGGAGTATAGCGTTGAAGCGCATTCTGGTTCCGCTCGGGCTTCTGACGAGGAGGCGTTCGTCTTTGATGAGGAAGTGGCTTCGGGGGCCAGTACGCCTGGAGTAGCTTCGTCACCTCGAGAGGAGGATGAACACGTCCTCGTGACCTTGCCTCTTGTGAGTGTGGCAGCGACTTCGACCGCCGTTACCGTACCTTCTTCGATTGTGCCATGTGTCGATGCGACGGCTGTGGCCACCTCGTCTGTAATCATCCAAAGAGAGGGACTTGCTGACATTGCGGGCGCTCCCGGCGTTCAGTCGGATCTAGTTGCGTTGACCGAGCAACATACCAGCCTTTTCTACACCGGTTTGAGAACGATGGTGTCAATGGTGTTAGCGAAGAGTCTGGATTTTGAGCGCCTGAGGAAGACTTCTCTTGCTTCGATCGGGGTCATCAGGGAGCTCGGCGTTCCTGGGGTAGCTGACGCCCTGGAGGCGGTGGTTAATGGGTTAGAGCAACCTATTAACGAACATTTGCAACTGACTCGGGGTCTCGATGCTGATGTTCAGGCTGGTTCGACCTCATGACTGCGCGGCTTGCTACAAAGGTGGAAAGCCTAGATAACTCTATCCAGAAGCATAAGCTGGAGGTGGATAGGAGAAAAGTTGTCGTGGAAGAGGCTCTTGCCGTTGAGACGCGGTGTCGCTCTGAGCATGAAGGGAATGCAGCGAGGGTCTCTAAGCTGAAGGAAAAACTCGCTCGGGCAGAGGAGTGGGCTTCTCAGTCGCTGGCAGGTCTAGACGTAGCGTCCGATCGACTGAGCACAGCGCAACGGGAGCTGGACCGTGCGGAAGCTGCTCGCGCGGGCTATCTTCGGGCAAAGGCTGATCTGACCCTCACGGACACTCCCGAGGTACGGCTGGAGCAGGCTCGTGCGGACGCCTTGGTTCTTAGAAATGAGAGGATAGCTGCGCTGGAGCGGCAGATTCACAATCTGACTCACCCGCCATCATGATGTATCCTGTTCCCTTTTTTGCTTGCCCAGATGTAATTTTGCCTCCCTCTCGGGAACAAATAAAGGCGACTCTTTTCTGACTTTTGTGGACCCATCATTTCGGAATGTAAATGACCGGTTTTGGTGAGAGTATTATCAGAGATAGTATGGACATGATAGACTCCCGATAAACCTCTTAGCAGGACACATCTATTCAGAGGTCATACGGACATGATAGAGCGCAACCCTACTAATTGCATTTTGGAAGTAGTTTTGTCAGAATCGAGGGCCTTGCTATATCCCACCCGAGCAGGGGGGATTAAGCATAGTACCTTTTCAGGAATTTGCCGTTGATAGGAGCTATTAACAGGTCTCCATTAGGCTGGGCTATCCTGTAGGCGCCGTTCGAGAACGTTGTCTCGATCACAAAAGGGCCTTCCCACTTGGGTTGGAATTTGCCTTTACTTCTGTGGGTAAGAATCATCTGTCTTCTTATGGCTAGAACTAGCTCGCCGACTTTGAACACTCTTTCCTTCACTTTATGATTAAAAGTTTTGGAAATACGTTCTTGGTAAAGCGCGATGCGCTGTTGAGCTTGTAGGCGTTTCTCGTCTAATCCTTCAAGCTCTTGGAGCCTTAACAGGTCATTCTTTTCTCGAGTCAACTCACTAGTCACTGCTATCCTGAGCGACGGGATCTGTATTTTGATGGGAAGAACTGCCTCGCTCCCGTAGACCAATGAAAAGGGGGTACAACCTGTAGGTGTCCGTACCGTTGTGCGGTATGCCCAGAGATATTCGCCCAGCTTCTCGTTCCAGTCTCTTTTGTTTGAAGAAACGAACTTCTTCAGGAGTTTGATAATGGTTTTGTTGAAAGCTTCCGCCAAACCATTAGCAGCTGGATAATATGCCGTAGAGGCAATATTATGTATTCGACTTTTATCGTAAAATCGATGAAACGCTTGGCTGATGAACTGAGGCCCATTGTCATGGATTATCCTTCGAGGAATCCCAAAGCGATAAATGACGTGGTGCTTGAGGAAGCTGATCACGTCAGACGCTTTTACCTCAGCCAGAGGGATCGCCTCTGCCCATTTGGAGAAGTAATCCGTGATGGCCAGTATGAACCGGTGGCCTCTGGAGGAAGACGGGTGAATGGGACCGACGATATCCATACCCCATGCTTCGAAGGGCCAGGATGTGACCGTAGGATGTAGATATTCAGACGGTTGGTGTATGAAGTCTGCATGAACCTGACAGGCTATACATTGTCTTGCATAGCTGATCGCGTCTGTGATCATAGTGGGCCAGTAGTAGCCCATTCTCCTGATATGATCCTGTAGCTTAGGACCGGGCTGATGCGCTCCGCATACGCTGTCGAGAGCTTCTCGGATAATCTGCTGTGCTTCGTCGTCTGAGAGACATCTTAATAGCAGTCCGTCGTAGGTTCGACGATATAGGCAGTGTGAAGATGCATCGAAATAGAAGCGTAATGATCGTCTCTTGACGGATATTGCTTCTTTGGGGTCCTCTGGCAAGATTCCGTATGCGACGAAATCTATGAAGGGACTTCTCCAGTCCCTTCCGGGGGGATCTATGTTCACAGCGTGGCTGCGTTCTATGTGAAGGTTGTTCTTCACGCAAAATAAATCTCTGTTAAGAAGGATCACCGAATCTTGCCTTCTTATAGGGGTAGCTAAGTCCGCAGCTAGACTGGCCAGGGCATCAGCTTCCAGATTCTAAGATCGAGGTACATGCTCTAGGAAGAACCCTTTGAACGTCATGGCTATCTCGATTGTCGCTCGGTGATAGGGGATGAGGTCTGGATTCCGGACTTCGTATATCCCTCTGACTTGATTGACGATAAGCAGAGAATCGCCGAAAGCTTCCAGGGATTCGACCTCCAGCTCTTCGGCGACTTGGAGCCCGATCAACAGGGCGTTGTATTCCGCCACATTGTTGGAGCATGGTTCATTAAGAGAGTATGCCCGGTAGATGACGAGTTTATCAGGAGTGACCAGGACGATTCCTACCCCTGAAACTATGTTTCCCTGGGGGGCAGTCCTGGAGGCGCCGTCAAAGAACAGTTGCCATGTGTCACTTTCCATTGCGGAGTTACATTCTGCAACTTCGTCGGGAATGTCTTCGTATAACTTGGAGGCCTCCGGGATCGGATGAGCAGCCAGAAAGTCGGCCAGCGCTTGGCCTTTGATGGACTTCTGCGGGATGTACACCATGTCATATGGTGTTAACAACATCGCCCAGGTTGCGAGTCGGGAATTAAGAATACTCGGCTTGCTCATCAGTACTCGAAGAGGGTTGATCCTGGAGATGATATAAATAGTCTGGCCGATGACGTAGTGCCGCGTCTTTTGGATAGCGAACATCAGAGCCAGACATTCTTTCTCCACTGGGTTGTACCGGTGTTCGGCTCCGACCATCATCCTGCTGAGGTAGTAGATAGCCTGCTCATGCCCCTCGTCATTCTTCTGCGCTAGAAGAGCTCCTAGCGAATGATCCATTGCTCGGACGTACAGCAAGAACGGTTTCCCCATGATGGGAGGTACCAGAACTGGCGGACTGGTGAGGTAGCGTTGATCTCCCCGAATGCTTGCTGACAGGTTTCGTCCCACACGAAGGATACACCTTTCTTCATGAGGTGCGAAAAAGGTTGGCATCTTCCTGAGAGGTTGGATATGAACCTCCGGATATAAGCCAGACGGCCTTGAAATCCCCGGAGTTCCCTCAGATTGCGGGGCGGTCGCATTTCTACGATGGCCTGGACTTTGTCAGGGTCCACCTGGATGCCTTTGGCGGTGATAACAAATCCCAGGAATTTGCCACTAGATACGCCCAGGAAGGACTTCGTAGGGTTCATCTTGAGTTGATGTCGACGCATTAACTCGAATACCGTCCTTAGGTCCTGAATGTGATCATCTTTGAGGCGGCTCTTGACGGCTATGTCGTCTACATAACACTCTACTGTTTTGCGTAAATGTTCATGGAATATGCCGCTCATAGCCCGTTGGTACGTAGCCCCGGCGTTCTTCAATCCGAAGGGCATGACCGTATAGCAATACACTCCCAACGGGGTGCGGAAGGCAGTGTGCTTTTCGTCTTCAGGATGCATCTTGATCTGATTATATCCCGAGAACCCGTCCATGAAAGACATGCGTTCAAAACCGCAGGTGTTGTCGATCATGATGTCCGTGATGGGAAGAGGAAATTCATCTTAGGGCAGGCCGCATTCAGATCTCGGTAATCGATGCAGATACGTACCTTCCCATTTTTCTTCATGACTGGGACAACGTTGGCGACCCAGTCCGGATGTTGTTCTTTCCGGATGAACCCACAGGCTATCAGCTTTTTGACTTCAGCTTCAATGGCGTCCATCATGTCCGGTCGGAACCGGCGTTGGTGCTGCTTTACAGGCTTTGAGTCAGCCAATATGTTGAGTTTGTGAGTAGCCACCTTCGGGTCTAGGCCCGGCATGTCTCCATAATCCCATGCAAAGATGTCGATGTATTCCTTTATCAGCTGTATGATTTCTTCCCTCTCGGCTGGTGGAAGATTGTCACTGATAAATATCGGCTTTGGCGAAAGCTCACCCCCAACATTGATTTGGATAACTTCGTCTTTGGTTGGAGGTTCCCTTTGTTCGAAGCGGAATTTCCACTGTGTATCCATTTGCTGAGCCCAAGAGTCATTCTCAAACGGCTCAGAATCTCGTTCCTCTGCTTCTGAGGGATCTGTCATCACCATATTTGCTGATAGTGCTTGTTCGAGAGCATCAGGTGAGTCGGGAGGTGACGAGCAGTCCCAGGAGGAGGAAAAGATGTCCTTATCCGACGTGGAAGCCGTAAGGGAGGTGGCATACCCTAACCCGAAACGAGTTTATTGGTAGCGGGGGTCGCCGCGTGGCGGCGTTCTTCTGCCTCTTCCGTAGTTGAGGCTCGGCTTTCGCTTCAAGTTGTAGCCCATGTTTTGCATGATCTTCAGCGCTTGAGGGCTGTATCAGTGAACCTGCATCTTCCCAGTATCGTCATCGAAAGGATCTTCCTGGATGGCTGGCTGATTGCGCATGCGGCCGAACACTATTAGATGCTGGCTACTGCAGGTAGGCGGGATTATGAAGATAGAACCTTCATGCGGTCCATACGTTGTGATGACGTTGGATGATGACGCTGCTTCCCAGATATGTGGATGATAGGAGTCCATAGCTTCCAAGAACTTTCGTGCTATGGGTTCTACCTCATCACGGGGAGTGGGTTCCTGATTTGGAATCTGAGTATTAATGTACTGGAAAAGAGGATGTTTATTGTCATCTGGAACTCCGTTCCTAGTCGTGTTTACATCGGTCGGCTGCTTGTCGCGCCGAAGGTTGATGACCAAAGGTGGAGGCTTCTGGTTCAGAGTAACCGCTGGAGAATTACTTCTTTTCCCCGAGCCGGATCTGTTCAGGTAAATAGCCATGGGCTCTATGGCTTTTGGACGAGTGGTTCGTCCTTTCACTCTGATCGACAGCGGTGGTGCGGCAGAGGGTTCTCCTGGCTCCCGGTGGGATCCCTTCTCTGTCTTGCCCGCCACTTCTTCCGTGTGGTCCTGCGAGTACAACACGGCATCGGAATAGTAGGACTCTACTCCTTTAAATGGGTTTAGGTCGGCCACCTCCGTTTGTACCATCCCTTGGGGGTCTACATATTTAAGACATTGATGTAGAGTTGAAGGAACGATATTGTGATCGTGGATCCACGGTCTTCCCAGCAAGATGTTGTAGGATACCTCTGAATCGATCACGTAATATATGGCCACCGATCTGAGGTTGCCAATCTGGATCCTCAGGCGAATCTTCCCTAACGGCTTACTTCTTCCGGCGTTGAATCCCACGATTGTAGTGGAGGTGTAAGCCAGTTCGCTGGTAGGAATCCTCAAAGGTCTAAGCAGACTATGCGGGATGATGCTGATCGATAATCCCGGATCTATGTGAATCCGATCAACCTCCATGGAACCGATGTACCCGGTGTAATAGAGGGGTCTGTCATGCCTGTTATGTTTTAACAGCATGTCATTTTGGGTGAAGGTGATATTTGGGACCACCTCCATCACACTGTGGCATTGAGGGCACGCCACTGGTTCTTCGTCGGAAGATTTGAGCTGGGTCAAGCATGCCTCCGCCTGCATCAGTGCTTCACTCAGGGCTAGACGAGTGTCTTGGGAGAGCCTGAGTAGCTCGAAGATGGAGAGCCTGGTCGGCGTATTAGCCAGTTGGGCTAGGATGTCGAAGTTATACGGCTTCTCAAAACCTTTGTTCGGAATGTTTTTCACAGGTTTATCGAAGCACACTTCTCTTTGTTTTCCTTTGTCCGCCGGCGTCAGTTTCGAAGGGTTGGCTTCCGGTATGACGGGGCTTGGCCCTGCAGGTTTGGCAGTTGAAACGTCTGCCGGTATATCCTCCTGACTTGCTCCGTAGTCGTTGAGGTAGGCTTTCCCTGACCGGGTTGCAGCAAGTACCTCGTCTTCGTCTGATAACGAATAATTTGTGACCATATGGCATGGTTTACACTTTGGGCTCCTCCTAGACGTAGTTTTAGTCCCTTCCTCGAGCTCTGACACAAAATCTGGATGAACCCACATAATCTCGCCCTGACGGGTGGTCAGGGGTACCAGGTTATGATTTTGATCCCTAGCCGGAGGGAGATTGACAATGTCCATTGTGGCTCGGGAAATGGGCGTGATGCCATCCATGACTTCTTGGGGAGGCAGATCGCCGAACCGCAGAGAGATCATGTTGGCTGTGACCGTTTTCTCGGTGTCGTGCAGGGTGATGGCCTTAGCATCGATTAACCCCTGGATCTTCCTCTTTAGTACGTAACACATCTTTGTTGGGTGGTGTACGTATCTGTGGAAGATGCAGTATTTGGGGTCGTCGGTACTGCCGACCTCTTGGGACCGCCTTAGCTCCGGCAGGGTGATCTTGCCACTTTTGACGAGACACTCAAATATACTAGGGATATCGTCGTCGTCGAAAGAGTAGACCTCGACGGGCCTGGAAGTCCCGGGCTTTGTCTGCGTGGTCGCCGCCGTCTTTTGTCTGGACGTATTGACTGTCAGAGCTTCTTTTCCCTTGGAGCTGCGAGGATGGTCGCCGCTGGAAGATGGCCTTTTGCCCCTGTCGGAGGCGGAGATCATGATGCCGTTGTCGCGCGCCTTGCGACTGTTGTCTTCGGCGGCCACTGCCGAGACGATGAATGAGGGCCACTCATGGAACTGATATGGTCCTGTGAACACCGAGACTATAGGAAGGAGGTTCTTCCTGCAAATGTCTACTAATGCCGAGTCTGGAACTCCTGGAGGCATTTGTAAGGTGGCTTGACGAAAACGTTCGACGAAGGTGCGAACGTCCTCCTTTTCCCTTTGCTTGACTTCAATGAGGGAGGACATAGACATGTCCATTCCACCCTCGTAGAATCGTGTGAAGAATAGCGCTTTGAAGTCTTCGAAGGAAGTAATGCAGTTGTCCGCCAAGCTACGGTACCACTGATAGGCTACTCCTGAGAGGCAGTCCTTGAACACCCGAGTGAGGAGGGCATCGTTCCCTTGTAGCAACACCGTCATCATACTGAAATAGTTCATGTATTGACTTGGTGATGTTTTTCCTTCGAACAGAGCCATGGTCTGAGGTTTATACTTCGGAGGAAAAGGGACTTCTTCCCAGATAGCCGGGTAAGGCTGGTTGATTCCCAGTTTCTTGAGCTGATCTTTGTGCCTCAAGGCGTCAAACTGGGCTTTCAACTCCCGCACTGCCTGCATCGGATTCTCCGTTGGAAGCGGAGGGACTACTGACTCTTGATCTAGAGCAGGTTCTTGGCTTGGGTCGGATGGTGGTAAGTCCACCCCCATACGTATCTGAGTTGGCGGGACCGACGCTTGAGCCATGGCAGTCGCGCGCTGAGTTAGCATCATCTGGTGCATGTTCTCCATTACGGATTGCATTTGCTTCAAAGATGTCTCTAGCACAGTGATGCGTTGTTCCGCATTTCCTGAAGCCTCCTCGCGTTCGTCTTCGATGGCGTAAGCTCCTACTTCCCTGGGCGTCATCGAAGGATTAGTATAGGTCACCGCCGAAGTCGACTCTACACTCTCAGCATCTGTTCTGGGAGATTGGCGACCCCCAGCGTCGAAATCAGACGAGTACGGAGTTGGTTGCTGTGACCTTGCCCGGGTGTTTTGGAACACCCCAGCTTCAGTGCTCCAGAGGAGGTCTTCGAATCTTCTTCGGCTCGGAGGCCCAGAGGGATGACGTCTTGAGCTTGACCTTCTTCTGGGTATGCGTGAAGCCATGTTCACGGACGCATACGCGTGCTCTTCTTCCGGAAAAGACTGAGAGTAGCTCAATCGGTCGAAGACCGACCGTTTTGCTTTAGAACAGCAGCAGTCAATCACAATCTTATGACTATTACAACATTGCTCTCTAGGGGGCGTAATAGACATGTTGGAAGATCCCCTCTCCTTACGCTTCTGGACTAGGCATTCGCGTAGGTCAGGAGTAGCAACCGGAGCTTGCTTTACGTCGCGGGACTTCGTCTGGCATAATTTGGAGATTCGCTCAGACTGGCGTAAAGCTGAAGAGGTCCTCAGTCGGCCATCGGCTTCTCGCGTAATCCGGAGGGTAGGCAGATTGTTCTCTTGCTGGCGCAAAGGCCGAGAGGTTGAATATTCGCCTGCTTGCTTCCCCTCGCGGAGATCACCACGCTCATCTATTTTACCATAGAAGTCAGATGTTGTTTCACGCATGGAGCGTGATCTGTTCTTCCGATTTGGCGTTGAGGCACCATCGGAAGTTTTGCCTGTACCGCGCGTAGCGGGAGACTGATTCCTACGCGTAGAGCGCAGTGGATACTCCTGGGTTAGCGCAGAGGTCTTGCCTGAAGTTTTGTCTGTACCGCGCGTAGCGGGAGACTGGTTCCTACGCGTAAAGCGCAGTGGATACTTCTGGGTTAGCGCAGAGGCCTTGCCCGAAGTTTTGTCTGTACCGCGCGTAGCGGGAGACTGAATTTTACGTGCAGGGCACGGAGGGAGCGATGCTACCACCTCATTGGTCGGAGAGATCGGAGAGTCCACAGGAATGGTTGAGGATGTCTTGGGCATCCACACTTTACGCAGCTTCCTGTTGTCTTGGACGGAGAGAGAGTGAGAGCTACCCCCGGTTCGAAGTATGTCTTCGTAAGCAGACTGGTCGAAATGAACGACCAGCGTCTTCTTCACGGTTCCTATAGATACCGCATCGCGTTGAGCAATTACTTCCTCGTCAGAAGAAAAAGACGTCCCCAGCAGAGTCGCCATCTTTTTTGTGGTATTTAAACGAAAGAATGAAAGTGTATTTCAATGACGGGGTTTGTACGAAACCCGCGCCCTTTGTTTTACAAACAAACTTGTACAATATAATCCTATACGAGGATGTGGGAGTACAATTTATTTAATCTGGGTATAAATTGCTATAGGTGTCTGATCTGCGGTCGATCACTTTAGCCCTTGGACCGCACGATGTTGAAGAAGTGCCGTGGAAGACAGGTAGCAGCTTCGAAGGTTGCAGGAGAGGGTGGATGCACGATGCCGAAGTCATCGATCCCCGCTCTTTGCCTGAGCTCCGGGCTCTCTCTCTCTCTCTCTCTCTTCTCCTCCTTGTTCGATCTTCTCCGACTGTCGACCTAGGATCTGGTATTGGTACTCTTGACCAAATTTTCCGACCTGGGATCTGCTATCGGTTTCTTGACCAAATTCTTCGACCTTGTTCCCCATTGACAGGGGCCTCTATTTATAGAGTCTTTGGTGACAGTGACCACTCCGTTGGTGTAGCAACCGAGGAGTGGATAGTACAGCACCCTTTTACACAACGGTTAAAGTAACCAATGCCTACGTGTAGATGATCTTTTGACTGAGCGGGTGACGTGGGTCCAACTAAAGGGACACAACACGTACGGTTGCTACTAAGATCACGGCGTAAAAGCCACGCGGGTTGGTATCTATCGTGTAGAAGAGGTTGGCGTAGAAGCCAAATGTCCGTCACCATGGCATAGAAGCCAAGTAAGCATAGAAGCCGAACAGGCATAGAAGCCGAGTAGGCGTGGAAGCCGAGTAGGCGTGGAAGCCGAGTAGGCGTGGAAGCCGAGCAGGCATAGAAGCCGAACAGGCCTAGAAGCCGAGTAGTCGTAGAGACTGAGTGGGCGTGGAAGCCGAGTAGTCGTAGAGACTGAGTGGGCGTGGAAGCCGCATGAGCACAGATCCTGAATGGGCGTAGAGGCCGCTGCATATCGTGCCAGAATGGGCGTAGAAGCCGCTTGAGCACAGATCCTGAATGGGCGTAGAAGCCGCTGCATATCGTGCTGATGTGGACGTCTTAGCCGAAATTATGGCTTTTGAAGATATAACCAAATCTCTTGCAGGGATTTGCCATCACCTTATGCATTAAATGCGGAGGCATATTTCGAAGGTCTGCAGGCCTTCTGTGCACCCGTCGCAGATACGTGTCTTGAGAGAAACTGTCACCGCTCTGTGCAATTAGACGTGGAGACGTGCCTCGAATCCCGTACGAAGTGCAGCTTTTGACGTGGCAGGCGGTTTGTCTGCTGCGGAGCGTAAAACAGCTCATGTTTGCCTGTGTAAAACAGGGCGACATATTCCCTTGTACGCAAAAGAGCGGTTTATGCTGAGGGGACTCCGGTAAACGACGGTTTGGTGATGTTTTACCAAATCCTCTGCATTAAATGGTGAGATCCGCCATCATACTGAGGGACGCGTCCCGAGAGGTCTGCCATCGTTTCCAGCCGTCGTCTGGGTAGCCGTGCATCACCTTTTGTCAGGAGTCAGAGGTCAGATTCACTGCGTGACTTGACAGGTTCATTTCGGGGAAGATGAAGCGTTCCTCGTACGCTATCACGCTGCTTTGAGAACGGTTGAGTTTTACGCCATGGAGACGATGAAGAACTCTGTTTCACGCTGTAGCGGCCTGGACGTACTGCATTTATGCGGATGGTCCTTTGAGCTTTATTCTTCACGCTGTATTTTAGCGGAGAAAACTCTGTCGTACGCCTGATGGCTCTGAAGGCCTCTGCTTACGCTGCTCTGTATCAAGAGGCTGTGTAGCTTTTTCCAGCGTATTTTTCATGCTTCTACAAGTGCCTGAAGTCTGGATGCTTACAATTTGCAACTTTCTTGCCAGGCAAGATACCTTGCCAAATTACTTATAGTACTTTGCATGCTTATCATATTTTTATATATTCATTATATATGTATTTTTTTCAGTCATAATTATATACTATATATGTTGACACACACTTGACATATAGTATCATGGGAGGAGAGGATAATCAGTAGGCGTATGGGCTACCCACTCTGGTAAACCGTAGTAACTAGCATGCACTACGGTAGTTGTGTCGCGATGGTCGCTACCCTTACGGTATGTCGATTGATGGTGTCACGATGGTCGCTACCCTCGCGGTATGACAGCTTATGATGTACATGGACGTGTGTGTGAGTTGTGAGATAGATAGAGTATCCTACACCTACCCATACGTCGAAAGGCTTTTCTCACTATGTATTCATATAGATTGTCTAGTACAGCATACTTATATATTTTATGTCTATTATGCTTGTTTTACTGTATTCAATTGGCATGCTTCTATGTATCTTGTTATGTAACTCTGAGGACCTGGTCCTTTTCCAGGTGTAGACGATCTTGACTATTCGCAGAAGCACGGATCAGTACTTGCTACTTATCTCTCTTTCGAGAGGTCTTCTCTTCGAGGCCCATTGTTCATTAGATGTACTTATTTGGTTTCTCTTATATTCTAGTTTGGTAGTAGATTTGTCTCCACCCAACTACTTATTCTTATCCAGCATTTTATACTTGATTCAGTTATATAGTTGATTGGTTATTTATTTTTATTTGATTCTGTGGATGAGATCTAGTTATGCCCTGTGACCTATGACATAAAACTATACCATTTATGAATGGTTATTCAAAATACAGCGTACGTATGTGATATGGTTTCCATATATTAGAGTTGCCATATACATATGGCTGACATGCTTACGTATTCCTAGTCCTACATATTTTGGGACTGGGGCGTGATAACATGCACATCATGTGGTGCCCCGTTCCCCCTATTCAGGGAGCGCGACTAAGAAATACAAGACGGTATCGTTCGATCGGGATAGATTGAAACAAGAACCCATCCTTTTTATGGATTTGCTTCTTCGGAATCGATTACCATATTCAGTGGATCATGCCCCCGGGATCCACTTAGCGGCAGAGTCAGGAGGGACCTCTCCGCTGCATCTTTTGTTGTCTAGTTTTCGCTGTCGCTTGTTGCTTTCGTGCCTTGAGTTGGTTTTTGGATTTTCTTGAGTTTTCTTGAACAGTTTCGATGGATTTCATTGTTTCATTCGTTGAATTGCACTTTAATTCCGATATTAGAAAGAGTGGAAGAGGTATTGATCAGCTGTTCATGGCAATGCAGGTGAACCGGTAGTAGGCAACGCTCGAACAGACTCCTGAAGCACCTCATTCCTTCCTCCTTCCAACAAACTAAGTGAGTGGCTACCATCCCGATCAGTTGGCCCTTCTTCCAGTCTTCACACCTAAATCTCGTATTCGTGCTTGCCCCGATCAAACGATACCAAGTAATAACTAAAAGACTTCAAGATAATAAGGAAAAAGACTTAGGAAATTATGCTTGTCAATCAAACTTGTGAACGGTTACTCATTTACATGCTTGTTCGTTTGGAATGTTCATTATATGCATAAATACAAGTTAGAATATATATTTCTTCTTAAAATTGTGCTATGTATAGAACTCATCTTGAATGCAATAAACTGAACGAGAAGACTATGCAAAAGTAGATCTTGCCTTGTTATTGCCCTGTGCCTGATATTGCCCTGATTTGCCTCAAATGCTAACTTAGTGTACTGCGTTGATCACGGACAACTTGTACACAAGGTCTTAGTTCCTGCGGACGGTCGCTGGGGCACTGGCACCGATCCGATCTGGACGGAACTCCTGATAGTCTCCTGTATCGGACGAAATGGCCTGCGATGCCCTGATCCTTGCGTTGCAAGTCATTCCACCCCAGACTAGAACCGTCCCTTATGGCATCAAGCCAGTGATCCCCTCGTATATTTAAACCTGTTGCAAACTAACTTGTGTCTTCTTGGCATGGAAGGACATGGTAAGTATTGTGCAGGTGGGTCAAACGGGAAGGTAAATGTGTAAAACCTCATATTTTTAAAATATTTTATTTAATTAATTATATGGTTATTTAATTTATTTATATTATTACGTAGTTATCTGGGCAATATATACGCAGCGATTTAAGTACCTAGACAATTATTCATTTAGAATTGTTATACAAAAACCTATTATTTTATTTTAAGAATAATTTTAGAGGGGTGATAGAATTTTTGTAGAATTTAATTGGGTGCTAATATAATTTTTATATACCTTAATTATATATATAAATAATATATAGTAATAATAATAATAATAATAATAATAATGATGATGATATTATTATTATTATTATTATTATTATTATTATTATTATTATTATTATTATTATTATTAGTAATACTAATAATTTTAGTAATAGTGCTATTAAACAGGAAATGGAAAAGAAAAGAATTAGAAAAAAATGAGAATAGAAATAAGGAATAAAAGAAAGAAAAAGAAAAGAGAAAGAAAAAGAAAAAGAAAAAGAAAAAGAAAAGAAAAAAAAGGATCAAAACCTAAACCCTACCCAATAGCCCTAACTATCCCAACCCGACCTGCGTTATACAAAATCAGCAGCAGCAGCGGTATGAGAAACCCACACCGCACGATCAGTTCCCCCCATGCCGCTATATATATCGATATATATATACGAACTCACAAGCCCTAAACCCCAACTCTATATCCTCTCCACCTCGATCACCCTGACTACCGCCGACCGGAGCCCCACCCCACCGCCGTCGCGACCAACCCCGGCCGACCGCAATCAACGCCGCGTCGCGACTGCAGAAAGTTACTGCGATGTACCTGTGTTCACGTGCTGTTTTTTGTCTCCTCGCTCGACCAAACTCGACCCCGTCTTCACCGGTATGTTCACGACTTAACCCCCTTCCATATATGTATGTTAGTTGACCTCAAATAACGCTTAAACCTAGGCGAAAACAGCGACCAAGTTGGGAAAATATGACAACTTTTGGGGATCGCAGAAAACTGCGGTAACTACCTATGTTCACAGATTCCTATCACCCACCACAGAGATCTGAATTCGGTTTTTCTTTTTGGTATGCGAAGACCACTTGACCTAGTTTATTTTCTGTCAAATACAATAACTTATTAATTGCTGTGTGTAGAATTAAATTAGATGGAAAACCCTGAAAACCTGTTTTTTCCTAAATTCCAGAAATTGCGATACAGAGCGTGCCCCGCCAAACGGGACCACCCCGTCGTGTACCAAGTGTACCAAAAGGTGCGTACATTATATCCGGACGTGTGGGTTTGCACAGAAACTGATTTGGACACGTGTGCGCGTCGGAATCAACCCGTATCCGCAGAAAATCTCCCATGTCGTAACTTTTACAAAAGTCCTGCGCATTAAGTACACGCTCGTTAGAATGCGATAAAACTTGCGCCACTGGACTCGTGGTAACGCGCTGGTCCCATGACCCAATTTTTACGTGATTCTGAGACAGTTGACCAAGTCGCCTATTGGTGGGCGCTACAGTTGACTTTTTAGGCAAAATTGTGTACGACTCACCGGAATCCAAAATTGGATGTACCGTTGAGTTCGTATTAACGTTTAGAATTGGTTTGACCTATAATTTGTCCCATTTAGAGACCTTTATCCTTGGCAAACTTTTTGGTGCAAAGTGGGCCACAAGTGGACCCTACTTTGACCCAAAATTATCGTTTTGCTCATGTGTCCAAATTGGACGAAAGGGTAATGTTTTTTAGCTATTTTGCTTATTCTGGGAACGCTGATGATGTTTATTTCAGCATCCGGAGACATTCATTCTGAGGTCGTAGCTCCTGATCCTGTGTGCTTGACTCCTCGACATACACTTTGCAGCTTTCTTACCAGGCAAGACACCTTGCCAAATTGCTTACAGTACTTTGCATGCTATTTATATTTCTGTATATTCATTTTATTACTGTATATGCATTGCATGTGTGTTTTCTTTCAGCCATTACTATCTATTATATGTATGTTGACACACACTTGACACTTAGTATCATGAGAGGACAATCATTAAGCGTATGGGCTATAACCACTCTGGTAAACCGTAGTATATAGCTCGCACTACGGACGTGTGTCGCGCTGGTAACTACCCCCGAGGTATATCAATTTCTGTAGAGTCGCGTTGGTCGCTACCCCCGAGGTATGACGATTTCTGATGTCCCCTGACGGGTGTGTGAGTTGTGAGGCTTAGATCAAGTAGCCTACCCTTGCCCATACGTCGAAAAGTTATCCTCATTTGCATTCATATAGATTTTTTTGTACAACGTACTTATATATTTTCAAACATTATGCATGTTTACTGTATTCAAATTGACTTGCTTCTATGTATCTTGTTACGTCCCTCTGAGGACCTGGTCCCTTTCCAGGTGTAGATGTTCATGACTATTCACAGGAGCACGGATCAGGACTTAGTACTTATCACTCCCGAGGAGGTCTTACCTTCTGAGCATCCTTGATTATCTCTAGCAATGGATCGCTTCGCTGATACCTTTATATCATCATCTTATTTTATATTGAAAATTTACCCTTCTCCCATATTTTAGTATTGATATAGTCATTGGCAGTGGATTTGTCTCCACCCGACTATTATTTTGGATTATTCAGACTTATCATTCTAGTTTAGTTATTTCTTTTTTATGGCTTGTTGTGTGGATGAGATTAGTATATCTGTGACTTGTGACACTATATATATACCACATGTGAGTTTATATTCATATTACAGAGTACGTGTGTATTATGATATCCATATATTGGAGTTGCCATATACATACGGCTGGCATGCTTACGTGTTTCTAGTCCTACGTATTTTGGGACTGGAACGTGACATATTTTTGTGGTGGCCCATGCAGGTCGAGAGCATATTGTCTCGGTTACGTTACTGTACCGAGCAAGCCTGCGCATAGGATTAGAATATAGGATCTCATCCACTTACTTAATCACCTCCCTTGATTGTTTCGCATTCTCATTTGATTGCTTGCGTTGCATCTTGCTTGATCCCTTCTCAACGTCAATCTTATCTTTTCTTTCGTGCTTAATAGGGGTTAGGAATATGCCTTTTACCAGGTATATACACTCTAGTATTTAATAACACTATTAGTTAAATTATTATGATTTGGGTAGTATGCCTCATAACCTAGTAACACATAGACCTATTGCCCCATTAATAAAGTATAATTGAACGACACCAACTATAGACTTGCATAAAAAGATAGTGTTTATCCAGATTGTAGAACTTAGAGGCCCATACACCCATTTGGTTGACTAGAGACCTTGACAAGGAGTTATTATGAAAATTGTAAAGGCACAACACCGATCTTCTTGGTGAACTTAGATTATTCTCTACCTTCCTCCATCATAATCAAGCATACTTATATTTTTACTACCTCGACTTATGCTGCTATTATAGCCTAGTTTTGCAAGCTTATTCTTTTATTGAGCTTTTTCATGACATATATATTATTGGGGCCCACACTAATACATTATCTAAATCAGAATCGGTGTATTATGGTCTGATCAACCGTAGTACACTTGGTTCGCTCTTTGTATCACTACTTATGTGGATTGAGATATAGTTGACTCAACTTGTTAGACAAATATACTTGCCCTCTAAACTGGTCAGAATATATCATGTCAGGTACATAACTATTCTGATCTGAACATGCGAATAGGAATTTACCAAAATAAGATTTTAATCCACAACTGCCTAAGCAACTCCCTTTCAAATTCTCTAATCCCTTTGAATCCCGTACTTGTATTCTATCATCTCCTCCTTAAAATTCTTTATTGTTGATTTTTGTCTTCCCCTATTTCGAAAAAACGAACATTCGTTCTTAATATAAGTTGGTATACGGATAGTACTAGATATACCCCATAGGCCAGGCACTCATGATGATAAATAAGAAGCGCAGGCACAAGAAGTCGTAGATACAGGTACGACCTTAGTTAAATGTGTCATTTTATACTCATGACCCCATTATGACACGAGATCTTAGGTGTATAGTAGACGTAGAATTATATAAGGTAGCTTAGCATTTATGAGGAGATATTGATATTCTACTCAGATAGCATAAACACAATGCTAATAGATGTCACGCGTAGCAGTAGTAGTATTCTCTTCCTATCACCATCTCGCCCTCTTGGGATGGCTCATCTTCTTTTCTATATCTATTCCTTATATCGTGCTTAACTCTTCCTATCATAGTCGTATCCCTTCGTGCCATTATAAATTGTTTGAATTACTTCAACCTCACCCTCATTTTGTTAGTTAAAACATAAATTATTTAGTAAATGATTGATAACTAAAAGATGATTACTTAATGATAACCCTTACGTATATGCGCTATAGCAATATCTGTGTTCTCTTATTATTTTAAACCATGAATAGCATCCCTTAGTCTAAACGTTAATTAGTTGGATTATTGAATTAGTACTACTTCTAATAGTTTTATAAGTTAGTCAAGACCTTAATTGTTACCCTAAAACCTAGACCAAACCTAGGAAAGAGTTGAAGGCACTTGTTACGAACTAACAACCATGACAATTCATTGGCGAAGTAGCGACAACTACAGCTAGACCGTTGTAGTAGAGTAGTCGAAGTATTTGCAGACATATTGGTCAGGTGGCATGGCAGAATTAGACTACGATACTTGACGGTTACAAAAAAAAATCATGGTTGTGAGATTCAAGACAAGTATCCCAAGATTCTCGACCCAATAAATAAATTCGTCTTCAACCTAGACAATAGCCTCAAGAGACTGTGACTACTAGTAGAACTCTTGTAAGTTGGGTAGTGTAGATGAGTTAGAAATAGAGTAGTGTATGGACAATAAATGAGGAAGTGTTAGAATGACAGACCATGACTTTTAGGAAGTACCGCTAGATAGCAATGTAGTGTAATAGTTATAGTGATTATTATGAATATGGGTTAGTGTCAATTTCGAGGACGAAATTTTTATAAGTTGGGTAGAATGTAAAATCCCATATTTTTAAAATATTTTATTTATTTAATTATATGTATATTTAATTTATTTATATTATTACGTAGTTATCTGGGCAATATATACGTAGCGATTTAAGTACCTAGACAATTATTCATTTAGAATTGTTGTACAAAACCTATTATTTTATTTTAAGAATAATTTTAGAGGGTGATAGAATTTTTGTAGAATTTAATTGGGTGCTAATGTAATTTTTATATACCTTAATTATATATGTAAATAATATATAGTAGTAATAAGAATAATAATAACAATAATAATAATAATAATAATAATAATATTATTATTATTATTATTATTATTATTAGTAATACTAATAATTTTAGTAATAGTGCTATTAAAAAGGAAATAGAAAAGAAAGAATTAGAAAAAAAAATGAGAATAAAAATAAGGAATAAAAGAAAGAAAAAGAAAAAAAAAAGAAAAAGAAAAAAAAGGATGAAAACCCAAACCCTTCCCAATAGCCCTAACTATCCCAACCCGACCCGCGTTATACAAAATCAGCAGCAGCAGCGGTATGAGAAACCCACACCGCACGATCAGTTCCCCCCCATGCCGCTATATATACCGATATATATACGAACTCACAAGCCCTAAACCCTAACTCTATATCCTCTCCACCTCGATCACCATGACCACCGCCGACCGAAGCCCCACGCCACCGCCGCCGCGACCAACCCCGGCCGACCGCGATCAACGTCGCATCGCGACTGCAGAAAGTTACTGCGACGTACCTGTGTTCACGTGCTGTTTCCCGTCTCCTCTCTCGACCAAACTCGACCCCGTCTTCACCGGTATATTCATGACTTAACCCCTTTCCATATATGTATGTTAGTTGACCTCGAATATCATATAAACCTAGTCGAAAACAGAGACCAAGTTGGCAAAATACGACAAGTTTTGGGGATCACAGAAAATTGCGGTAACTACCTATGTTCACGGATTCGTATCTCCCACCACAGAGATCCGAATTCAATTTTTCTTTTTGGTATGCGAAGACCACTTGACCTAGTTTATTTTTGTTAAATACAATAATTTATTAATTGCTGTGTGTGGAATTAAATTAGATAGAAAACCCCAAAAACCTATTTTTTTCCTAAATTCCAGAAATTGTGATACGGAGCACGCCCCGCCAAACGGGACCACCCCGTCGTGTACCAAGTATACCAAAAGGTGTGCACAGTATACCTGGATGTGTGGATTTTCGCAAAAACTGATTTGGACGTGTGTGCGCGTCGGACTCAGCCCGTATCCGCAGAAAATCCCTCGTGTCGCAACTTTTGCAAAAGTCCTGTGCATTTAGTGCACGCTCGTCAGAATGCGACGAAACTTGTGCCACTGGACTCGTGGTAACGCGTTGGTCTTGTGACCCAATTTTTACGCGATTCTGAGACAGTTGACAAAGTTGCCTATTGGCGGGCCCACGGTTGACTTTTTAGGCGAAATTGTGTACGACTCACCGAAATCCAAAATTGGACATACCGTTGAGTTCGTATTGACGTTTAGAATTGGTTTGACCTATAATTTGTCCTATTTAAAGACCTTTACCCTTGGCACACTTTTCGGTGCAAAGTGGACCACAAATGGACCCCACTTTGACCCGAAATTACCGTTTTGCCCTTGTGTCCAAATTGGACAAAAGGGTAGTATTTTTTAGCTATTTATTTTATTCTGGAAACACTGGTAAGGTTTATTTCAGCATCCGGAGACGTTCATTCTGAGGTTGTAGCTCCTGATCCTGTGTGCTTGACTCCTAGACGTACACTTTGCAGCTTTCTTACCAGGCAAGATACCTTGACAAATTGCTTACAGTACTTTACATGCTATTTATATTTCTATATATTTATTTTATTACTGTATATGCATTGCATGTGTGTTTTCTTTCAGTCATTATTATCTATTATATGTATGTTGACACACACTTGATACTTAGTATCATGAGAGGACAATCATTAGGCGTATGGGCTATAACCACTCTAGTAAACCGTAGTATATAGCTCACACTATGGGCGTGTGTCACGCTGGTCGCTACCCCTGAGGTATGTCGATTTCTGTATAGTCGCGCTGGTCGCTACCCCCGAGGTATTACGATTTCTGATATTCCCTGACGGGTGTGTGAGTTATGAGGCTTAGATCGAGTAGCCTACCCTTGCCCATACATCGAAAAGTTGTCCTCATTTGCATTCATATAGATTGTCTTGTACAGCGTACTTATATATTTTCAAACATTATGCATGTTTACTGTATTCAAATTGGCTTGCTTCTATGTATCTTGTTAGGTCCCTCTGAGGACCTGGTCCCTTTCCAAGTGTAGATGTTCATGACTATTCGCAGGAGCATGGATCAGGACTTACTACTTATCACTCCCGAAGAGGTCTTACCTTCTGAGCATCCTTGATTATCTCTAGCGATGGATCGCTTCGCTGATACATTTATATCATCATCTTATTTTATATTGGAGATTTACCCTTCTACCTTATTTTAGTATTGATATAGTCATTGGCAGTAGATTTGTCTCCACCCGACTATTATTTTGGATTATTCAGACTTATCATTCTAGTTTAGTTATTTCTTTTCTATGACTTGTTGTATGGATGAGATTAGTATATATGTGACTTGTGACACTATATATATACCACATGTTAGTTTATATTCATATTACAGCGTACGTGTGTATTATGGTATCCATAAATTGGAGTTGTCATATACATACGGTTGGCATGCTTACGTGTTCCTAGTCCTATGTATTTTGGGACTGGGGCGTGACAAAATGTCACCGAGCGATGGTATAGTATTTCATTGATTTCTATATCTATTGCTTGCTATAAATTGAACTAAGGCAAGATAGAAAGACCACAAATAAATATACATGCTTCATCTAAACAACGTGTTGATTGGTATAGTTGGGTTATCTTGCCTTCACCAGTACGTTTCGATGTACTGACCCTCGTTGAAACAGGTACCCCACGCTAAGGAGAACCTAGCGAGGAGAAAAAGTCAATCCCCAATCCAGTCCAGCTGTAGGCGCCTTGTTCGTACCACTTTTGAAGTATTTTGAGAAGAAGCTAGCTACCCAAGAAATCATGCAGCTTCGTGGGAAGGCCGTCATGCCACCAAGAGGTTTTATATTTTGAGTTTTAGTAAAGGATGTAATGTACATGACCGTTATCTCATTTTGTGTCAACACTTTTGTAAGCCCGAGAGGCAACCTTATGACTCAGTTCAGGAGTTTGTAATAGATGTTCATATTATCAATAAAAAGAGAACTTTTCCATAAAATCTGTGTTTCAATTTATCTGCGTACTCTGAATATGTGCTCTCTATGCGAAATTAAAATACTTAGCCTTGTGCGGTGCGCAACCTAGGCTCGCACGGCGGTCACGCCCGGGGGACGACTATTGATTCCACGGAATCGGGGCGTGACATGTTGGTATCAGAGCACAGCTTCAAAATTCCTTTGACCCTTCGTATAGGAAAAGCTCCTTTAACGATAAATCCCTATGCAAACTCTTTAACCCGTTAGGCCAAAATGAGATACGTTCATGCAATAAGTCCATAATATATTATGATCCTGATGTAATTTACCTTCTTTTGAAGGAATGGCTCAAGCGCAATCCTCTGCGCTAGCACCATACTAGACACAGGCTCAGGAGAGCAGCTCTGGCACATCAGGAAGCTCTCGGAGCCAACGGGGCATGTCTCGAGTAGATCCGCTTCAGCAAATGATGCAAATATTGGAAGCACAACGACAAAGAGATGATGCTCGCCAAGCCAATTTCTAAAGCAATCTAGAGGCCCGACTTTCAGTCCAACAAAAGCAGGTAAATACCCTGCAGCAAATTGTTCAGACTTTGGCCTCCAACCAGTCCGCAGCGACAGTAGCGACTCCGGTGTGTAAGCCCCTGATTTTTCAAAAATAATAAAATTGGGATTTTTCACAATTTTCGGGAATTTTCTGGGAATTTTCTGTAATTAAAATCAGGGTTTCTATTTATTAAATGATTTTTAATTATTAATAAATAATATTAAAATATCATGAAAATAATATTTTTGGGTGTAAAATGGAAAACTGGACTTAGGGCAATTTTTCTGGATTTTCTGGGCCCCAGACCTAATTTTAAATGCCTAAAAACTATTTACTAATTAATAAATTAATTAAAACTGTTTATTATTTATATATTTATTATTATTTATATTATTATATTTTAATTATTTATTTTCTTGGGCCGGCCCGGCCCAGTGGACCGGCCCAGCAGCCCAACCGCAGCCCGCTTCCTTGCGGGTCGGGCGGGTCTGCCCGGACCCGCGACCCGACCCGCCAAGACCCGGTCACCCCAGCCCTCGCCCCGCTCCGCTTCCGGCGCCGCCGCCCGCTGCCACCGCGCCACGCAGCCACCGCCTCCGCGCTGCCCGCAGCCACGCGCCTGACCCCGCACCGGCCGCCGCTTCCTCCGCGCCACGCCGGCCACCCTCTCTCTATAAAACCCGCCCCCACCGGAACCCCCTTCCTCCACCGCAGATCCCCGCCTCCCTGCGCCACCGCCGCCTCCGCTCGAGCGCCGCCGCTGCCTCGCCTCGCCCAGCGCGCGTCGCCCCGCCGTCTCCGCCCCTCCGGCGGCCTCCCCGACGAGCAGAACAGCAGCAGCAGCAGCCTTGGAGCCGCCTCCCGTCGGCCTCCGGCGCCGCCCCGCCCGTCGACGGATCCGCCTCGCCCAGGCGAACCCTCCCCGACCACCACCGGCCAGCCAGCGCCGCCCAGGCCTCCGGCCGGCCACCGCTGTCCCGAAACCCTAACCCTAAATCCCCTTTCTTCGTGTCGTGTCCGACACGACACGGACACGACTCGACCCTGATTTTCGGGTCCCCTTCAGGTACGTGTAACTTCTCGCTCGTAGCTCCGTTTTCAATTCCGTAAATTGCGTTGTGAAGCCTGTATGACCCTCTCGGTGTCCGGACAAACTGTTCGGGGCACCGCATCCTGTGGTGATCGCACACCGCGATCCAAAAACAGGAAAAACCAGACCCTGTTTCACCCCGGAACTGAGTACGCCCCGCCAAACGGGACGACTTGGTCGCGTGCGGTCTTCACAGATACGTGCGCAGCATCGATACGGACGTGTGAGATTTTACGGAAGCTGATTCGGGTGTGCGTGCACACCGGAATCAATGCGTATCCGCGGACATCGCTCCGTATCCGCCTTTTCGGCAATTCACCCTAATTTCGTGTACACTCGTCGGATCGAGACGAAACTTGCGCCATCGGACTCGTAGCGATACGCTGGTCCTGTGGGTCAAGTTTGGTTCGATTCTGAGAACGTTGACGAAATCGCGTGTCGTGGGCCCCACAGGCCCCGCTCGACGGGCGATTTTGTGTTCGGCTCATCGGAATCCAAATCTGGAAGTTCCGTTGGGTTCGTATCAGCGTTCCTGACCTGTTGACACTAAGTTCGGTGAATTTGGAGACCGTTGACCTGGACACGTTTTTTGGTGCAAGCGGGCCCACCGGCGGATCCCGTTTTGACCCGAAACTGCCGTTTCTGCCCTTGTCTCCAAATTGGACCCAAGGACAGGCGTTTCCATCTATTTGATATCTTCTGAGCGTGATGGTAATGTTTATTTCAGCTTTTGGACTCATCTCTGGAACTTCTCCTAGAACAATTAATCAGATCCAAACATCAGGCAAGTACCTGCACTTCAAGTTTAACCTTTATATTGTGATAAATAGATTCCCTGCTTTATATAGTACCATTGATGATTATATGTAGAGTTGAAACACTGGATTTCATGTCTTGAATAATATATTTCATGTCTTCCTTTTCGTGTCGGGCGGGAGAATACTAGGAGGCATGTAGTTTACCCTTCCCCCCTGTATTCACTGTGTACCAGCTGTTAGTACGCGATTGTACCATCAGCCTTGTACTTGATTATTCCCGTATTCACTGTGTACTAGTCGTCTATGACGGCCCTATTAGCCTTATAAACCCCTACATGCCAACTACGTATTCTAAAACAAGTACCAGTTCACACAGCTAGTCTCTAGTCTTGTTACATTTCTTGCTGACTATGGTAGTTACATTTTCTGTCTCATTTATTCCCTGCTTTCTCATATTCTTGTTTATAGCATTTAGACTCTGAAAGATTAATGTTTCCTTTATGCTATTTTCTTAATATGATACTCAGTTTAATTGTCACAAATATTTAGTTTAAATCTTGTTGTGCATTGTGTACTTTGCTCCTTTCCTGACTGGATCCGTTGTTTAGGCGATGATGAGAACCTTGCCCCTACCTATTATGGACCCTATGAGCCAGCAGGTGGTACAGTTGCAGAGCCGGTTCCCACCCAGGAAACTACTCCTGCAGAGTAGTTAGCATTAGTTGTTATTTCCTTTCATCTTAGTAATCGGGTTTGTCCCCGATATAAATCTTTGGTTCTGTAATAAACTCTGGATCTGATTTTCATATTCTGGTTATAAAATCTTAGCATTCCTTTCCTGCTATTTTCTTGCCTATTTAATTGTTGTGAATGAGCTAGATTTATTGCTTGTGGTCATGCCCTAGACAGCGTACTACCGCCGATTCTGCGGCGTAGGCTGGACGTGCCCACGCACTCGTGCCCGAATATCCGGGTGCGGGTCGTGACACGTTTTTGTGGTGGCCCACGCAGGTCAAACGACTAAATTGTTCGGTTTCAACTTAGGGACCGAACAGGCCTGCAATAAGATTGAGGATTCTAGGGAAAAGCTCATTCACAGTATAGGGTCCTTATTTCAATTCTTGATATCAATTCTGCTCAATTTTTCTATCGCCTTTGATTTCCAAGTATTCTATTTTGATTCTCCTACCCCGTAATCTTTCAGAATGGTCCAGACCAGGAACACAGTAGGAGGCACCTCAGAACCAGCTGAGCAGAATGTGCCCGAAACTCTTGCACTCCCGCCGCCTCCATCTGTTCCGGCAGTTACTCTAGATGGGGCACAACTAATTGGAGTGTTCCAGGGATTGGTGGAATCCCAGAAAGAACAGACCGCACTTCTGCGGACCAGCCTCTCGGAAGCTATTAAGTCCCAGGAGTCGCCACTCAAGAGGCCAGGAAGTGCTAAAGACTTCAAGAACCTTAGGCCTCTGGAATTCTACGGAACTGAGGGCATTCTCTACGCTGATGAGTGGATAGAGAATGTCGAGAGACTCCTGAAGACTGCTCGGGTTCCCGATGATCTCAAAGTGGAGTCCGCAAGCCTGCAACTGTTCGACATTGCTCGAACCTGGTTCAGAGATGAACCCCAACTATCAGCTCCTGACCTCACCTGGGAAGATTTTAAGAGACTGTTCAAGGAGAAATTCTACCCCGAAGTGGCTCGGGAAGCTCTCGAAAGCCAATTCGAGAGACTGGAACAAGGTAACCTATCTGTTGATGAGTATACTGCTGAATTTAGCAGGTTAAGCCACTTTGCGGAGTACATGGTTCGTACCCCAGAGGACAGAGCCCGTAGATTCAAGAAGGGGCTGTCTCCGGATATTCGCCTTGCTGTCACCACCAGCCGAGCCCGCACCTATGAGGAAATCTTAAACGTGGCACAAGGCGTTGAGAGAGACATGGGGCATAAGCTAAAGCGAGAGAGAGATACCGGAAGTGCGGGACCCAACAAACGCCTTTTTCAACAACAACCACAGCAGAGATCCCCGCAGCAAGCCCAGCGTCCTCTCCCTCAAGCTCCAGCACCCCAACACCAAGCTCAAGGACAGAATCGACGAGTTCCCACTTGTGGCTTTTGTAAAAAGCAAGGTCACACTTGGCAAGTTTGTAGGAAGAGACTAGGTACCTGTCTGTATTGTGGATCAACAGAACATCGAGTGAGGGACTGTGCCGCGGCTCCAGGACGCGGACAAGCTTACGTGATGACCGTGGAGAACGCGCAAACTCTGGAAGCAGCTAATGCGCGTAAGTGATTCGTAGATACCCTTCCTAGTATTGTTTAGCTCATGCCTATTGGTTCGTGACCTCAGCCCCAACCTGGAAATTTTGAACTTGCTAAATAACCTGGTATGTTTTTAAAAATTTAGTAACTGTTTTAGAGACTTTTTGCTATTGTGCTTATTTTGTGTTATTTTGTGAACTTCAATAATTTGTACCTCCTTTCATCATTATCTAGCGCACTTAACTTTTGCTGAACTTGACATATGCTGCTATCTTATAGCCTAGTTTTGCAAGCTTACCCTTTTATCGGGCTTGTTCATGACACGTATATTATTGAGGCCTGATCAACCCCACTAATACAAGTGTCTACTCAGAATCAGTGTACTACGGTCTGATCAACCTTAGTGCATTTTGATTCGCACTTCGCACGACTACTTTACATGGATTGAGATACGTAGTGATTAGTAGACAAATATACTGGACCTAGATATGCTGAGCATGTCGTATCAGTTACATAACTGAACTAATACGAGCATGCGAATAAATGACTACCAGAATAGAATCTCAATCCAAACCCGCCTGACAAATCCCATTAGAATTCTTTTAACGCCTTGATCCCTATACCTCTGTTCTACCACCACGCCCTTAAACTCTTTATTATTGATCCTCGTCTTCCCGCATTTCGGAAAGACAAAATCCTGTGCTTGATATAAGTTGAATTGTAGTGCTAGACATACCCCTCAGACCGGTCAAATTGATGATAACCCTTTATGACTAAGGCAATACCCTAGGTGATGTGTTTTGTGTTGCAGACTTAAAAAAATTCAATACCATGATTTATTAAGTTGGGACCTAGCTTTACTAGTTGTACAGCCTTAGAGGATATATGGGTAAATTATAAGTTGGGTAGCGACCGCAATGTTCACCTGAGAGAAAACCGTTGGACTGTAATCAAGTAAGATTGGACAGAGAGAACCCTGCCTTATTTTAAATTTCGAGGACGAAATTTTTATAAGTTGGGTAGATTGTAAGCCCCTGATTTTTCAAAAATAATAAAATTGGGATTTTTCACAATTTTCGGGAATTTTCTGGGAATTTTCTGTAATTAAAATCAGGGTTTCTATTTATTAAATGATTTTTAATTATTAATAAATAATATTAAAATATCATGAAAATAATATTTTTGGGTGTAAAATGGAAAACTGGACTTAGGGCAATTTTTCTGGATTTTCTGGGCCCCAGACCTAATTTTAAATGCCTAAAAACTATTTACTAATTAATAAATTAATTAAAACTGTTTATTATTTATATATTTATTATTATTTATATTATTATATTTTAATTATTTATTTTCTTGGGCCGGCCCGGCCCAGTGGACCGGCCCAGCAGCCCAACCGCAGCCCGCTTCCTTGCGGGTCGGGCGGGTCTGCCCGGACCCGCGACCCGACCCGCCAAGACCCGGTCACCCCAGCCCTCGCCCCGCTCCGCTTCCGGCGCCGCCGCCCGCGGCCACCGCGCCACGCAGCCACCGCCTCCGCGCTGCCCGCAGCCACGCGCCTGACCCCGCACCGGCCGCCGCTTCCTCCGCGCCACGCCGGCCACCCTCTCTCTATAAAACCCGCCCCCACCGGAACCCCCTTCCTCCACCGCAGATCCCCGCCTCCCTGCGCCACCGCCGCCTCCGCTCGAGCGCCGCCGCTGCCTCGCCTCGCCCAGCGCGCGTCGCCCCGCCGTCTCCGCCCCTCCGGCGGCCTCCCCGACGAGCAGAACAGCAGCAGCAGCAGCCTTGGAGCCGCCTCCCGTCGGCCTCCGGCGCCGCCCCGCCCGTCGACGGATCCGCCTCGCCCAGGCGAACCCTCCCCGACCACCACCGGCCAGCCAGCGCCGCCCAGGCCTCCGGCCGGCCACCGCTGTCCCGAAACCCTAACCCTAAATCCCCTTTCTTCGTGTCGTGTCCGACACGACACGGACACGACTCGACCCTGATTTTCGGGTCCCCTTCAGGTACGTGTAACTTCTCGCTCGTAGCTCCGTTTTCAATTCCGTAAATTGCGTTGTGAAGCCTGTATGACCCTCTCGGTGTCCGGACAAACTGTTCGGGGCACCGCATCCTGTGGTGATCGCACACCGCGATCCAAAAACAGGAAAAACCAGACCCTGTTTCACCCCGGAACTGAGTACGCCCCGCCAAACGGGACGACTTGGTCGCGTGCGGTCTTCACAGATACGTGCGCAGCATCGATACGGACGTGTGAGATTTTACGGAAGCTGATTCGGGTGTGCGTGCACACCGGAATCAATGCGTATCCGCGGACATCGCTCCGTATCCGCCTTTTCGGCAATTCACCCTAATTTCGTGTACACTCGTCGGATCGAGACGAAACTTGCGCCATCGGACTCGTAGCGATACGCTGGTCCTGTGGGTCAAGTTTGGTTCGATTCTGAGAACGTTGACGAAATCGCGTGTCGTGGGCCCCACAGGCCCCGCTCGACGGGCGATTTTGTGTTCGGCTCATCGGAATCCAAATCTGGAAGTTCCGTTGGGTTCGTATCAGCGTTCCTGACCTGTTGACACTAAGTTCGGTGAATTTGGAGACCGTTGACCTGGACACGTTTTTTGGTGCAAGCGGGCCCACCGGCGGATCCCGTTTTGACCCGAAACTGCCGTTTCTGCCCTTGTCTCCAAATTGGACCCAAGGACAGGCGTTTCCATCTATTTGATATCTTCTGAGCGTGATGGTAATGTTTATTTCAGCTTTTGGACTCATCTCTGGAACTTCTCCTAGAACAATTAATCAGATCCAAACATCAGGCAAGTACCTGCACTTCAAGTTTAACCTTTATATTGTGATAAATAGATTCCCTGCTTTATATAGTACCATTGATGATTATATGTAGAGTTGAAACACTGGATTTCATGTCTTGAATAATATATTTCATGTCTTCCTTTTCGTGTCGGGCGGGAGAATACTAGGAGGCATGTAGTTTACCCTTCCCCCCTGTATTCACTGTGTACCAGCTGTTAGTACGCGATTGTACCATCAGCCTTGTACTTGATTATTCCCGTATTCACTGTGTACTAGTCGTCTATGACGGCCCTATTAGCCTTATAAACCCCTACATGCCAACTACGTATTCTAAAACAAGTACCAGTTCACACAGCTAGTCTCTAGTCTTGTTACATTTCTTGCTGACTATGGTAGTTACATTTTCTGTCTCATTTATTCCCTGCTTTCTCATATTCTTGTTTATAGCATTTAGACTCTGAAAGATTAATGTTTCCTTTATGCTATTTTCTTAATATGATACTCAGTTTAATTGTCACAAATATTTAGTTTAAATCTTGTTGTGCATTGTGTACTTTGCTCCTTTCCTGACTGGATCCGTTGTTTAGGCGATGATGAGAACCTTGCCCCTACCTATTATGGACCCTATGAGCCAGCAGGTGGTACAGTTGCAGAGCCGGTTCCCACCCAGGAAACTACTCCTGCAGAGTAGTTAGCATTAGTTGTTATTTCCTTTCATCTTAGTAATCGGGTTTGTCCCCGATATAAATCTTTGGTTCTGTAATAAACTCTGGATCTGATTTTCATATTCTGGTTATAAAATCTTAGCATTCCTTTCCTGCTATTTTCTTGCCTATTTAATTGTTGTGAATGAGCTAGATTTATTGCTTGTGGTCATGCCCTAGACAGCGTACTACCGCCGATTCTGCGGCGTAGGCTGGACGTGCCCACGCACTCGTGCCCGAATATCCGGGTGCGGGTCGTGACACGGTGGAACAACCAGTACTTGAAGTCGAGACGCCGTCAACACCAAGGATGAGGGAAGTGACTGCCTTCACCTTCGGTGACTTCAAGAAAGTCTGCAACACTCCATTCAACGGGACTAAGGACCCAATCGTGGCCCTAGATTGGCTTGCCGAACTTGAGGATCATTTCTCCCTCCTAGAAGTACCTAATGAAAAGCACGTCGCATGTGCTCAACTGCTACTTTGCCTCAATGCGCACGATTGGTGGGACGTGCATCGACGATCTCTTCCAGTTGAGAATGGAGGGGAGGCGATAGCATGGGCCACCTTCCGTGGCGCATTTGAGGAGGAATTCATACCCCCGCCTGTACGACGTCAGAAGAAAAACGAGTTTGTACAACTACGGTAGGGCAGCATGACTGTAAAGCATTACTTGGCTGAGTTTAACAGGCTTGCCAAATTTGCTAGCTCCTATCAACTCGATGCAGCGAGTCATGCCAGATGATTCGAGGGAGGTCTACGTCCTGCTATCCATACGCACATAGTCGTTCCACAGTACCAGACAATATGGGAAGTTTTGAACCACGTCCTCTCCCTCGAACCGCAGTATCCTCACATTGCTGCCGGTGCTATGCATACCTCCAATCACAAACACCAAGGCAACGATAGAGGAAACACCGCTGCAAAGCGCCCTAACAACGGCGGTTCACAAAAGGGAAATCCAGGGCAACCATGTTCTTTCTGCAAGAAACCATCTCATACGGCCGAAAACTATCGCAAGAAACTTGGGTTATGCCTTGCTTGTGGCAAATCAGATCACGATATCATCACATGTCCACACCGCCGCAATCATCCTCAACAACAAAATCAGGCACCGGCACCTCAGGCCAATCGAGCGGCACCTCAGCAAGGGCGTAATCAAGCTCAAGACCGGGTCTATACCATGACACGAGAGGAAGCTTTGGCCTCGAACACCGTGGTGTCAGGTACTTTGCTTTTTAATAACATACCTGCTCGTGTACTATTTGATTCTGGTGCAACGCATAGCTTTATATCTACAAACTTTATTGCGGAGAACAATATAGAAATGACCCCGTTGCATTTAGATTTAAGTGTTAGCACCCCATCCGGTACGAAAATACCTGTCCGTTCAGTATGCCAAGGTGGTTACATCTGTATTGGAGGAAGGAAGCTATCGCTTGATGTTTTAGTTCTAGATGTTCGGGACTATGATATCATTTTGGCAATGGATTGGCTTGGCGCCTGCGCGGGAACTATAGAGTGTGCAGAGAAATTAGTCATTTTCTGCCTGCCTGGAGAAGTCGAATTCTGCTACACTAGTAGCCCAGCGACTGATGCGACCAGGGCCTGCATGGTGATTTCTGCAACATCTGCTCTGCGAATGCTACACTCAGGCTGTGAGGGATTCCTAGCGTCAGTTCGGGACACACGGCAGGACTACGCAAACGTCGAGTCTACTTCCATTGAGATGGAGTTCCCCGATGTGTTTCCGAGCGAACTACCCGGCATGCCACCAGACCGAGAGATTGAATTCACTATCGACACCTTCCCGAATACACAGATGATCTTTAAACCTCCGTACAGAATGGCCCCTGCTGAACTAAAAGAGTTAAAATGTCAGCTTCAAGAGTTACTAGATCGTGGGTTCATCCGTCCGAGCGTGTCTCCTTGGGGCGCGCCTGTGCTCTTCGTGAAGAAGAAGGATGGAACGCTTCATCTCTGCATCGATTATCGGGAGCTGAACAAGGTCACAATCAGAAACAAATATCCCCTGCCATGGATAGATGACCTGTTCGATCAGCTAAAAGGGGCAACGGTGTTTTCAAAAGTTGATCTTCGCTCGGGCTACCACCAGCTGAAGATTAAGCCAGAAGACATGTCGAAGACTGCCTTTCGAACCCGATACGGGCATTATGAATTTTCAGTTATGCCGTTTGGACTGATGAATGTGCCTGCTGCATTCATGGATTTAATGAATCATGTATTTCGGCCCTTCATCGATAAATTCGTGGTAGTTTTTATCGATGACATCTTGGTGTACTCGAAGACTAGGGATGAGCATACAGGACACTTGCGGATGGTGCTGTAAACCCTTCGAGACAACAAGTTGTATGCCAAACTGAGTAAATGTGAATTTTGGTTGGACAATATATCCTTTTTAGGGCACATCATCTCTGCTCAAGGCATTTCAGTAGACCCAAGGAAGGTGGAAGACATTATGCAGTAGAAACGGTCAGAGCCAGCTAGCGATATCCGAAGTTTCCTTGGACTGGCAGGATACTACCGCAGGTTTATACAAAATTTTGCTAAAATTGCTTTGCCCCTGACTCATCTCTCTCGGAAAGGTGTAAAGTTTACTTGGACGAACGACTGTAAAGCTTCGTTTACGGAGTTAAAGCAGCGCCTCGTCTCTGCTCCAATCCTCACTCTACCGAACGGACCGGATGATTTTAAAATATACAGCGATACGTTGGGAAAAGGTTTGGGATATTTCCTTATGCAAAGGGACAAGGTGATAGCCTTCGCGTCGAGGCAGCTAAAGCCTCACGAGAAAAACTATCCAATACATGACTTAGAACTGGCGTCAGTAGTGTTCGCGCTGAAGCTGTGGCACCACTACCTTTATGGTGTACCGTGTGAAATCTATACGGACCATAAGAGTTTGAAATACTTGTACACACAAAAGGATTTGAATTTTCGGCAGCGACGATGGCTTGAACTCCTTAGCAATTTTGACTTGATGATCAGATATACACCTGGCAAAGGAAATGTAGTAGCTGATGCACTGAGTCGAGTATTCGTAGAAAGTTTGGCTACTAATGACAGGCTGCACCGAGATCTTGAATCTTTGGGCATTACTCTAAAAATTAGATATAAAAAGTGGGTGCAAGTGGCACAACTGCGCCTCGAGCCTTACTTGTTACAAAAGGTTAAGGCCGCTCAGAAGGATGATATGTTCCTGCAAAAGATGCATGGTCTGATCTCAGCAGGAAAGGCATCCGACTTTGCGGTAGGCATGGACGGGATGCTCCGGGTGAAGGAAAGACTCTGCGTTCCAAACGACGCGGCCCTCAGAGAAGAGATACTCACTGAAGCTCATTATACAAGTTATACTTCTCATCCGGGTAGTACTAAGATGTATCGAGACCTCCGTACGATATTCTGGTGGCACAGCATGAAACGAGATATGGCATTGTTCATGTCGCATTGCATGGCTTGTCAAAGAGTAAAGGTCGAACACCAAAAATCGGGCGGAGAACTGCAGAACCTTGCTATTCCGGAGTGGAAATGGGAACATATAATGATAGATTTTATTGTTGGCTTGCCAAGGACGCAACGGGGGAATGATGTTGTTTGGGTTATTGTCGATCACCTCACCAAGTCTTCTCACTTTCTGCCTATCAAGTTTACTTGGAGCGTCGATCACTTAGCTCAGATATATCTCAATGAAATCGTTCGGCTCCATGGCGTGCCCATATCCATAGTCTCCGATCGAGATGGTCGATTCATATCACGTTTATGGGAAAGCCTGCAGTCAGCAATGGGGACGAAGTTGAAGTTTAGCTCTACCTACCATCCACAGACCGACGGGCAAACGGAACGTGTCAACCAGATCCTCGAAGATATGCTGCGACTCTGCGCCCTGGATTTGAAGACTAGTTGGGACCTGCATCTACCGTTAGCTGAATTTGCTTACAACAACAGTTTCCAATCAAGCATTCAGATGGCGCCGTATGAGGCGTTGTATGGACGGAAGTGCAGATCCCCGATCTGTTGGGACAAAGTTGGAAAACGGCAGATCCTTGGCCCTGAGCTCGTGGAATAAACTGTTTAGAAGGTTCGCTTGATTCGGGAAAGACTAAAGATAGCTCAAAGCCGCCAAAAGAGCTATGCTGATACACATCGACGGCCGCTTGAGTTTCTATAAGGCGACCGGGTATTTCTCAAAGTCTCGCCCATGCGAGGAGTCAGCAGATTCGGAGGAAAAGGGAAGCTAAGTCCGAGATTTGTCGGTCCGTTCGAAATACTAAAGCGAGTTGCCTCAGTTGCATATCAGATTGCCCTACCACCATCCCTATCCGATGTACACAATATTTTCCATGTTTCTCAACTTAGGAAGTATGTGTACGAACCGAGCCACGTGGTAGACCTGGAACAACTGAACCTTCAGGCCGACTTGACGTATGTAGAACAACCTGTGCAAATTTTGGATAGGAAAGAAAAGTTGCTTCGTAGTCGCTCGGTTCCTCTCGTGCGCGTGCTATGGAGAAATCACTATGTCGAAGAATCCACTTGGGAACTTGAATCCGAGATGAGGGAAAGGTTCCCCTCATTATTTCCTAGTGGTAGGTTCTATTCCTTAAGTTTTAGGATGAAACTTCCAATTAGTTGGGTAGGATGTAGTGCCCCGTTCCCCCTATTCGAGGAGCGCGGCTAAGAAATACAAGATGGTATCGTTCGATCGGGATAGATTGAAACAAGAAACCATCCTCTTTATGGATTTGCTTCTTCGGAATCAATTTCCATATTCAGTGGATCGTGCCCCCGGGATCGACTTAACGGTAGAGTCATGAGGGACCTCTTCGCTGCATCTTTTGTTGCCTAGTTTTCGCTGTCGCTTGTTGCTTTCGTGCCTTGAGTTGGTTTTCAGATTTGCTTGAGTTTTCTTGAACGGTTTCGATAGATTTTATTATTTTCGTTCGTTGAACTGTACTTCAATTCCGATATTGGAAAGGGTGAAAGAGGTATTGATCAGCTGTTTGTGGCAATGTAGGTGAACCGGCAGTAGGCAACGCTCGAACGGACTCCTGAAGCACCTCTTTCCTTCCTCCTTCCAACAACTAAGTGAGTGGCTACCATCCCGATCAGTTGGCCCTTCTTCCAGTCTTCACACCTAAATCTCATATTCGTGCTTGCCCCAATCAAATGATACCAAGTAATAACTAAAAGACTTCAAGATAATAAGAGAATAGACTTGGAAAATTATGCTTGTCAATCAAACTTGTGAACGGTTACTCATTTACATGCTTGTTCGTTTGGAATGTTCATCATATGCATAAATACAAGTTAGAATATATATTTCTTCTTAAAATTGTGCTATGTATAAAACTCATCTTGAATGCAATAAACTGAACGAGAAGACTATGCAAAAGTAGATCTTGCCATGTTATTGTCCTACGCCTGATATTGCCCTGATTTGCCTTAAATGCTAACTTAGTGTACTGTGTTGATCACGGACAACTTGTGCACAAGGTATTAGTTTCTGCGGACGGTCGCTGGGGCACTGGCACCGATCCGATCCGGACGGAACTCCTGATAGTCTCCTGCATCGGATGAAATAGCCTGCGATGCCCAGATCCTTGCGTTGCAAGTCATTCCGCCCCAGACTAGAATCGTTCCTTATGGCATCAAGCCAGTGATCCCCTCGTATATTTAAACCTGTTGCAAACTAACTTGTGTCTTCTTAGTAGGAAAGAATATGGTAAGTATTGTGCAGGTGGTTCAGACGGGAAGGTAAATGTCACCGAGCGGTGGCATAGTATTTCATTGATTTCTATATCTATTGCTTGCTGTAAATTAAACTAAGGCAAGATAGAAAGACCATAAATAAATATGCATGCTTCATCTAAACAACGTATTGATTGGTATAGTTGGGTTAGCTTGCCTTCACCAGTACGTTTCGATGTACTGACCCTCGTTGAAACAAGTTCCCCACGCTAAAGAGAATCGAACGAGGAGCAAAAGTCAATCCATGATCCAGTCCAGCTGTAGGCGCCTTGTTCGTGCCACTTTTGAAGTATTTTGAGAAGAAGCTAGCTACCCAAGAAATCATGCAACTTCGTGGGAAGGCTGTCATTCCACCAAGAGGTCTTATATTTTGAGTTTTAGTAAAGGATGTAATGTACAGGACTGCTATCTCATTTTGTGTCAACACTTTTGTAAGCCCGAGAGGCAACCTTATGACTCAGTTCAGGAATTTGTAATAGATATTCATATTATCAATAAAAAGAGAACTTTTCCATGAAATCTGTGTTTCAATTTATCTGCGTACTCTGAATATGTGCTCGCTATGCGAAATTAAAATACTTAGCCTTGGGCAGTGCACAAACTAGGCCCGCACAGCGGTCACGCCCGGGGGACGACTATCGATTCCACAGAATCGGGGCATGACACATCAGGCCTCGAGACCAGCACAACATGCCTCGCAGTGCACTCACTGTGGAAAGATGGGACATACACAGGAGGTCTGCAAGAAGAGGCTTGGAGTGTGTCTCTATTGTGGGGAGGCAGGCCACCAATTGCGTGATTGTATTCTAGCTTCCATTCGAGCAGGTCAAGGTGGAGGCCAAGCACAGAGAGCACCCACGAGACCACCAGCGGGACAATAGAGGGGACCTCCGTTACTGCCACAGCAGTAGCGGTTCGCTCAGCACCAGCAGCAACAGAGAGGTGCCCAGCGTCAGGGGAAAGCTTTTGCCATGACGGTCGAGGAGGAGGAGCCAGTCGGAGATGTTATCTCAGGTTCATTCTATCTTGATTCTTTTCTATCTCATGCTTTATTTGATTCTAGTGCTTCGCATAGTTTCGTATTTGTATCTTTTGCTTTGAAGCATCATCTTGAGACTGAACCGTTGGCGAGGACTTGCAAGATCATAACCGGGGGTGACATTATCCTGGTCAGTGATGTTTACAAGGATCAGATAGTTTCTCTGGGAGGCCGAGAGTTGAGCGTGTGTCTATTCGTATTGCCACTTCCAAGCTACGACATAGTACTCGGGATGGATTGGTTGAGTAGGCACCATGCTAGTATTGATTGTCGTGGAGGCAGAGTTTTATTTCAGGCACCAGGAGAGCCAGAGTTTGAGTTCGTCAGAGGAACAGCAGGGCAGAGCGAGGGAGTCTTTTGTGGAGCTTTGGTGGAAGTGCAGGAGCTGCCACATCCAATGATTCCAAAATTTATGGATGTATTTTCGGAGGAATTATCGAATTTACCACCAGACCGAGATATTGAGTTCTGTATAGATTTTGTGCCAGGCACAGAGCCGATATTACAGCACATCTATAGGGTTAACAACAGCGAAATGACAGAGTTGAAGAAGCAGGTGGATGAGTTATAGGACAAAGGCTGCATTCGCTCTAGTTCATCACCTTGGAGTTCTCCGATATTGTTTGTACCAAAGAAGGATGGGTCGGTACGTATGTGTATCGACTACAGGGCTCTCAACAACCTCACTATTAAGAATAAATATCCGTTGTCGCGGATTGATGATCTGTTTGATCAGTTGAGTGAAGGTATTCTCAAAGATAGACTTGAGGTCGGGGTACCACCAGGTGAAAGTGAAGAAGGAGTACATTCCGAAGATAGCTTTCAGGACTCGGTATGGATAGTTTGAGTTCTCAGTGATGCCGTTTGGGTTGACCAATGCCCCGGCGGTATTCATGAACCTGATGAATAAGGTGTTTCATCAGTACCTGGATCAATTTATGGTGGTATTCATTGATGATATATTGATTTATTCGAAGACCCCAGAGGAGCATGGAAAGCACTTGAGGATAGTTCTGGAGACCCTTAGGAAGGAGAAGCTTTATGGCAAGCTGTCGAAGTACGATTTCTTCCTTGATAATTTCTTCCTTGATAAGGTTGAATTCTTCAGGCTTGTGATTACAGGAGACGAAATCTCAGTAGACCCGAAGAAGATATCAGCAGTTGAGTCGTGGTCTATCCCAAGTTCAGTGGCAGAGATCAGGAGCTTACTTGGATTGGCAGGCTATTATCGAAGATTTTTTCATGATTGCAGAGTCGATGACTAGGCTAACCAGGAAGGACGTGGAGTTCGTTTAGACAGAAGAGTGTCAGGACATATTTGAGGAGCTGAAGAAGAGGTTGACTACGGCTCTAGTATTAACGTTACCAACAGGGACAGGAGGATTTTTCATATATAGTGATGCTTCAGGTAAGGTTTTGGGATGTGTGTTGCAGCAGAATAGGAAGGTGATTGCCTATGCTTCCAGACAACTATGCCCACATGAGAAGAATTATCCTACCCATAACTTGGAGTTGGTAGCAGTTATTTTTGCTCTAAAGCTGTGAAAATACTACTTGTATGGAGAGAGTGTGAAGATCTTTACAGACCATAAGAGCTTGAAGTATATGTTTACACAGAAGGAGCTCAACATGAGACAGAGGCGATGGTTGGAGTTGATGAAGGACTTCGATATTTCTTTGCAGTACCATCCAGGGAAGGCCAACGTAGTCATTGATGCCTTGAGTAGGTATCCAGTGGCTATGTACTTGACAAGAGACAGACATTTATTGGTTGATCTTGATAGTTTGGGTATTGAGATATTTGTTCCTGGAGTCACGGAACAGATGTGGGGACTCAAGTACAGTTAGAATTGATATACCGGTTCGGAGCCGCTTAGTTCGAGGATGAGTCTCTGAGGAGTATCAGATCACAGGTCCGGATAGGATTATCAGAGAATTTTAATATTATAGAGGATGGATTATTGTGGCACGGTACCTGATTGTGTGTGCCGAGTGGAGCATTGTGCGAGAAAGTTCTTCAGGAGACACATCGATATCAGTACTATATGCATCTGGGTGCCAACAAGATGTATAAAGACATGATAGAGCATGTTTAGTGGTATGGTATAAAGCAGGAAGTGGCGAGCTTCGTATTTAGATGTCTGGTATGCCAGCAAGTAAATGCGGAGAGACTGAGATCAGGTGGATTGCTTCAGCCTTTACCCATTCCAAAATAGAAGTGGGAGCACATGACGATAGATTTTGTATCAGGAATTTTACGTTCTCCTGGAGGTAAAGACACGATTTGGGTCATCGTAGACAGGTTGACCAAATCGACCCATTTCTTGCCATTTAAAGTGGGGACGTCTACGGAGAAGCTCGTGGAGATGTATGTGCGGCAGATAGATTGCATGGAGTTTCTATGAGCATAGTCTAGGATTAGAATAGTCGCTTCAGATCCCACTTCTGGAGGAGTTTGTAGGCTAGCTTGGGCACCCAGCTCAAGTTCAAAATCGCATACCACCCTCAGACAGACGAGCAGTCAGAGAGGACTATCCATACTCTCTAGGATATGCTACGCACTTATGTTTCGGATTTTAGAGGCTCTTGGGAGGATCACCTTCACCTGGTAGAGTTTGCTTATAACAACAACTACCAGGCCAGTATCGAGATGTCACCATTTGAGGCATTGTATGGACGGAGGTGTCGTACCCCATTATCATAGGATGATGTTGGTGAGAGAGCCTTATTGGGACCGAAGATGGTCGTGGATGCAGTTAAGAAGGTGAAGCTTATCAGGAATAAACTTCGGGTGGCCCAGGACAAACAATGACATTACGCCGATAGCCGCCGGATACTATTAGAGTTTGAGGTATAGGTTTTGTTTACATTATTTATGATCGTTTTGTTTTGGTTAGAGTGCTAAGGTTGTGTTTTGTGTTAGGTTGGCGATCTGGTGTTCTTGAGGATTTCTCCAACACGAGGCACGATTCGCTTTTGTGGAGGCAGGAATCTTAGTCCACGGTACATCGAACCCTTCAGTGTTATGGAGAAGGTCGGTGCAGTTGCCTACAGACTAGAATTGCCTCCTGTACTAGAGGGAATGCACAACGTGTTTCATGTATCACAGTTGAGACGGAACGTGGCAGATTCTAGCCATATATTGGATTACTCGGAGATCTAGGTAGGGCCGACTCTCAGTTATCCAGAGCACCCAGTTAAGATTTTGGATCGCAGGAAGAAGGTGCCGAGGAACCAGACGATTTTCTTGGTATGCGTCGCGTGGAGGCATCACTCTCCAAGGGAGTCTACCTAGGAGAGGGAAGCCGAGATGCGCGAGCGATACCCTTATCTTTTTGAGCCGTGAGGTATGATTCTTTCTTGCTTGTTGATATTGCTCGTCGTAGTTTGTTTCATCCATAAATTTTGAGGGCAAAAATTTTCTAAGGAGGGTAGACTTGTCACTACCACATTTCTAGATGAGGGTATTTTAGGATATTGTTTTTGAGATTAAATTTACTTATATTGTGCTAATAATTAATATTAGTGGTTATGTTATTTATTCACTAATTAATGGACTAGCCTATTAGTTGGACTTGACACTAGTGAACTCAACTTGGACCCAAGCCCATTAGCCTATCCTACTTATTAATTAAGGAGAATTAGGCTAATTATAATTAATTAGAGGCTTTCCAAAATTTTCCAACCTTAATCCTATTCATAATTAGATGGAAAGGGGTATTTGGGACATTGTCACTTACTTGGAGGAGGGGAGAGGGGGGCGGCCACCATAAAAGGGGACTCTCTTATCTCCCTCTCTCTCTCTCTCTCTCTCTCTCTCTCTCTCTCTCTCTCTTCTTATTTGCATTCATTTTAGATCTAGAATTTAGATCCCCAAATTTCCACTTTTCCTCTATCAAATTCTTTCTCAATTCACCTCCATTTTTAATCTCATTCTCATTCTTCAAGAAGACTTGGAGCTTGGAGAAGCAAGGAGCACAAGGAGGAAGAGCATTGGTGAAGAGCTCGTATCTGGATCGTGTCCACTTGGGGTTTTTATTAGAAATCCATCTTCCAATTGGTAATTTCTAAATTCATTCACATTGTAGCTCCCAAATCATGCATTTGACCACTAGGAATCACCTAATGTCATAGGACTACCTATAGAAATATTTTTTTTGGCTATTTGGTAGTATATTGTCTCTTCTACACAACTTTTTGTATGAATTTTAGGGGAATTACGAGGGAGACACACCAAGTGTGTGTTATGACACCAAATTAGTCATAATGAAATTATATCGGGGTTGTGATACTAGTTACGTGTCCATAATTGGATGAGATTAGGCTGTATTACGATACGGTGCGACACTGTGTGATACAGAGCTCAATTTGGGTGTTTGTGTGCAATTCTCTTCAATACTTTTTGTAACTAGTAGAGTGAAGTTAAGGGGGGACATTGTGTATTTGAGACTATATTAGTGTGATTGTCGGGGGGGAATGAATGTGGTGCCACGTTCCCCCTATTCGGGGAGCGCGCATAAGAAATACAAGACGGTATCGTTCGATCGGGATAAATTGAATCAAGAATCCATCCTCTTTATGGATTTGCTTCTTAGGAATCGATTCCCATATTCAGTGGACCGTGCCTCCAGGATCGACTTAGCGGCAAAGTCAGGAGGGACCTCTCCGCTGCATCTTTTGTTGCCTCAGATTTTGCTGTCGCTTGTTGCTTTCGTTCCTTGAGTTGGTTTTCGGATTTGCTTGAGTTTTCTTCAACAGTTTTGATGGATTTCATTATTTTCGTTCGTTGAACTGCACTTCAATTTCGATAATGGAAAGAGTGGAAGAGGTATTGATTAGTTGTTCGTGGCAATGCAGGTGAACCAGCAGTAGGCAACGCTCGAACGGACTCCTGAAGAACCTCTTTCCTTCTTTCTTCCAACAAACTAAGTGAGTAGCTTATATTTGATTCAGTTGGCCCTTCTTCCAGTCTTCACACCTAAAAATCTTGCATTATTGTTTGCCCTGATCAGACAATACCAAGTAATAACTAAAAGACGTCAAGATAAAAAGGGAATATACTTGGATTATATTGCTTGTCAACAAACTTGGGAATGGTTACCTATTGTATGCTAGTTCGTTTATAAGTTCTTATGTATGCTTCAATTTAGTTAGAATGTTCACTTCTTCTATAAATTGAACTATGTGTAGAATACACTTGTTTATGCCACAACTGATCAGGGAGACTATGCAAAATGGATCATATCATGCTACTTGTCTCAAAATGCTTATTGCCTCAATTGCATCAATGGATAACTCAATATTAACGTTGTTTGATTACGGACAACTTGTGCACAAGGTCATAGTTCCTGTGGACGGTCGCTGGGGCACTAGCACCGATCCGATCCAGACGGAACCTCATGTTTAGTCTTCATGTACATCGGACAGGATGGTTTATGGCGCTCTTGTGTTCATGCTGCATACCATCCTCGCCAATGACTAAAATTGGTCCATTTGGCATACGCCAGTAATCCCCTCATATATATAAACCTGTTGCAAAGCTAACTTGTGTCTTCTTAGAAGGGAAGGCATGGTAAGTATTGTGCAGGTAGTTCAGACGGGCAGGTAAATGTCACTAAATGGTGGCAGGTTATTTCATTGATTTCTATACCGATTGCTTGCTGTAAAATGAACTAAGGCAAGATAGAAAGACCACAAATAATATGCATGCTTTATATAAACAACGTGTTGATTGGTATAGTTGGGTTAGCTTGCCTTCACCAGTACGTTTCGATGTACTAACCTTCGTTGAAACAGGTTCCCCGCACTAAGGAGAATCGAGCGAGGAGCCGAAGTCATCCCCCAATCCAGTCCAGTTGTAGGCACGCCTTGAGTCGTGCCACCTTTTTAAGCATTTTTTTTTAAGACGGGAGCTAAGAACCCAAGCAGGAATGCAGCTCCATGGAAAGGCTATCATTCCACCAGGAGGTCTTATATTTTGAAGTTTAGTAGGGATGTAATGTACAGGACTGCTATCTCATTTTGTGTCAACACTTTTGTAAGCCCATAGAGGCAACCTTATGACTCAGTTCAAAGAGTTTGTAATAGATGTTCATATTATCAATAAAAGAGAACTTTTCCATGCTTCATCTATGTTTCAATTTATCTGTGTACTCTGAATATGTGCTCGCTATGCAAAAATAAAATACTTAGCCTTGTGCGATGCGCAACCTAGGCCCGTACGGCGGTCACGCCCGTGGGACGACCATCGATTCTACGAAATCGGGGCGTGACGTTGTTGGTATCATAGCATAGCTTCAAGTTCCTTTGACTCTCGTATGGGAAAAGTTCTTTTAACGATGAATCCCTGTGCGAACTCTTGAACTCGTTAGGCCAAAATAAGATGCGTTCATGCAATAAGTCCATAATACATTATGATCTTGATATAATTTACCTTCTTTTGAAGGAATGGCTCAAGCGTAATCCTCAGCGCTAGCACCGGACGAGACACAGGCTCAGGAGAGCATCTCTGGCACTTCGGGCTGTTCACGGAGCCAGCGAGCCATGTCTCGAGCCGATCCGCTTCAGCAAATGATGCGGATGTTAGAAGCTAACCAACAAAGGGATGAAGCTCGTTATGAACGGGCTGAGAAGCAAGCGGATGAGAGACTACTCAAGTTTCAAGACAATATAGAGACACAATTCTCAGTCCAGCAAGAGCAGGTAGATACCCTGCAGTAGATTGTGCAGACTTTGGTCTCCAACCAGTCCGCGGCAACAGCAGCGACTCCGGTGGAGCAACCAGTGCTTGAAGTCGAAACGCCTAAAACTCCAAGGACGAGGGAAGTGACTGCCTTCGACTTTGACGACTTCAAGAAAGTTAGCAACACAGCGTTCAAGGGGACTGAGGATCCGATAGTGGCTCTAGATTGGTTGGCCAAACTTGAGGATCATTTCTTACTGCTAGAAGTACCTGAAGAAAAGTGCGTCGCATGTGCTCAACTGCAGCTTCGCCTCAATGCGCACGATTGGTAGGACGTGCATCGACGATCTCTTCCAGTTGATAATGGAGGGGAGGCGATAGCATGGGCCACCTTCCGTGGCGCATTTGAGGAGGAGTTCATACCCCCACCTGTGCGATGACAAAAGAAAAATGAGTTTGTACAACTACGGCAGAGCAACATGACAGTTAAGCAATATTCTGCCGAGTTTAATAGGCTTGCTAAGTTTCCCAGTTCCTATCTACCCGATGCAGCGAGTCGTGCCAGACAATTCGAATGAGGTCTACGTCCTGCCATCCACATGCACGTAGTCGTTCCACAATACCAAAAAATGAGGGAAGTTTTGAATCAAGCTCTTTCTCTTGAACCACAGTATCCTTGCGTTGCTGCCGGCGCTGTGCAAACCTCCAATCACAAACGCCATGGCAACGATAGAGAAAACACCGCTGTAAAGCATCCAAATAACGGCGTCAAGCAGAAAGCAAATCTAGACAAAGTATGTAACTTCTGCAAGAAACTGGGGCATCTCTTCAACGATCGTCGCATGAGGCTCGGAGTATGCCTCATTTATGGTGATCCAAATCACAAAATGCAAGACTGTTCGCTCTTTTCCGATCGCCGTCCCCAACAACCAAATCAGGCTGCTGCAAACCAGGCCAATCGAGTGGCGCCTCAGCAAGAGCGTCGTCAAGCTCAAGGCCGAGTCTATACAATAACACGGGAAGAAGCTCTGGCTTCAAACATCGTCGTGTCAGGTACTTTGCTTTTCAATAACATACCTGCTTGTGTGCTATTTGATTTTGGTGCAACGTATAGTTTTATTTCCACAAATTTTGTCGTGGAGAACAACATAGAAATGACTCCGTTGTACCTAGACTTAAGTGTTAGCACCCCCTCGGGCACAAAAATACCTGTCCGTTCTATATGCCAAGGCGGTTACATATGTATTAGAGGAAGTAAGCTATCGCTTGATGTTTTAGTTCTAGATGTTTGGTACTATGATATCATTTTGGGAATGGATTGGCTCGACGCGTGCTCGACAACTATTGAATGTACAGAAAAGCGAGTCATCTTCCGCCTGCCTGAAGAAGCCAAATTCTGCTACACTAGTAGTCCTGATGCGACCAGGGCCTGCATGGTAATTTCTGCAACATCTGCTCGGCGAATGCTACACTCAGGCTGCGAGGGATTCCTAGCGTCGGTTCGGGACACACGACAGGACTACGCAAACGTCGAGTCTTCTTCCGTTGAGGCGGAGTTCCCCGATGTGTTTTCGAGCGAACTACCCTGCATGCCACCAAACCGAGAGATAAAGTTCACCATTGACACATTTTTGAATACCCAGCCGATTTCCAAGCCTCCGTACAGGATGGCCCTTGCTGAACTAAAAGAGTTAAAGTGCCAGGTTCAAGAGTTACTAGATCGTGGGTTCATCCGTCCGAGCGTATCTCCTTGGGGCGTGTCTGTGCTCTTCATGAAGAAGAAGGATAGAACGCTACGCCTCTGTATCGATTATCGGGAGCTGAACAAGGTCACAATCAGAAACAAATATCCTTTGCCACGGATAGATGAATTGTTTGATCAGCTAAAAGGGGCAATGATATTTTTAAAAGTTGATCTCTGCTCGGGCTACCACCAGCTGAAGATTAAGCAAGAAGATATGCCAAATACTCCTTCCGAACCCGTTACGGGCATTATAAATTTTTTGTTATGCCGTTTGGGCTGATGAATGCACCTGCTGCATTCATGGACTTGATGAATCGAGTGTTCCGGCCATTCATCGATAAATTCGTGGTGGTATTTATCGATGACATCCTGGTGTACTCAAAGAATAGTGATGAACACGCAGGACACCTGCGGATGGTGCTTCAAACCCTTCGAGACAACAAGTTGTATGCCAAGCAAAGTAAATACGAATTTTGGCTGGACAACATATCCTTTTTGGGGCATATTGTCATGCCCCAGTCCCAAAAATATACGGAACTAGGCCACGTGGCATTGGCCAGCTGACACGTCACTAGGGGATTACCCAATTTCATGGACCCAAAGTGATGTGCTACGCTGTCCTAAATACTACAAGTCTAAATACAGGTAAATCTATCTCATCCACAAAATATCAAGAAAAGTGCTGAATATATAGATGCTAAATCTGAAATGTTATATACAAATCAGATAAAGTCAGGTGGAAACAAACCCACTACAAAAAGATAAGCAGAAAGTGAAATAAGATGACTAGTGCATCGTCCTCAAAATATATAGCTCCAACTCCAGATGTACTCAGGCAGACTCTGATGGCATCTCCTCTAATTCCATCTCAAGGGCATGTCCAGACTCCTGTCCAGGTCCAGGTCTAGGTCCAGGTACTGTGGGGTGGAATGTCTCAGCTAAACCTGGCAGGGAACTAGGTCCTCAGAGGGACGTAACAAGATACATAAAAATAACATGCTATGTATGTAAATACTGAATAAATAAATACAGGGTGCTAACCATCTAAGTGAATGCAATTTGAGACAACCTAATACGTATGGGAAAGTGTGGCTAGACATATGCTGACGTAATTTACCAATCCGTAGTGACTGACTAGTATATGCCACATATGCCCCCGTTCAAGGGCACTATACAATTTTCCATCTACGATGAGTATGGTCACAGGAATATATATATAACATTCGTATCACTCCGTCGAGTGCGGCATCGGGATAAAGAGGTGGGTGTCCCATACGTCTTTTAGTCGTTCTCCCCGCCCAATATAACTAATACTAAGTCGTAACTTTCCTGATTTTGTTCTAAGCCGTGATGCACGTCGTACGTACTGGTAGCTAATCAACTATGCAAACTTGCATCCCAAAATGAAGTGCAACCTTGTTGCGTGTACCCGTGATAGGGTCTAAGAGGATATTAGGATACCCTCACAGTTGATGGTAAGTCTGTATAGACTAAGTTAATTACACTATGTGTCAACGTATTTGTTGACGGTACCCGAGGCAGTCTCAGATACATACTGTTTATATGTAAATTTACTAAAAAGAACATTTAACAGTTAATATTTAAACAGTAAAAACTTGGCAAGGTATACTTGCCTACTTCCTGAGTGTGTTGAAAACCTGTACTTGCAATCAAGTCGGGGGGTCCTGTGACAGGGGGTCACTGACTGCGTCGTAGAGGTACTCTGTTTAGGACATACAGGGTTCGTGAAGATCATGGGTATAATATAAAAGTATATACATACCTATGTAAATATATACATATTAAACAATATGTATATATATAATATAAGGTACACATATGTATATGTAGAGTATATATATACATATAGATATAGTATATATAGTAGTATGTATATATATAGCATAGAAAAAGAAAAGAAAAATGCAGGTAATGTAAATAGATATATATATATATATATATATATATATATATAGGCTGTAATATACAGCAATTATAATATTTATAATAGTAGCAGGGTATATATAACCACTGATATATATATATATATATATATATATATATATATATATATATATATATATATATATATATATATATATATATATATAAATGAAAAGACGGTGCAGAATGTAAATACATATATATGTATATATGTACTGTATTATCCAGTACGCTATTATATAGTATATATATAGATATATATATATAATAAAAAGAAATACAGTGCAGGAATTATAAATACATATATAAATACTTATATTTACATATATACAAAAGAAAGAAAAAATGCAGAAATTTAAATACATATATTTATATATATACTGTATTATCCAGTATTATTATCATATAGTATATATAATACCATATATAATACATATATAATACATATATAATACATATATAGAGTAATATATATAGATATATATAAATATATATACATACATATATTTATATATATAAAATGAAGAAAAAAGAACATACATATATATATACATATTCATAATAATATATATATATATATATATATATATATATATATATATATATATATATATATATATATATATATATATATATATATATATACTGTATATAGTAATAATAATAGTAATAATAATAATTTATATATATTATTACATATAGAATACATATATATATATATATATATATATATATATATACATATATATATATACTACATATATATATATATATATATATAAATAATAATAATAAAAACAGAAATAAAAGATGCATACATAAATATAATATATATATATACAGTATAAATTCTGTATTTTAAGTATATATATTATATATATATATATATAGTAATATATATATAATTATATATATACATATATATATAGATAAATATTTATATATATATTTACATATACATATAAATATAAATATAAATATAAATACATACAGTATATATACAGTAATTAAATAATTATATAATATATAATATGTATTATATATCATATAATATATAATATATATAAATATAAACATTAATATATATATATACTTATATATATATACATACATATATTTAAATACATGTATAAATATGTATAATACGAAGGTATACCTGACACGTCAGGGGGGGGGCCCGCGTCGTCGCCGGTGGAGGTCCGACGAAGCTTCGGCGAGCTACGGCGGCGGCTGCAGCAACAACAGCAATAGCAGCAACAGTAGCTGTTGCGGTGGCTATGGCGGCGGTTGCGGTAGTGGTGGAGGCAGCTCAGGGTGGCAGGGCGGAGGAGGAGGGGACGGTGAAGAGGTCTGAGGTGGTGGCGGAGGTCGGAGGCTGCCGGAGGGGGAGTTCGAGGCGGTTGGGGTGGCTCGGGGAGGCAGTGGCGGTTGAGGGAGGAGATGCTGCGGGGGAGCTGCCGGCGGAGGAGGGCGTCGTGGGGCGGTGGGAGTTGGTCGGGACGGTGGAGGAGGAAGTGGCGAGTCGGTTGGGGGCGGTGGCGGTGGTCCACGGTGGTCGGGGTGGCGGTGAGGAGCGTCGGGGTGGGGAGGAGCTGCTGTGGAAGGGATGAAGGAAGGGTGCTGTGGGGGCTGCCGGAGGCGGAGGCGGCGGCCGGAGGGGGTGGCCGTTGGCTGGGGGGTGGCTGGGGAAAGGGCGAGGAGGTTGGCGGTGGTCCGGTGGCGGTGGGTGGCCGGAGTTGGGTGGGGGGTGGTCGAGAATGGGAGGGGGCTGGGTAGATATATATAGGGTTAGGTTTTAGGTTATTTTGTAAATATTTAATAACTTTAGGGGTATTTTAGTAATTTGATTTCTAGGATATTTTAGGATATTTAATCCTGATATTTTCAGGATTTAGGGTGGGTCCCACTTGACACATGTCAGGTGTAGGTCCACCAGCCAATAGGGAAGTGCCACCTCGCATTATAATTTATATAACAACCCCTGCAATTTCATAAATTGCAGAAAAGTCCTAAAATTGGAAAATTGCGCAATTACGAAATTTGTCTGGAAAAATACCTGGTTCCTAGAAATACCAAATTGCACAAAATGAGGGGAAAAGCTGGGGGAGTGCCTAGGCAGGGGTGGGGGTGAGTCTGGGCAGGGGCAGGGTCTAGTTCTTTGGGTGATACGGGTCACCGTATTTATTATTTAATAAATACTGCACACGGAGTTCACTAATTATTTAGAGGCAGGTAGGGTCATAATTTTTCTACGGTGTCAATACACTAATTGTAGTATATTCAGTCTAGAATATTATCGTATTTTTGTTTGGGCAAAACAGGTGCATGTTTGGCCTCAAATCCCTAGGGGTACAGAGATGGGTAAAGAGCAAAAAATTAAATAGGAATTAAATACGAACTTTTGTAACGATATTTGTGCGTCTCAAACGAGGCTCAAAATAAAGCAACTGGGAGTTGCACAAAATGCAAAAAATAGTCTAACATGTCTAGGGCAGGTATGTGGACTTTGTTTGGGAATTACAGCTAGTGTAATGCTCTAATTAATTGTGTAATGGACAGGTGCACAATCAATAGGATATAAATAATAAAATTATTGCAATAAATTCTAATTTGCTAAAAATGATTTTAAAATAGTAAAATCTGGTCGAGAGAGTTTACACATATCATCTCTGCACAAGGCATCTCAGTAGACCCAAGAAAGGTAGAAGCCATTATGCAGTGGAAACGGCCTGAATCAGCTAGCGATATTAGAAGTTTCCTTGGACTGGCGGGCTACTACCGGAGATTTATACAAAATTTTACAAAAATTGCTTCGTCCCTGACTCAGCTCACTCGGAAGGGAGTAAAGTTCACTTGGACGGACGACTGTGAAGCTTCATTTACGGAGTTAAAGCAGCGCCTCGTCTCTGCTCCAATCCTTACTCTTCCGAACGGACCCGATGATTTCAAAATATATAGTTATGCGTCAGGTAAAGGATTGGGATGTGTATTAATGAAACGAGACAAGGTGATAGCCTTCACGTCGAGACAACTAAAGCCTCACGAGAAGAACTATCCAACACATGACTTAGAATTGGCGACGGTAGTCTTTACGCTGAAACTGTGGCGCCACTACCTTTATGGTGTACCGTGTGAGATCTACACGGACCATAAGAGTTTGAAATATCTGTATACACAAAAGGATTTGAATCTTCGCCAATGGGGCTGGCTTGAACTTCTTAGCGACTTTGACTTAATGATCAGATACACGCCTGGCAAAGGAAATATCGTAGCTGATGCACTGAGTCGAGTATTCGTTTGGATTTTGGCTATTGCTGATAGGATGCGCCGAGATCTTGAATCCTTGCGCATTACACTACTAATCAGATACAAAAAGTGGGCACAAGTGGCACAACTGCGCCTCAAACCTGACTTGTTACAAAAAGTCAAGACCGCTCAGAAGGATGACATATTCCTGCAAAAGATGCATGCTCTTATCGCAGCAGGAAAGGCATCCGACTTTGCGGTAGGCAAGGACGGAATGATCCGGGTGAAGGAAAGACTGTACGTTCCGGACGATGCGGCCCTCAGAAGAGAGATACTCACTGAAGCTCATTATGCTAGTTATACTTCTCATTCGGGTAGCACAAAGATGTATCGAGATCTCCGTACGACGTTTTGGTGGCACAGCTTGAAACGAGATATGGCGTTATTCGTGTCGCATTACATGGCTTGTCAGAGGGTAAAGGCCGAGCACCAGAAACCATGCGGAGAGCTGCAGAACCTTCCTATTCTTGAGTGAAAATGGGAACATATAATAATGGATTTCATTATTGGCTTGCCAAAGACGCAACGGGAAATGATGCTGTTCGGGTTATTGTCGATCGCCTCACCAAGTCTGCTCACTTTCTGCCTATCAAGTCTACTTGGAGCACCGATCGCTTGGCTCAAATCTACCTCAACGAGATCGTTCGGCTCCACAGCGTGCCCGTATCCATAGTCTCCGATAGAGATGGTCGATTCATATCGCGTTTCTGGGAAAGCCTGCAGTCAACAATGGGGACGAAGTTGAATTTCAGCTCCGCCTACCATCCACAGACCGACGGTAAAACAGAACGTGTCAACCAGATCCTCGAAGACATGCTATGACTCTGCGCATTGGACTTGAAGACAAGTTGGGACCATCATCTACGTTAGCCGAATTTGCATACAACATCAGTTTCCAATCCAGCATTCAGATGGCGCCGTATGAGGCATTGTATGGGCGGAAGTACAGATCCCTGATCTGTTGGGACGAAGTTGGTGAACGGCAGATCCTTGGCCCTGAGCTCATGGAACAGACTATCCAAAAGATTCGCTTGATTTGGGAAAGACTAAAGATAGCTCAAAGCCGCCAAAAGAGCTATGCTGATACACATCGACGTCTGCTTGAGTTTCTAGAAGGCGACCGGGTATTTCTCAAAGTCTCGCCCATGCGAGGAGTCAGCAGATTCGGAGCAAAAGGGAAGCTAAGTCCGAGATTTGTCAGTCCGTTCGAAATACTAAAGCGAGTTGCCTCAGTTGCATATCAGATTGCCCTACCACCATCCCTATCTGATGTACACAATATTTTCCATGTTTCTTAACTTAGGAAGTATGTGTACGACCCAAGCCACGTGGTAGACCTGGAACAACTGAACCTTCAGGCCAACTTGACGTATGTAGAACAACCTGTGCAAATTTTGGATAGGAAAGAAAAGCTGCTTCGTAGTCGCTCAGTTCCTCTCGTGCGCGTGCTATGGAGAAATCACTCTGTCGAAGAATACACTTGGGAACTTGAATCTGAGATGAGGGAAAGGTTCCCCTCATTATTTCCTAGTGGTAGGTTCTATTCCTTAAGTTTTAGGATGAAACTTCCAATTAGTTGGGTAGGATGTGGTGCCCTGTTCCCCCTATTCGGGGAGCGCGGCTAAGAAATACAAGACGGTATCGTTCGATCGAGATAGATTGAAATAAGAACCCATCCTCTTTATAGATTTGCTTCTTCGGAATCGATTCCCATATTCAGTGGACCGTGCCCCTGGGATCGACTTAGCGGCAGAGTCATGAGGGACCTCTCCGCTGCATCTTTTGTTGCCTAGTTTTCGCTGTCGCTTGTTGCTTTCGTGCCTTGAGTTGGTTTTCAGATTTGCTTGAGTTTTCTTGAACGGTTTTGATAGATTTTATTATTTTCGTTCGTTGAACTGTACTTCATTTCCAATAATGGAAAGAGTGGATGAGGTATTGATCAGCAGTTCATGGCAATGCAGGTGAACCAGCAGTAGGCAACGCTCGAACGGACTCCTGAAGCACCTCTTTCCTTCTTCCTTCCAACAAACTAAGTGAGTGACTTATATTCGATTCAGTTGGCCCTTCTTCTAGTCTTTATACCTAAAAATCTTGCATTCTTGTTTGCTCCGATTAGACGATACTAAGTAATAACTAAAAGACTTCAAGATAAAAAGGGAATAGACTTGGATTATATTGCTTGTCAACAAACTTGGGAACGGTTACCTATTGCATGCTAGTACGTTTATAAGTTCTTATGTATGCTTCAATTTAGTTAGAATGTTCACTTCTTCTATAAATTAAGCTATGTATAGAACACACTTGTTTATGCCACAACTGATCAGGAAGACTATGCGAAATGGATCATATCATGCTACTTGTCTCAAAATGCTTATTGCCTCAATTGCATCAATGGATAACTCAATATTAATGTCGTTTGATCACGGACAACTTGTGCACAAGGTCATAGTTACTGCGGACGGTCGTTAGGGCACTGGCACAGATTCGATCCGGACGAAACCTCATGTTTATTTTTCATGTACATCGGACAGGATAGTTTATGGCGCTCTTGTGTTCACACTGCATACCATCATTGTCAATGACTAAAATTGGTCCATTTGGCATACGCTAGTGATCCCCTTGTATATTTAAACCTATTACAAAGCTAACTTGTGTCTTCTTGGCAGGGAAGGCATGGTAAGTATTGTGTAGGTGGTTCAGACAGGCAGGTAAATGTCACCGAACAGTGGCAGGTTATTTCATTGATTTTTATACCTATTGCTTGCTGTAAAATGAACTAAGGCAAGATAGAAAGACCACAAATAATATGCATACTTAATATAAACAACGTGTTGATTGGTATAGTTGGGTTAGCTTGCCTTAACCAGTATGTTTCGATGTACTGACCCTCGTTGAAACAGGTTCCCCGCACTAAGGAGAATCGAGCGAGGAGCCAAAGTAATCCCCCAATCCAGTCCAGCTGTAGGCACGCCTTGAGTCGTGCCACCTTTTTAAGCATTTTTTTGAAGACAGGAGCTAAGAACCCAAGCAGGAATGCAGCTCCGTGGAAAGGCTATCATTCCACCAGGAGGTCTTACATTTTGAAGTTTAGTAGGGATGTAATGTACAAGACTGCTATCTCATTTTGTGTCAACACTTTTGTAAGCCCATAGAGGCAACCTTATGACTCAGTTCAAAGAGTTTGTAATAGATGTTCATATTATCAATAAAAAAGAACTTTTTTATGCTCTAATATGTGTTTTAATTTATCTGCGTACTCTGAATATGTGCTCGCTATGCGAAAATAAAATACTTAGCCTTGTGCGGTGCGCAACCTAGGCCCGCACGGCGGTCACGCCCAGGGGATGACCATCAATTCTACGGAATCGGGGCGTGACAATAAAGTTGATGACTGGGGGTAGAAAATGTACCGCAACTGCAGCAGTGCCTTAGTGCACTTGTTGCCAGATTACAGTATCTTGCCAAGGGGGAGTCGGACAAATGCAGGTTGGGAAGTCGATAGCAGCAGCAGTGGCACATCTAAGAGTTAAGAAGAGAGGGGTATCCCCAGCAACTTGAAACCCCACCAAAATTTGTGTGCATCTTAAATTTAGATATAGAGGTTCATGGCTATGCTAGTGATTAGTAAGGGGAGGGAACTGAATATCAGTATTAGAAGGAGATGAGGATCATGATAGTTGGCAGAAATGCTAGGAAGGGTATACATATCAGGTGGGTAGTTAGGCTTGATGTGCAGGTCTTTAGGATGTCTGTGGGTGGCAGTGGGTATATCTTCACTGATGTGTAGTGAGTGTATGTTAGTGTAACAGTTAGAGTTATTTATTAGTTAGCATGTCTTAAAATTCCAATTAGTATTTAGGATGGTATCAGTTATGTATTATCAGATATAGGTTAGCTCCAGTGTTTATATTGTTAGATGAGTTAGATGTTAGCTGTTAGTATTAGTAGATGTATAGGTAATTAACAATTAGTATTAGTTATGAGTTGTTGACAATTAGTGGTATATAACAGCTAGTGTTAGTAAATAACAGGTACTAGTTAGTATAGGCATATCAGTAGATGTCAGTTAGTGTCCTAGTTAGTGAATGTGAGTGTAAAGTTAGTAACTAATTAGATACTAAGTGCTAGCAAGTGTTGTTATATATTAGCTAAGTAGTAACTGTTAGTATTAGTTAAACTGTTAGCATCAACTCTAAGTATTATTAGTTAATGTAACAGTTACTGTATTAATGATGAGTTAAAATAGTAGTTATGCAAGTTACTTGGTAATGCCAGTTAGTATCAGTCCTTATTAGTAAATTAGTTTAGCTAAAGTGACCTTATATTAGTTAGTTAATAGCTAGCGTGACTAAAATACCTTAGTTAGACCCAATACCTTAGCGTGGACCTAGAAATGGCCTAGAAGAGCATGTAATAGTGCATTGTAACTCATTTCTCTTTATTACACCCATATTAACATGACATTCATATCTAGGTGTGTGTGACACCAGCTCGGACACCGAGTGACATTATTTGCCTCGGACAAAGGCGAGTACATTCTCTGATAGTTTCTTTATTTGACAGCTTATATATTTCATGTATTTAGTATTGAGATATTTGATTCCTGAAACGATGGTCACACGGATAAGTATACGTGGATCTTGTTCATGAGATGTTATTATCGTGATGACACAGTGATCAGCGTGTCGTGCTTCGTGATTACCGTGAGATCTTCATGATTATATAGACCGTGATCATAGTGCAAGATATTATAGACCGTGCATCGTGATACACGTGTTATAACGTGTCGTGATTTGGATCTGTGTACTAGTCGGGAGATGGGGAATTATTAGTAAATATGTGATCATACCTTATAGCTCGTGATATAGTATAGTACGTGATAGCTAGCAGATCACGCAACTCACTTGTGGTCATGCTAGCTCACCTTTTATATATAGCCCGTGCTAGGCCCAAGCCGATCACATTTTTTGCTAATATTTCAAGGCCCAATTATTACATTATTGCTTTTATTCCAGTTCATTACCTTAGTGTTCCTCACCATATTGTTCTCATCTCTTGCCATTATTTAACATGATGCTCTTTCTCGTGATATGTGCTAGTTCAGTTATTTCTATTATTTATTTTTATTGTTATTGTTGTTTCATAGTTTTTGTCAATTACTGGAACTGCTATTGGATTGTACTTCGCTCCAATCTTGACTGGATATATTTTTCAGATGATTCATTAGAGGATTGGTGTCCTATATATTATGGACCGCGGGATGGTGAGGCAGTTGAGCCAGTAACCGTAGAGCCTCTTGAGATATTACCACCAGCTGAAGAGACTTAAACTTTTCAGTATGAGTTGTATTTGATTTTCGTAGACTTGTGTCATGTATTATTCTTTTGGATTTTATGTGGAGATTGGACTTGTACTGAGATTCTTGCATTTTTTTTTACTTCTATTCCATATCGTGTCATTCTTCCTCTAGTTGTTTTTGGGATTGAGTATTGTTGACCATCACCATATTATCATTTTATCCTCCATTTGGAGTTGAGATAGCTTGACAGGTACCTTATACATATATTGTATGAGATGTGTAGATTGTTATGTGACCCAGACATTGTTCTATCGCGGATGCTGCAACGTAGGCTGGACGTACCCACATACTCGTGCCCTTATCCCGGGTGCAGGTCGTGACAGACTAGCAGGCTGCCATTTACTATCTTCAGTGAACTTGCTTAACCAATAAACTTGCAGCCTATCGCGTCCAATGCTTATAGAGAAATCTGGTTCTTCTTCAAACCTGAAATGTATCTCATGTTCACAAGTGTCTGTATCACTCCATCGAACATGTTTATCTTGATGTTTCCAATGCCAACGATCTTTTAAAACGAGTTGTTCCTCATAAGAATGATACTAACATTAAACTCCTTGTGTATGAAGAACCACTCTCCATACAAGCACAAGTGATAAGAACACCTAGTCAAGAACCCATGCCTTGAAGAAATTGTCCTTCTCGCTATGCATGGTAAGTACATCATATGCTAGCTCCTCTTCTTTCTGTGCAACAATGACTTGACCCTGACCGCTTGTACTGACATCTTTACCCTTCTTATCTATCCACGACTTTTACTTCGGGCATTGTTTCTTCATATGTCCCGTCTGTTTGCAAAAGAAACATGCATCGGTCTCTTGTACGGATGATTTGGACTTCCCTCAACCACTCTTTTCTCCTTCCTTACTCTTTGACCTTCTGCTTTTATTACTAGCTAACCCGAATGACTCCTCAGTAGAATTTGGCCTCTTCATATATCTCAAGAGTCTTTTTTCCATAGAGAACTATTGTTACTAGATGGTTATCCTAGAAGCAAGGAAAGAAGTAAAAATGTCTTGTCCTCCTCCTTTAACTTGACTTCGAGACACATAATATCACTAATAATATTGTTAAGTTGACTAAAAGTCTAGGTCACTTTCTTCATGCGTGAGACTTATAGTTGCTTCTTGAGATACAACTTGTTGGACAATAATTTTATCATATACAAGCTCTCGATCTTCAATTATAAACCAGTCGCAAAAGTTTCTTCCATGACATTTTACATAATCACATCTTCCAGACAAACCTCAATCGTACTCTATGCCCGCTGATCCATGACATTCCATGAATCCTCCATCATTTCGGCCTATTCTTCTTCCCTACAAAGACTTTAAAGCTTTTTCTTTCACAAGAATTCTTTCTCTCACAACGAAGAAAATTTCTTTTCCATTAAATTTATTCACCTCGAACTTTGTGCTATTTACTTTGTAACTCACATCCTTAAAATTTGAAGTTTTTCTAAGACCTTAATGAACCAACGATTTAATTTCAAGCGTCCCGGTCTAGGAAGATATGGAGCAGACGAAAGTCATCATCAACCTTTAACCTGGATCCAAGAAGTTGAAATTATGTAGATTTCTTTAGCTTTGATATTAGTTGTTGTGCAACAGGTGGAACACGATAATATCTTTGATGGTGATAGAAAAAAAATACCAAAACACACAAAACTGAACAATAATACAAAACATACAAAAAATAGGGTTATTTACACTAACTACTCCTAAATTTTGGACTTATTACACAGAGTACTCATATTTTTAAACTAATTACACTGACCACTCCTATGTTTTATGTTTATTACACGGGGTATTCCTACTTTAAGAAAAAAATGAAAAATTATAACACTAAGTATCCCTATTTTTATTTTTATTTTTCTAAAGGAAGGAATTGTCAGTATAATTAGTTTAAAAATATGGGTACCCCGTATAATAAGTCTAAAATTCAAAAATAATTAGTGTGAATAACCCAAAAAATTAACATAGTTCAATCAGGAACTAACTGCACCACCCTCCACCGGACAAGGGATAAACACTTCATTGAATAAAATAAAAGAGCATTATTGGTAGTTGAAGTATTGAGGCTATTGTCACCCATATGTGGCCGGCAGATTGATGCTCGATCGGCAGATTGGTAGTCAAGTATACCTCTATGATTCTTTGGACGACGCCCGATCGGCTGTTAGTACTTATAAACACAAATCATATACAACAGACATGACTGGCCCTGAAGTAAGTTGGATAAGTCATCGGACTTGGACAACTTCTCTGGTCAGGACAACCCTTTAGATCCCTGAGTCCTTACCTCTCCGCCATTAGAACATCCGCGGTCCACTTCAACTCCTTTCCGTCAGTTGAACTAGCAATTCACCAGGTCCATATTTTGAGTTCCTACTAGAAAGATCTCGAGTAGCTCAAGGAGATGAACTCGGAATGCGAGCTCCACGACGTCATCAGAACCGGAGACTTCGACGTCGTTACCAACCCCACTCGCCATTAATTTTATTTTTTCTTTCATTTGAAATCAAGACAAGGGACAACCAAATTTAACTCCGGAATCCCTTCGGTCGGCCCTGCCAACAGAAAGCAATAAATCTGATGAAAAACAGTCAAAAGGCAGCGAAGAATACAATTAATCTTGCCACAAACAGTCAGGCGGCAAATGCAAACAGTTGGTCGAGAATACAATTCAAATATTCTCAACAATATTTCCAAATTTGGTTTAGCATTGCAAAAACAATAACATAAGCCCTTAAACCCAATTCTATATGATGATGAGTACTCGTTGGTAGGGTTGTTTAGTTTTAGGGTCTCATATAATATTTAAAATTTATGTTTATGTCTGTCCAGAAGAGGGTATGGATCTCATCCTAAAGATGGACTCGGACGGAGTCATTTAATTATTTTTTTGATTTTTTTTGAAGTAGCAGTCCAGACCCAAAAAAAAAAGCTATGGCCTGGGAAACTCTATGGCTGCCTGATGAAGAATTAAATAAAATCTTTAAAAAATTAGAACTTGAAGTTGCTTAATTTATTAGATCTTGGTGATAATTTATGTGTATTCAAGGACCAATATTTATATTATATTTTAGATTTGCTGAAATTTGAATTTATTATGTATATTTATGGTAATGGGAACAAACCAGCTATTATTATTATTATTATGTATATTTATGGTAATGGGAACAGACCAGCTATATATAGAGCTGGTAACTAAGTATGGAGACCGACCTTCATTACTAAAGCAACTCTTCTCTGTGAAAAAAGTAAAGGGCTTGCAATGCTCCGAGTGTTCGCTCTCTTTCTCCTAGTCCTTTCTTGTGCAAAGGCTAGACCCTCACTTCCTTCAAGTTCACTGATCACTTCATCAGCTTCTTCGCCCATGCAAGCTCCTCGCGCTCCAGTGGCAAAGAAGGTGAAACATGAGATGGAGATGTTCAATAATACCAGGAACGACAATTACTACTGGCTCCGGGATGACAATCGCTCCAATTCCGAGGTCCTCTCTTATCTCAAGGAGGAGAATGCATACACAGACCTCATCATGTCCAGTATATTCTCTTCTCCAAATTTCAAATTATGCCTATATATTGTTGCATAAATCTCTCTTTCTCTATCTTTATTTTTACTAAATGGCTAAAAAAACAAGACTTCCCTAATTAATTTTTTTAATCCCTCCTCCCATCAGCTGTATGAATCCTTTAAGTGATGCACGACCATAAAGATCAAGTAATGGAAATCGTCGCAATCGAAATAAAGCGTTCTATAATGAAAAGGAAGTATGAAAAACCTAAGTGTGGTTTAGGGAAGGAAGATATAATAGAAAAAAATGGTTCATTTCTTCTTCTCATCCTAGATGTTAGTCTCATATATGCTAAGAGTAAATAACCACCGCGTAAAAATCAAATGAATGACATATAAATTCTAAATAAACCCCATTTTTTAAGTCCATCAAAAGACATAATAGTAGAAGTTAAGTTACACATGGCTAATAACCATGACATTCATGAACCATAAAGCTAATTGTCATGCGTCATAACCAAATCAAAATTAATTATAATAATAATAATAATAATATTCTGATGATTATTATTATTATTATTATTAAAAATTTCAGTTTTAATGTAAATTACAAACCCCCCTCCCCCAAAACTTGAAATTCTAAGATTAAAATGATCATGAAATGAAAAATAAAACTTTTACTGTTCCTAGTACTATGCATTCTGTGTAAATGAAAAAATAATTGATTTTATTTTTCATTTTTTTCCTTTCGTTTTTTTTCCGTTTTTTAATTTTTTTTTTTTTTGTTTGGTTGGTTTTTTCATTTGTTTTCTTTTGTCTTTTTTTTTTTTGCTTTTTGCTTTTTGCTTTTTGCTTTACTTTTTTTCATTTTTCGTTTTTTTTTCGATTTTTTTATTTTTACTTTCAAATTTTTTTTCTTTTTTTCTCAGGAATATTTATATAGTCACCAAACATGGGAATATAGTTTTCCAGGAAATTTAATTACTAGGAATTTGATTTCCGAAAATATAAAATTTTCGGCTATATAGTATTTCGCGTACCAAACGTTCCCTTAAGGTTCAGTCTTAAACAGGGCCGGTCCAGGAGATTAGATTGTCCTATTCATAGCTAATTTTGGTTGACCCTTGTTTCTTATTATGGAGGGGAGGAGGGGTAGTGGTGGTTGGTGTTGGTGGTGGTTTTTCATCCGTGACTCCGAACTTTTGCTCAAGTCCGAAGTCTTGTCAGACTTACCCCTAGGTCGGTCCTATCTAAAAATGGTAATTGGAAATGCAATGTGTTTCCCGCTATGAAAAGAGTTCAATTACTACAGTTTTTAAGTTACGGAAAAGAGAGTAATGTCTTCCAAGACTTCCAATGCTAGGCAGGGCAGGCCACGGATAAATCTGACAAGACTTTGAACTTGGGCAACCCCAATCCATAGAGCACTCCAAGGCCATTTGGTTTAGTTAGGACCGGTAAGTCAAAATCCAACTTAAACATGTGTCTTTAAAATAGAGATGAAGGCGAACCAAAATTAACACCAGCTAAGACAACCCCCAACCTCCCCTGCCGGCACTCATGCTAGGAAGAATCCTTTCTTAGTTATTTTGTGACTTGTGAATCAAGCTACTTATTTACCTTTGATTTATTTATTTATTTACTTTTTTTTGGGAGAAAAAGCTAATACTATGGAATTTTCAGGTGTAAAATCATTTGAGGAGGAAATATATACGGAGCTAAGAGGAAGAATAGTGCAGGGTGATGATATTTCGGTACCGGTTAGGAAAGGCAAATATTACTACTACAAGAGAACTTTGAAGGACAAGGAATATGTTCAATATTGCAGGAAGCTTGTCACCAATGAAAGTTCGGCTGCTACTGTGTTTGATATTATGCCCATGGGACCTGAAGCACCTGCTGAGCATGTCATCCTAGATGAGAATATCAAGGCTCAGGGTCATGATTATTATTATATTGGAGCTTTCCAAGTAAGATTCTATCATAAAACTCCCCCAGCATTTAATTTGGCCACTTCCTAATTAAGTTGGGCATAGTCTTATAATTATGTCTTGTGTATTCAGATCAGCCCTGATAACAACCTAGTAGCATATGCAGAAGACACTAAAGGTAACGAGATATACACTATTTATGTCATTGATGCCGAAAATGGAAGTACTGTGGGAAAGCCTTTGGTTGGTGCATTAACACCAGACATTGAGTGGGTTGGCAATGATACCCTGGTCTATGTCACAATGGATGCGAATCTTCGGTATGACAAGGTATCTATCTACACAGTTGTTGACCGTGTTAGAATAAGTGTGCTACTATCTTTTGTGATTAGTAGCATTGTCTATCTTTGGATATAGCATTGTCTATTCTTATTATAACAATATGAATTTAACTTGTCAAGGATTAAATCATGTTTGCATAGACATGGACACGAATTCATATGCAGAATACACAAAAGGGATATGGAATACAGCATATTTAGAAAATTGTGAAATGCATATGGTAATGATACAATTATTTATTCAAAAGATAACATATCTATATACATATTTTTATATCTTAATATATCTATAATTATATGCATGTTTTGGTTAGTAACTAGGTTGCAAAAAGTTCTAGAAACGATTTCATATAAAAAAATTGTTACTTTCTCATATTTCAAATATGTTTGACACGATGAATAACCATGAAAAATCGTTTTTAGCCACGTGTGTGGTCTCTTTAGTGCTTAAACATGTGAAAGCTATATCCAACAAGAGTGTCGAATAAGTGTCATGTACGGAGGTGTGAAATATGGATATAAGCAAGGATATGGTCCCCTGTTTGGAGTATCATTGCAACATAAATAGTGAATTATATGTGAATTAATCTCTCTTCCTATTTTTGTAGTGTATGTTTGGTTCGTAGATCATTCACGTCATTCACAAGTTTAAGCATTATTTTAATCAGAAAGTTATTTATATATGTTCATTTAAAAGTAATAAGCGAGTCGGTTCTTTTTTCTCACATACCAGTGTCGTTGAATATTGATTACTTGTAGTATTGCTCTTACAATTCCTACCTTCATTCTCATTCTTTTAAGAATATCTTGGTCTCACTAAATGGCACTTCAGACATTTTTTTTTATTTAGAGCACTTGGGAGCAAGTTTTTGATATGAACTAAGGGTAACTTAAAAATGTAAGAGAACATGAAGTAACATGCATGTTCCAAATAAAGTAATTGCTCTATCTATATAAGGACCACTCTCCCAACATTAGTGCTAGATAAGGTTTACCTGCAAGGATATCTAGTATCCGATCTCCATCAATTTCGTTTCATAATGTGTTATATTCATCCAATACAACTATAGAAGTATAAAAGGCCAACAGGTAAACCGGCTGTATAACCGGTGACATGTAGGAAAATTTTGGTTTGATCTCCAACTTGATACCCAAGTACCAAATCTCCCTTGGACCCCACCTTGGATCCCAACCGGTCACCAGTTTAACGATTGGCCCCTTATACTTCTACAATAACAATGCACTGAGGATCTTTCACATTTTATATTATATTGACCATCTCTAAATCATGCCCCTTATACTTCTACAATGACAATGCACCGAGGATCTTTGACATTTTATATTATATTGAGCATCTCTAAATCTAAAATGATCCAATATATTGGTGCCCCTTGTACTTCTACAATAACAATGCACTGAGGATCTTTGACATTTTATATTATATTGACCATCTCATAATAAATCTAAAGTTACCCAATATATTGGTAAACTTCGATTAAATAAATAAACTATTATTTAATTGTATCTCATATGAAGGTATATAACTAAGATTTGACACTAAAACAGCACAAGGAGGGTTACTACAACCAATCAAAAGGAAACATTTTAAACTAGACATAAATTAATAAAAACAAACTTGTCACCAGCTTCTTTGAGTAGTGTTTATTAGGTTTCTTTGACTTGGTTAGCTTTAGTATCATAATATTTTTTTGGCTGTAGATCCGCTTTGTTTTACTTGTTTCTTTGTTGGATGTCCTTATTTGATTTTTCCCTGAAATTATTGAATGTGCAACAAATTGGCAATTGTATTTTCAGAGTTAGTTCTATGTTTGAGGCAGACCTAGGCATCCAATGAATTTGAATGAGATGCAGACAATTACCCAACATGTACTAAGAACAAAAACATGGATATGATGAGGGTTGGACAATACAAAAGTGTTAAAAGTTATTGTATATGAAAGATCATTCATTTCAATTTCTTATGCACGATCTTCTTGTCATTAATTTATTCATATATTCAAATAGAAAGGGAGGATGCAATAAACTAAATAATAAGACTCCTTCGACCAGATTCTTGTGACACGAAAAATATACCAAGTGGATTGAAACATATTACGTTTCCTTAACTAATCTGCAGTTTGCATGTTTTATCTTCGATGGTTTTTTGTTTGGATTTTCAATGAATAATTCTCTTAGAACTTAGTATTGGTTGCAACTATATGTTCTCCTAAAGTACAAGCATATATTTATAATTTGTAATCATCAATTATTTTTATAGGTATGGTTGCACAAATTGTTTTCTGATCAATCAAGTGACCATTGTATCTATCACGAAGAGGATGAGATGTTCTCTGTTGGTGTATCTACTTCCCAGAGCAAGCAGTATTTATTTGTTGTGTCTAGTAGTAGAAATACAAATAATGTATTTTACTTAGAAATTTCTAAACCAGAAGCTGGGCTAATGACTTTGACACCCCGTGTGTATGACACTGATACATCAGTTAGTCATCGAGGAAACCATTTTCTTTTCCTGAGGCGAAGTAAGGAGTACTACAATTCAGAGCTAGTTTTTTGTCCTGTGGGCAATGTATCAAAAGTGACGATCTTGCTTCCTCACAGAGAAAGGTATGGATATCAATTGTTAGAAATATATGTTACTCTTTGCCAGTTGGTACCAATGCTTTCTTCCATGGCTAATACATATGAACTAAAATACCCTTAAAATCAAGATAATAATGCAACAACATGTTAAAACATAAAACTCACGTGCATCATGACTACTGCAGCAATACATATTCTATATGTTAAAAGTTCTAGACCAATTTATTGTAACTACATGTTTATTATGACTACCGCAACATCATGACTTCCAACATTTCTCTCCAAGATAATATGACAACTACAGGTTGAAGTATCTAACCATGGTATCCAACACACACACACACACACACACACACACACACATATATATATATATATATATATATATATATATATATATTTCACCAATCACCGATATATCATCTGTGAATAATGTGCATACCTCATCTTGGATACTGAACTTTGATGGATATAGGCTTAGTGCAGTCCCCCACTTTATTCCATTGTGTCTACTAGTAACTTACTTTCCTATGTCTTTAATGACATCAATAAAATATTTATATTCTTAACCGCATTGTTCCCCATTATATTTCTCTAAAATCTATGGTTTAAAGCTCTTGGCAAGACTATATATTTCTAACAATTTTCCATTTTGTTTTTGATAGTCTAATATGAAACCTTGCCAAAGCCTTAATTTCATTCAATACTATATGGGTATTTTATGATGCCAAGCTCTCCTACCCTGATTTTTAATGTCTTAGGCATAGGAGATGAAGGATGTTATTAGTGTCTTAGGCATGAGAGATGAAAGAGAAGAGAAGAGAAGATTGTTACTACTCTTAAATTTGTAAAGAATAATTCTTTTGAGAACACCAACATGCTCCCAATATAAGAGTTATTTATTTATTTATAATAAATCAAGTGTACAATGATCCGTATAGAAAAATAGAAAAATAGAAATTAGAAGAGAAAGCATATTTCCTCTACTTTCAATGAATTACAATGGTCCTTCAACGGTCATAAGCCTTAGAGAGGCTATATAAGGAGACAAGAGCATAGAAACAAATCCACATTGCTATGATCTGGGTCAAAAACAGTATCTAAAATGTATAATCTACCATGAGCTAGATGTAACAACCAAATATGGTGCAAAAGAAAAACCTAAATCAAGAAAATCTCAACCAAAAAATCCTTCTGAATCATGCCCCCCCCCCCCCCCCCCCCCCCCCTCTAACTGGTTCTAGACCTAAAGGTGGGAAAATTCGACTTGGTTGAATTCCTGATTGAACTACTTTGCCACGCTTGGATGGTGATCGGCCAACTCTAAAGGACTCCTTCGTGTCACGCTTTATCTGGCAATCCTCCTCTTCAGTATAGTATCCTCTGGTAGTGTCGTCTCCTGATCGATGACCTATTGACAAAATAATGTCTTCATGCTCAAGGTTTCAAGTTGTTGACGTTCATGATGGAGTAAACCTTTACATAATCTGGCAACTCCAACTCGAAAGTGTTATCACCGATATTCCGGAGAATCTTGTAGGGACCGTGGCGAATGGGCTTCAGCTTTAGTCGATCTCCCTTTTGTCTCTTGCTCCTGAGGTGCAACCAAATTTAGGTCACCCTCTCAGAAATATTTTGCACTGGATGTCGATCATGCTGATCCTTGTACTTCTTTTGGGATATGTGTACTTGCTGCTCCACCTTGCTATGCACGCACCCTCCACCTTGATATGCACGCATGAGATACCTTTTAAGAAATGTCGAGATTTTCTAATTGTTCCTTAAAAGTTTACACTATAGAGCTAACCGTAAACTCTATGTCAAAAGGGCTTTGTGATAGATAACCCAAGTATACCTCTGAAGGGGATTTCGTTGTTGAGCTAAGTATCTATGGTTGACTGTTAACTGCATCTTACAAGCTCTCACCCCAATTCTTAGGATGCTAAGAGTTATAACCCTAGAGTAACTACACCCATTGTTCGAGTGACAATCTTGTTGTCGGTTCATGAATGGTATGATGGTCTTCTCTACAGTTTTGTGTCCATCATATTCCACGTAGACCACCGAAAAGAAGTCAGAAAATGACGGCCATGATCGGACACGATCTATATAGGTAGTCTAAAATGAGTCCATATATATAGGAAGAACGCATGTGTCGTATCCTCTCCCATAGTTGTCCTTTACCACGTAATCACTTTCATGTCAGCTGCATATGAGTGGTCCAATTAAGCATAGTCCTAACGGTTCTTTTGAGCAATTGAAAGAACCTGTGTTCGGAGTTTTACTCGGTAGTATTAGCTTGATTATCAGGAGACTTTTTCCTTATTGTCAAGCTGAATACTTTGAGTTTTGATCTCTCTTGCGGTACACCATAGATGGCCTCTACATCAACTAGATATCAATAATGCCTTTCTGGATGGTGATTTAATCAGACAGTTTATATGCAATAGCTTCTTGGTTATGAGATTGCGGGGGAGTCTCTAGTTTTCATCTATGCAGACCTATCTATGGGTGAAGTTGATGCTATCTTAGGTATTACAGTTAGAAAAGCATAATCGAGGATATGCTTCAAGCTAAACACATTATATTAACAAATGTTGTCCAAAATTAAGCATTTTAAGTTTAAAGAATTTAACCCTCCTTTTGATTCAAGTGTTAAATTGACAAAGAATTCGGGTAGGTTAATTGCTCAACTTGAGTATGCTAGTGCAATTGGCAGCCTTATCTATCTTATGAATTGTACTAGATCAGTAATCCAAGTGGAGAATGTTGATATGGTATGTTGGGTGTCATATTTAAGTATAGTATAAGCACATGGGAATATCCTGAGGACATATTTGGGATGCCAGAATATGTCACAGGATATTCCATTATGAGATTATTGTCATAATGATTGAAATCATTGTATTAATGACTGTAAGGCTATATAATGCCAATGAGACAATCAATAAAATCATCAACTAATTTCAACATGGTATCAGAGCCAAGTTTCCACAAACCCTAGCCGTCACCAAGCTTCCACAAACCCACAAGAGGATTTCCTAGATCTCCTCCACCGAACTCTTCCACGCCCCCCCCTTTTTTTCCCTCCTCTCCTCTTCTCCGCCCTTCGCAGGCCGCCCTTCGCTGTTGCTGCCCCGTCCCGCTACTGCTGCGGCTACTACTCATGCTGCGGCTGCTGCGACTGCTGCTGCGACGACGGTTGTGACATGCGTGCTGCCGCCTCCTCCGCACCAGCACGAGGCAACGCCTAATAGGGATGCCTAGATCTGAAAAAAGGGGGACATGTTCGGACTAGGAGCGGACGATGAGGACAAGCGTGAGTCGTGGAGCGGACGTGACGTGATTGGATAGACGACGCATCGAAGGAGAAGATCATCAAGAAGCTAGATTCTGCAGAGGTGGCGACGTTGATGAAGTTGTTGACGATGTCGGCTGGTGAGAACACGACACGAACGTCACCGGAGTTGAAGCTTCCCTCCATTGATCTGAAATTAGATGGACCAGCCACCTATCTGAGTTGGTCACGACGGGTGAGAAGAACCCTCGCAGGAAAAAATATGGAGGGGTTCCTGACGGACGAGACGACAGAGCCGGACGAGGGCTCGACAGGACGCGATGAGTGGAAGTCCAGTCATATGGTGATCTACATCTGGCTTCTCAACTCCTTAGTCCAGTCTATTGCCGCCACAGTAGACGGTATTGAGATGGTGAAAGATGTGTGGGAAAAGTTGAGAAGGACCTATAATGGTGTGGGGAACAACTTACGGGTCTTCCAGATAAAGGGGGAGATTGATGACACCGTACAGGGAGAGAAGACGGTGCAGGAATATGCCACGGAGTTGGAGCGTCTGTGGTTGGATTACGATCACTCCTCAGATCGGGCGAGCTGCGGGGACCCTAAGTGTAAGGAGAGACAGGTGTGTCTGCAGGAGAGGACGATGAAGTTCCTCAAAGGGCTGACTGCAGCTTTCGCACAAAGGATGACCCTACTTCTAGCCCAACAAAAGATTCCTAACCTTGAGGAGGCTATCTCAGCCATGATCCAGGAGGAGACACGTATCAGGCTGCAAGCCGGGACAGGTGGTCCCCCCGAAGCAAAGTCAGCACTAGCGATCACCAGCTCAGGTAACACAAGATATAAGGGAGAGCCCTGGCAGCATAACCGGCAGTGCTACAACTGTGGGAATATGGGTCATCATCGGTATGCTTGTACCAAACCACCTACGTAGGGAGATTCAGGTGGTGGACGAGGACCGTTCGGCGGATGAGGATATAATGGAGAACGTGGTCGTGGTCGAGGGGATAGACGAGGCGGCCGAGGAGGTTATCGGGCAAACCTCCTGATATCAGAAGGGAACGGAGAAGCTGATAGCACATTTACTGTGGAGGACCAGGCACTGGGAGACATGAGGAGTAGAACAGAGGAGGCGTCCACCTCATTCTTTGTTAGGGGCAACGCTGCCATGTATGTCCATCCATCAGAAGGTACCGACGAATCACTTGCCCTTGCGTCTATCTCTTCCCTTAAATCATCAGACTGGATTATTGACTTGGGAGCATCTCGGCATATGACGGGGAATGCTAGTGAGTTTTCTTCCTACACTCACCTAGCATCAGCAGACAGTATTCAGACAGCTGATGGCACTTTCCAGCCAGTGGTCGGTAAGGGTACTGTTAATTGTACAGGTTCAGTAAGATTATCCAATGTTTTACATGCTCCATCCTTTCCAGTCAGTCTCTTGTCCATTAGTTCTATAATCCTTCAACTTAAATGCATTGTTTCTTTTGATATTCCTAAGGTGACCTTCCAGGAGAAAGGGACAGGACGAAGACTTGGGACTGGCACTTGGCATGAGGGACTGTGGTACTTAGATCGAGAAGGACTGGACTCAGCATTGGTATCTATGGCAGAGAAGGCTGGCATGGAAGGACTGCAGCAGAGGACTGAGGATACCTTGATACTCCATCATCGGAGGATGGGACATTCTTCCTTTGATACTCTAAGTAAGTTGTATCCAGAGATTTATGCAAAAACAAATAAAGAAAAATTAGTATGTGATGCGTGCGAGTTAGGAAAACTTACTAGGAGCTCATATGTTAGCACGGGTCATAGGAGCACTTTTGCTTTTGAGGTAGTACATTCTGATGTCTGGGGACCATGTGCTACTAACACTATGAATGGTTATAAGTACTTTGTTTCTTTCATTGAGTGTACCTCTCGTGTTACCTGGTTATATTTGATGAAAAATAAGAGTGATGTACCTGCTTGTTTTCGGGATTTCCATAAGCATGTCCAGACTCAGTACAAAGCAGTTGTGAAGGTACTGAGGTCTGACAATGGAACAGAGTATACCAACATGACGCTTGCAGAATACTTGTCAGCACACGGAATACAGCATCAGACCACCTGTGCATACACACCAGCACAAAATGGAGTTGCAGAAAGGAAAAACAGACACCTTCTGGAGGTCGCAAGAAGTATGATGATCGACATGAATGTCCCACAGAGTCTGTGGGGGCATGCAGTGTTGACAGCAGCTCAACTCATCAACAGGATGCCCTCGAAGGTCCTCGGATGGAAGTCCCCATGTGAGGTATTGCAAGGCAATAATAGTGGGATACTCCCACTAAAGGTGTTTGGGTGTGTGTGTTTTGTGAAGGACAACAGGCCATCAGTTGGAAAACTTGACCCTAGAGCGGTCAAATGCATCTTCGTAGGCTACTCGGCGACCCAAAAGGGGTATGTGTGCTGGAGTCCAGTAGAGAAGAAGAAGTTTGTCAGTATGGATGTCCACTTTCGGGAGCATGAGCCATACTACCGCCAGGACGGAACTTCACACAACACGCCTAATACTGCCAGTATTAGGCGAGAGGGGGAGATGGAGAACTTGGTGATAACCGATTTAGAAGTTTGGCATAGAGGCACGAAGAAGGGACAAGAAGGTGAAGGTGTTAGGCCTACGGCTCAGGGAGAGTTACTTACCTACAGCAGAGAGAGAAGCAAACTACAGGACCAGTACCGACAGTGCCAGTGCCAAGTCCCTTGCCTGCGTTCGTCCCAACTCCTTAGGCACCGACACCAACCCCCCTTCAGGTGATACCCCCTCCTTCACAAGATATCGTTCCTCCTACTACTACTCCTCCCACACCACTATCTGTACGGAGGACCACTCGCAGCAATGCAGGAAATCCTCCAAACAGATATGGTTGGGATATTGCTCAGTTTGTTTCTTATGACCATATTCCTTCTTCTCATGGAGCATTTATAGCATCTTTGGATAGTATTACTGTACCTAACAATTGGCAGGTTGCCAAGAATGATCCAAAGTGGAAAGCGGCAATGCACGAGGAGTTGGGAGCTCTGGAGAAGAACCACACTTGGGAGCTTGTGAGACTGCCAGAGGGGAAGAGAGCAGTTGGATGCAAGTGGGTCTTTACCGTGAAGCAGAACCCAGATGGACAGCTTGATCGCTACAAAGCTCGACTAGTAGCCAAAGGATACAGTCAGACGTACGGCATCGACTATGACGAGACCTTTGCACCAGTTGCAAAGATGAGCACTGTCAGGACTCTGATTTCTCTGGCAGCGAATGGTGGATGGAAGCTACACCAACTGGATGTGAAGAATGCGTTTCTTCACGGAGATCTAGTGGAGGAGGTGTACATGGAGATACCACCAGGATTTGGCACCAATCAGACAGTAGGCAAGGTCTGCAGGTTGAAGAAGTCCCTCTATGGACTGAAGCAGTCTCCTCGAGCGTGGTTTGACAGATTCAGAAGGGCGATGATAGGGATGGGATATCAGCAGATCAATGATGATCATACTGTGTTCTTCCGTCGGAGTGGAGGCCACATCACCATGCTTGCGGTGTATGTGGACGATATGATTATCACAGGAGATGATGAGCAGGAGATCGCCCAACTCAAAGGAAAGCTTGGCAAGGAATTCGAGGTGAAGGATCTCGGCCTTCTTCGGTACTTCCTTGGGATTGAGATTGCTCGAGAAGCAGAGGGGATTGTTCTCTCTCAAAAGAAGTATGCACTGGACCTTCTCACAGAAACTGGAATGTTGGGGTGCAAACCTGCAGCGACACCAATAGATCAGAGGTTCAAGATTGATGCTGAGGCTGGAGAACCAGTTGATCGGGACAGATACCAGAGACTGGTTGGCAAGTTGATCTATTTGAGCCACACACGTCCTGATATCTGCTTTGCAGTAAGTGTGGTGAGCCGCTACATGCATGACCCACGGAAGGGTCATATGGATGCAGTGTACCAGATTCTGAGGTACTTGAAAGGTGCTCCCGGGAAGGGACTAATATTCAGGAAGAACAATCACGTGAGCATCGAGGGCTACTGTGATTCTGACTGGGCTAGTTGTGCTGATGACAGGAGGTCTACCTCGGGATATTGCATATTTGTAGGAGGTAACTTGGTCTCCTGGAGGAGTAAGAAGCAGTCTGTGGTGGCCAGATCGACAGCTGAAGCAGAGTACAGAGCTATGGCCTTGGGAGTTGCAGAGCTGCTATGGTTGAAGAATATGCTGGTGGAGCTGAAGCTGGATCAAGGAGCCAAGATGAAGCTGTGGTGTGACAATCAGTCAGCTATTAGTATCGCCAACAATCCAGTACAGCATGACAGGACCAAACACATCGAGATTGATAGATTCTTCATCAAAGAGAAGTTGGATAGAGGATTACTGGAGCTTGGCCATGTTCCAACCAGGGATCAAGTAGCAGATGGACTAACCAAGGGACTCGCCTCAGTGAGCATGATTAGAGGATGTGACAAGATGGGCTTAGTAAATATCTTTCACCCATCTTGAGGGGGAGTGTTGATATGGTATGTTGGGTGTCATATTTAAGTATAGTATAAGCACATGGGAATATCCTGAGGACATATTTGGGATGCCATAATATGTCACAGGATATTCCATTATGAGATTATTGTCATAATGATTAAAATCATTGTATTAATGACTGTAAGGCTATATAATGCCAATGAGACAATCAATAAAATCATCAACTAATTTCAACAGAGAACATTGGAAGGCTATAAGTCGAGTGTTTAGTTATCTTAAGAAAACTATTGGACTAGGCCTTTTTTATAATGATTTTTAAGCAACACTTGAAGGATATACGGATGCTAGTTGGATCACTGATACGGGAGATAATATGTCCACATCTGGTTGGGTGTTTCTTCTTGGTGGGGGTACCATTTCGTGGGCATGCATCCAAGAAGCAAACATGTATATCTCATTCGACTGTGAAGTTGGAGTTTATAGCCTTGGAGGCTACCAACAAGGAGGCTAAATGAATTAGGAACTTATTATTCGATATTAAGTTGTGGTCTAAACCATTTCCTCCTATTTCCATTCATTGTGATACTCAATCTACTCTATCAAGGATATATAGTATTACTTACAATAGCAAGTCTAAGACATGAGTTTGTGAGAATATTGATATTGGATGAAGTGATCACAATAATGTATGTAAAGTCTAGTAAGAATTTTCCATATCCTTTTATTAAAGGGCTACATAGAGAAGTTGTAAAAGGAACATTCAAAGAAATGGGACTAAAACCTTTTATAAAAATCACAAACAATGGTAACCCTATCTTAGACTAATAAACAAATTAGTATATGGTTTAATGGGTAAAAATAAGTTGTTTAGAATCAGTGTGACCACTACTATAACGAGAGTGACACTGATTGACAAATAAAGCTCAATTTGATAAATGATTATGAAAGAATTAGTGTGACTACTATGGTAACTATAGTGAGATTTGTTCTTCATGAAGTTGAATAAATGCCTAAGTAATGGGGATATGTAAATTAACTTCACCTATATGAATGTAGGAGTAGTGCCGCTCTTCACGAGAGTTCAAAGATTTACTCTTTGGATCATTCACGAAATCAGAAAATTAGCACATTGGACATAAAATTGCTAAAACGATGTTTGAAATTGTTGAAGTTGGATATTGTAATGCATATGATACCTCTGGTTTTATTATAAAGAGTAATGGGCTAAAAGTTAAGGATACCAATGGCTTTAAAAAAAAATTTAGCGCACATGGCGCAATGTGACGCTTTGTTGGCGTACTATTACTGGCGCACTTATCACACACCCATACGGTATCCTTGCGGTATATGGGACTTAATCTTAGCCTTACTCTTTGAACGTTTTGATTCAATTGTTCACTTTTGGTTAGTGACTTTTAGAGGAGTTACAACTGTCAAATATTTAGATTCATTCTGACTATTGGGAGGGTTGTATCTCTTCATGAAATGGCATGAGATTTTCCTATAAATAAACCAAGCCTCTCACATCTACAACACACAACAAAAACATTACCACTAATCAATTTCTGAAGAAAAGATTCAGATTTGTTGTCTGCATTCTTTTGCTCAAGGCTTTTGTTGTATCCTGGGTAAAGTATTCGCTTGAACCCATCAACAATTTTTTTCCGAGTGAGAGCAAATAACTTTATAAAGAAAGTGTCGACATACTAATACTCTTCAAAGCCTATTCTTTCTCTCTATACATTTTTACTAACAAAGTACTTTAGGCTGTCATGTTGTATTTCTTTAGTTGGAGAATTATCTTGGCCTTTGAGACCATAATTTCAATTAGTCAAACTTTTGTGCAGCGTGAAGATAGAAGACATTCAACTATTTCATGATTATATCGTTGTGCAAGAGCGAGAAGGTGGTTTATCTATGTTAACTATATATGATTTTCCGGCCACTTCTGAACCAATTGGAAGACTTCAAGGTGGTCGAAAAATTAGTTTTACTGATCCTATATACTCGGTGAAATTTGGAAATTCGCAATTTACTTCAAATATAGTACAATTTTCCTATAGCTCAATGAGAACTCCAGATTCTGTCTATGACTATGACATGGACATGCATATATCAGTTTTGAAGAAGACTAAGACGGTATGCTACATAGCGGTTATTATGTTATGGTTTTTGCAACAAGTAGAATATTTGTTTGCATGCATATTATAGTGGATGCTTATTGATTTGCAATCTTGACTATAGATTTTTATTAGCTCACAAACTCCAAATAAACTTGAAATAGCATGTAAATTATTTATATATCTTAAATGGTTCATCACAGACAATGTGAAAATTTGTAGTATGCAATGCTTCTTTTTCTATATAGAGAGAACAATTACTTTAGTTTAAAAACTAGACAATACTCTTTTATATACTCTAATGAAACTTTTAATTTATAAAATAAACAGAATTACATAAAGTGGTGAAGATTAATCAAAATAAAACAAAGGGTGTGGGGATTGCCACGAGGCTTCTACTTATGTAAGGTCCGGGGGCTCATGTTGGTAGCAATCTTGCGCAATATATAAGGGCAGTTTTCCCAACGTGAACACAAATCTTCAAAACTGTTACAAGAAGATATTTCTTCTAGACAAACCAAACTAAAGAGATATAACAAAGTATATTAAGATTAGGAAAATTGTTGGAATCTCGAACAAGCTGTGTTTGTGAGTAGAAAATAGTATAATAACCAAACATAATATAGAAGAAGAAAAAAAATTAACATTAAATTCATATTTAAGTAGCAATGTTTAAAAAAAAAAATCTAAAACCATATGTATTTTGTTCTTAAACCATGCAATTGTCAATTTTAATGTTTAAACTCAAACCTATTAATAATTAAAACAAATTCTTCATGACAAGGCATGCTAGAGAATGTTAGAACCTAAACCCCTTTATAATTATTCTTGTTCTTAGCAGAGTTTGCAATACCGGCCAATACCGATCACGATATGGTCGATATTGTTTGGCATGTCTCGATTCAATACTGACCGTGCTACCAATACTGACCAATACCATCATTGGGGGTTTCTTTTCCGGTCAATTCGGTAGAGAAAATTGAAGACCAATCAAAAAGTGTGTAAAAACATATAGATGAAGAAAACTTATTTATCGCATGTAAACAAATCAGTAAAGGAGACTATTATTTTATTGAATTTTAGAACTAATAAAAAAGAACAAAAAATACTTAAAATTATGCTTAAATGAATAAAAAAATTCCTAAGTTCTAATAATTTATTAATAATTATTTGTTTCCAATACCATAAAATCCGATATTCCGATCCAAAACCGTTGATAGTACCGATCACGATACTCATAGGAAGGGTGTGATTCCGATACCGTTACTGCGAAGCTTGGTTCTTAGTTTAGTTAGAACATCGTTGAACATGAAGAAAGATGACCATAGACTAGTAATCTATTTCAATTTCCTTGGTGTAAAAATATATGAGGGTGAGAAGGATTTCAGCCGGAAGTATGCTAGTGACCCAGATATGTATTTGAGTTTTATGGAAATTATGCATAAGAAATAACTTTCTTCTCCTGTAACAACGATTTATCAAGAAAAAGTTTAAAGGAGAACAAGGAACAAAAATTAGCTGACAATAAAAGTTAAAGATAGTTGTTTTGTTTTAGGAACATAATGTTGGATTTATGTTTTACTAGACCAAGAATGCTTTTGTTACGTAAGGCATTGCAAATCTGACATTAGATTTCTGCTGGGTTGTGGTTTGTCATGGAAGATATATATCATATGTCAAAAGATATGTCGGGGATAAATTAATTGAAGTATCGGACATCCATATCAAGATCCATAAATATATATCTTATTTATATCAATAAGTAATCTATCTATATTACCTCAAGGATAATTGTACTTAAATACCCTTCACTATCAAGGTTTGGCACTTTAATACCCTGTATTTTTTTATCGACAACTTGATACCTTAAACATTATATTGTCACTTAAATACCTTGAACTATCCTAGTTTTGCAAGGTACCCTTAAAAAATGCCAAACGATAGTAAAACCCTCTATTATAACTTAAAAAAGAAAAAGAAAAAACTAAAACGCTAACCCTACCTCCCTCCTCCCCTCCTCTCCCCCCCCCCCCCCAACGATACCTACTGTCACAATCATCCGCCCTGATCACTCACTCACATCCCTGCGTGCCCCTCCACTCCCCCGTGCTTCGTATCACTGCCTATCAGTGGATATGTGAGTTGCACGAAATGTTAGTCACTCCCATTTTTTGTCCAGCCTACAGCTCTGTTGGCCAACGGTGAGGGGGCACACAGGACGTCAGTGATTAGAAACGGAATGTGGATGGTGGTCATGGAGGCAGTTGTGGATGGGGGAGGAGAGTATGATAGAGGGGGGAGGGTTAGAATTTTTACTTTTTTATTTTTCTAATCATTTTGTTTTTATATTTTTTATTTTTCAAGTAAAACAAAGGGTTATACTTTATGTGTACAGTAGGGGTAAGACGGTCAAGAATGGTCATGTGCTTTTCACATGACTGGTAAATTTGACAAGTAACTAACGAAGTCAGTTAAATGGCAAAAACTTATACGATAGCAAGTTGTCAATAGAAAAAGTACAAGGTATTCAAGTCTCAAATCTTCATAGTTCAGGATATTTAAGTGCAATTTAGCCTCATCTCAAATGTGTTAAGTGGCCTAAATAATAATTACATTTAAGTATTGATCAAATTTTCATCGAACAATCTTATTGTTCAAAGGCTTGTTCAAAGGCAGTGAGGTAATATAATAAATATCAAGTTATCTATATATTAACATAAGAACAAAACAAAACTATCCTGTTGTTAAGGACTTAAGAGAAGATGATCTTGTCATCTGTTTCGTTGGAGAGTGAGATACGATCGAGAAATGACAATCTTGTCATCAGTGTCATTGGAGACTGAGATATGAGAGATGATGTTATCGTGAGTGTTTCTTTGGAGAGATGTGTTGTCTAGGGAGAGAAGACAAAAATGGATAAATAGGGAGGCTTTTGTTGTTTCTTATCTGATTTGGGGATTTTAGGAGTTATATAACATATCAATAGCAAACAAGTCCTTTTACATTTTTATGATATTTTTTCCTTTTTCCTTTTTCTTTTTCCTGCTTTGTCATATTGGTTCTTCTTTATCGGCATCATAAGCAAAAGGATAATCTTTAAAAAAAATTCCCCTTGTCAGATATTAGGTGGTTTTAATGCATCAAACTATGTGACAGAGAGACAATGGGCAGTTGCTTTAGATGGTACCCGAGTCCCTATATCAATATTGTACAGAAAGGATCTTGCTAGACATGATGGAACTGATCCTCTACTTCTTTATGGTTATGGTTCAAATGAGGTATTATGTGATCCATTTTGATGGTTTTATTTGCTATTGATCATGTGACTGTGACTGACCATTCTAATTTTTAAAATAATCAACTATACATTCCTAGTTGTCGTATGACTTGCAAAGGATGAAATTTGTACATGAGTCATGCATATTTTAACATTAAGTTTCTGTATGCTACTGTAATTCCTTCTTTTCTGTTCAAGTGTGTATCCATATATACAACAGAGAGTTTATTGACATATATATAAAAGGTAAAAAAAATCTAAGCTACTTTTTTCCATAATCAACCAGATTTTGACACATGGGAATCCCTATAGGAAGTTCCTATAGAGCCATTCCGAAATGTGTGTGTATATATTCGAAGAAGTTAAATTTTATTCAGGTCCCTTCGAGAGGCTACAATTCAGCCCGAAGGCTTACAACCAATCCAGCCCAAAGGGCTATATATACAATCCCTAGTCCAAAGGTCTTATCCCAACCCGAAGGCTACATTCCGGCCCGAAGGCACCACGTCCGAAAGCTCCATCCGGCCTTCCTATAGAGCCGTTCCGAAATGTGTGATATATATATATATATATATAAGCTCCATCCGGCCTTCCTATAGAGCCGTTCCGAAATGTGTGTGATATATATATATATATATATATATATATATATATATATATATATATATATATTCGAAGAAGTTAAATTTTATTCAGGTCCCTCCGAGAGGCTACAATTCAGCCCGAAGACTTACAACCAATCCAGTCCGAAGGACTATATATACAATCCCTAGTCCGAAGGTCCTATCCCAACCCGAAGGCTACATCCCGGCCCGAAGGCATCACACCCGAAAGCTCCATCCGGCCCGAAGGCCTCACGCAACCGTAGCCGCACCGTACCGCGCCGCACCAGCACCCGCATCGCATTCACGCACCACTCGGATCGTACTGCACCGCTCCCGCCTCCTACGGACCACACCTACAGTGCACCCACCTCCACCCCACTTAATTTCCCGTAAAAGGAATTAAATGACCCCCCATTGCTCGAACTAGCAACCTCCCGAGACGGGTGCCTCCGTCTTAATCGTTAGGCTATGACCTCATTGGCCACCAGAGCATACTAATGGAACCGACTAATAGTCCACTTCCTACTCTATCCTACTCCCGCTAGGCAGCATTAGATTAGTCTAAAAGCCCTAGCGTAGAAGAGGTGGAGTCTTCTCTTCTCGTCGTGTGTATGTAAATGTACACAAGGGTGTACCTACCAGACTTGCAATTTTCACAATTGATGGTGTGTTCCATAGTTGCAGAGAGAGCCACGAAAATCCTATCCATATAGGTTCTCGAAGATAATTTATCTCGTTCAAAATTCATGGACAGATTCTACTTTTGCATAACAACCAATCGACTATCAAATGTCCGCTGTTCACTTTACAATATTTTGTCTATATCTTCACTAAGAGTGAATTTGATAAAGTAGAACCCATTTTTCCTAGAGAAGATCTCCATCTCTCCATTAGGTTTCCATTCGTGCAACACATAGGTGCGAATTTGACATAGAACAGTTTGGATCCCATCACAATACGACCATAGTGTTTTTCGAGTAAGCCACAGACTCCACAATATCGTCAGATGTGATCTCCGTAATTCATATTCCATCAACCACAACCAGTTCAACGTAATGGAGTTCCATCTCCTCCTGGACTATGGCTGGTTTGTAAAATGACGCCTACGCAAATTTTTTTTTCAAAATTTCCACTAGAGTAAGGGTGCTGGAGTAGGGTCAAGCATGGATCATTTGCTCCGTTTGGAGTCGCGTTTTGCTCCATGGGAACCTCTATTAGCAGCACACAAATGTACCCTCCTGTTTATTTCCAATTCTTGTACCCTCTGGGTTGCAACCTAAGTCGTTCCCAATTTTACTCCATCTTGACCAAATTCCAAAATGTGTATCATTTTTTACTTTGCCATCTCTGATCGATCATGGACCAGCCTTCCGAAGCATCCTTGTCACCATTCTCCAGTTGCTGAGATCCTTTGCCAGTAATAATTCCCTATAAACCCTTGCTGAAGGGGGGGGGGTCTCCCTAATACCCCAGATTTTTGGCATTGTGCTCAATTTTTTTTAAAGAAGGTAAATATTATATATAAACGATGATTACAACTCAGATCCCTTCCATATTACAAAATAGGTTATGTAAGGTGATATCTATGTCATCATCTATATTTTTTTGTACAGCAAAAATACTGAGGGAAAGACCCTCGAAGATTCGTCGATTTCGTTCCTCTCATACGTGCCAAACCACCGCCCCAAAAATTATTCTGAGACGGTGGTAACCTCTCACTCCATTGCCTTCTGCGCTTTAATATCGTTCAAGATCACAGCAAGAGTTCTGCAGTGCGCATTGGTTTGTCCAAACTTAGCCCTTTGTGCGTTCCAAATAGCCAAGTGATGTCGCAAGCGAAGAACATATCCATGGTCTTATCCTGGTTCCCGTATAAACAACAATTCATATCCTCGCAGGAGATGCCAAACCTGGTCAACCTGTCTCGAGTAAGGAGTCTATTCCTGATCATTTTGTATAAGCACAAGGACATCTTGACTGCCGTCCCTTTGGTCCATACTATCTCCGCCCAATCAACCTCCATATGATAGGTCCTAATCTGGTTCAGGGCCGTACTGAACTTGAAGGTCCCTCTCTCCATTTCTTTCCAGACCCAGTAGTCCTCCATCGCTTGTCTATCAATCTCCACCGCACGAATGTCTTATGCATGAGCCATCTCGATCAAATGGCCCTGTAGCTTCCACTCATATTCCTGAATAAGGCTACTTATCATATCCGTAGAACCCATCAGCTCATAGATATTCCATCCCTCTCCCTCGATCAAGCTAGAATGCTTGATACAAGAGTCATGTCAAATGCTGGTTTGGGCCCCTGAGCATATCACCCTGGTCAGCTTACCTTTAGCATTGCTTCTCGTCCTCAACAACGCTTTAACAATGACCGAGAAGTTGTTGTTGTTGCTAGCCGATCAGAAGTCCCCTTTCGGAAAGTACCTTCCCTTTACCTAGTCAGCCCAAAGAGACTTTCCGTTGATGAATCTCCAGAAGAGTTTGAGGTATGCAGTTTCTCTTATGATGACCAAAGATCTCAGCCCAACTTCACCCTCCTTTTTAGGCCGACACAAATCCTCTCAACTAGTGGCATAGTTGATCGAAAGGGGGTAGTCCCAGGTATCTCACAGGAAGCATACCTTCTGCGATGTCCATCTTGGCCAACCAAGCCTCCTTATTCCCACAAGTATGATTCAGGAACATCTGGCTCTTATTTTTGTTAAGCTGCAGGTCTGACCAATTTTCCATTGTAATGAAAATTCCCTTAAGCGTGTGTGTGTGTATATATATATATATATATATATATATATATATATATATATATATATATAAAAGAGTAATTGTATTACTTTTCAAAAAAGATGATAGGACTCGGGTACCTACCATCCGGTACAACTATGCTTACTACCTACGTAGACACACTAGACTCATACAGTCCCTAACAACAATAGAAGCAATCTGTTTTTTTTTTTTTTGGCGAACACTTTCTTTTGCCAAGCACCCATTCTCTTGTTGAAGAAGCTGCAACCAACGATTGTTAACCTTTGTAAGGTTTTTAATCCTAACATCGAATCGTCATTCGTGGTAGCATACTCAGACGCCTCCCCCTTTTCTGCATCTGTAGAGCTTTCAGCAAGGCACCAAGCAGTCTCATTACAAGCCTTTGAAGGAAGCTCCTCTGGAATTCCTCTCTTTTCAATCAACCAGAGCAGACTCATGAGAACGGGAGACCCCCATAACCGCAGGCGACGTCCCCTGACCTACTCTATCTGGAACTGTAATCCCACTCTTGATGGAGTATATTGGACTAGAGGCCCAGGTGTAAGTACCATGAGAAACCATCCCAGTCGATCTTTTGCGTAACACCTCCACGAACTCCTCACGGATGGACTCTCCAGTTGGATCAGGACAGAGGATCTCCTTATGCTCGATACGATGACATACCGAGCAACTTGGAGGAAGTCATTCATAAGTAATCAGGAGCACAAGCATCCGACCATCTGGGAGACGGACATGAACTTCCTTCAAAGAAGGCTGAGTTGCAAAAACCTCAACCAGTATCCTAGCAAAGGCAAGCAGTTTGATATGTTGCAGTGGGAATGTCCTTCTTGATAGTTACCTAGACCACACTCGCCATCTTGCTCAGGATCAATTTGCTCTATAGGAATAACGACAACTTCGAGAATTTAATCCCTATTGGTACTGCCGCCAAGTGTTGAAATTAGTTGATTATTTTATTGATTGTCTCATTGGCATTATATAGCCTTACAGTCATTAATACAATGATCTCAATCATTATGACAATAATCTCATAATGGAATATCCAGTGACATATTCTGGCATCCCAAATATGTCCTCAGGATATTCCCATGTGCTTATACTATACTTAAATATGACACCCAACATACCATATCAACACTCCCCCTCAAGATGGGTGAAAGATATTCACTAAGCCCATCTTGTCACATCCTCTAATCATGCTCACTGAGGCAAGTCCCTTGGTTAGTCCATCTGCAACTTGATCCCTGGTTGGAACATGGCCAAGCTCCAGTAATCCACTATCCAACTTCTCTTTGATGAAGAATATATCAATCTCGATGTATTTGGTCCTGTCATGTTGTACTGGATTGTTGGCGATACTAATAGCTGACTGATTGTCACACCACAGCTTCATCTTGGCTCCTTGATCCAGCTTCAGCTCCACCAGCATATTCTTCAACTATAGCAGCTCTGCAACTCCCAAGGCCATAGCTCTGTACTCTGTTTCAGCTGTCGATCTGGCCACCACAGACTGCTTCTTACTCCTCCAGGAGACCAAGTTACCTCCTACAAATATGCAATATCCCGAGGTAGACCTCCTGTCATCAGCACAACTAGCCCAGTCAGAATCACAGTAGCCCTCGATGCTCACGTGATTGTTCTTCCTGAATATTAGTCCCTTCCCGGGAGCACCTTTCAAGTACCTCAGAATCTGGTACACTGCATCCATATGACCCTTTCGTGGATCATGCATGTAGCGGCTCACCACACTTACTGCAAAGCAGATATCAGGACGTGTGTGGCTCAAACAGATCAACTTGCCAACCAGTCTCTGGTATCTGTCCCGATCAACTGGTTCTCCAGCCTTAGCATCAATCTTGAACCTCTGATCTATTGGTGTCGCTGCAGGTTTGTACCCCAACATCCCAGTTTCTGTGAGAAGGTCCAGTGCATACTTTCTTTGAGAGAGAACAATCCCCTCTGCTTCTCGAGCAATCTCAATCCCAAGGAAGTACCGAAGAAGGCCGAGATCCTTCACCTCGAATTTCTTGCCAATCTTTCCTTTGAGTTGGGCGATCTCCTGCTCATCATCTCCTGTGATAATCATATCGTCCATATACACCGCAAGCATGGTGATGTGGCCTCCACTCCGACGGAAGAACACAGTATGATCAGCATTGATCTGCTGATATCCCATCCCTATCATCGTCCTTCTGAATCTGTCAAACCACGTTCGAGGAGACTGATTCAGTCCATAGAGGGACTTCTTCAACCTGCATACCTTGCCTACTGTCTGATTGGTGCCAAATCCTGGTGGTATCTCCATGTACACCTCCTCCACTAGATCTCCGTGAAGAAACGCATTTTTCACATCCAGTTGGTGTAGGTTCCATCCACCATTCGCTGCCAGAGAAATCAGAGTTCTGACAGTGCTCATCTTTGCAACTGGTGCAAAGGTCTCGTCATAGTCGATGTCGTACGTCTGACTGTATCCTTTAGCTACTAGTCGAGCTTTGTAGCGCTCAACCTGTCCATCTGGGTTCTGCTTTACGGTAAAGATCCACTTGCATCCAACTGCTCTCTTCCCCTCTGGCAGTCTCACAAGCTCCCAAGTGTGATTTTTGTCCAGAGCTTCCAACTCCTCGTGCATTGCTGCTTTCCACTTTGGATCGTTCTTGGCAACCTGCCAATTGTTAGGTACATTAATACTATCCAAAGATGCTATAAATGCTCCATGAGAAGAAGGGATATGGTCATAAGAAACAAACTGAGCAATATCCCAACCATATCTGTTTGGAGGATTTCCTGCATTGCTGCGAGTGGTCCTCCGTACAGATAGTGGTGTGGGAGGAGTAGAAGTAGGAGGAATGATATCTTGTGAAGGAGGGGGTATCACCTGAAGGGGGGTTGGTGTCGGTGCCTCAGGAGTTGGGACGAACGCAAGCAAGGGACTTGGCACTGGCACTGTCGGTACTGGTCCTGCAGTTTGCTTCTCTCTCCTGCTGTAGGTAAGTAACTCTCCCTGAGCCGTAGGCCTAACACCTTCACCTTCTTGTCCCTTCTACGTGCCTCCATGCCAAACTTCTAAATCGGTTACCACCAAGTTCTCCATCTCCCTCTCTCGCCTAATACTGGCAGTATTAGGCGTGTTGTGTGAAGTTTCGTCCTGGCGGTAGTATGGCTCATGCTCCCGAAAGTGGACATCCATACTGACAAACTTCTTTTTCTCTACTGGACTCCAGCACACATACCCCTTCTGGGTCGCCGAGTAGCCTACGAAGATGCATTTGACCGCTCTAGGGTCAAGTTTCCCAACTGATGGCCTGTTGTCCTTCATAAAACACACACACCCAAACACCTTCAGTGGGAGTATCCCACTATTATTGCCTTGCAATACCTCACATGGGGACTTCCATCCGAGGACCTTCGAGGGCATCCTGTTGATGAGTTGAGCTGCTGTCAACACTGCATGCCCCCACAAACTCTGTGGGATATTCATGTTGATCATCATACTTCTTGCGACCTCTAGAAGGTGTCTGTTTTTCCTTTCTACAACTCCATTTTGTGCTGGTGTGTATGCACAGGTTTTCTGATGCTGTATTCCGTGTGCTGACAGGTATTCTGCAAGCGTCCTGTTGGTATACTCTATTCCATTGTCAGACCTCAGTACCTTCACAACTGCTTTGTACTGAGTCTGGACATGCTTATAGAAATCCCGAAAACAAGCAGGTACATCATTCTTATTTTTCATCAAATATAACCAGGTAACACGAGAGGCACACTCAATGAAAGAAACAAAGTACTTATAACCATTCATAGTGTTAGTAGCACATGGACCCCAGACATCAGAATGTACTATCACAAAAGCAAAAGTGCTCCTATGACCCGTGCCAACATATGAGCTCCTAGTAAGTTTTCCTAACTCGCACGCATCACATACTAATTTCTCTTTATTTATTTTTGCATAAATCTCTGGATACAACTTACTTAGAGTATCAAAGGAAGAATGTCCCATCCTCCGATGATGGAGTATCAAGGTATCCTCAGTCATCTGCTGCAGTCCTTCCATGCTAGCCTTCTCTGCATAGATACCAATGCTGAGTCCAGTCCTTCTCGATCTAGGTACCACAGTCCCTCATGCCAAGTGCCAGTCCCAAGTCTTCGTCCTGTCCCTTTCTCCTGGAAGGTCACCTTAGGAATATCAAAAGAAACAATGCATTTAAGTTGGAGGATTATAGAACTAATGGACAAGAGACTGACTGGAAAGGATGGAGCATGTAAAACATTGGATAATCTTACTGAACATGTACAATTGACAGTACCCTTACCGACCACTGGCTGAAAAGTGCCATCAGTTGTCTGAATGTTGTCTGCTGATGCTAGGTGAGTGTAGGAAGAAAACTCACTAGCATTCCCCGTCACATGCCGAGATGCTCCCGAGTCGATAATCCAGTCCGATGATTTAAGGGAAGAGATAGACGCAAGGGCAAGTGATTTGTCAGTACCTTCTGATGGATGGGCATACATGGCAGCGTTGCCCCTAACAAAGAATGAGGTGGACGCCTCCTCTGTTCTACTCCTCATGTCTCCCAGTGCCTGGTCCTCTACAGTAAAGGTGCCATCAGCTTCTCCGTTCCCTTCTGATATCAGGAGGTTCGCCCGATAACCTCCTCGGCTGCCTCGTCTACCCCCTCGACCACGACCACGTCCTCCATTATATCCTCGTCCGCCGAACGGTCCTCGTCCACCACCTGAATCTCCCTCCCTAGGTAGTTTGGTACAAGCATACCGATGATGACCCATCTCCCCACAGTTGTAGCACTGTCGGTTATGCTGCCAGGGCTCTCCTTCGATCCTGTGTTACTTGAGCTGGGGATCGCTAGTGCTGACTTTGCTTCGGGGGGACCACCTGTCCCGGCTTGCAGCCTGATGCGTGTCTACTCCTGGATCATGGCTGAGATAGCCTCCTCAAGGCTAGGGATCTTTGGTTGGGCTAGAAGTAGGGCCGTCCTCTGTGCGAAAGCTGCAGTCAGCCATTTGAGGAACTTCATCGTCCTCTCCTGCAGACACACCTGTCTCTCCTTACACTAAGGGTCCCCGCAGCTCGCTCGATCTGAGGAGTGATCATAATCCAACCACAGACGCTCCAACTCCGTAGCATACTCCTGCACCGTCTTCTCTCCCTGTATTGTGTCATCAATCTCCCCCTTTATCTGGAAGACCCGTAAGTTGTTCCCCACAGCATCATAGGTCCTTCTCAACTTCTCCCACACATCTTTCACCATCTCAATACCGTCTACTGTGGCGGCAATAGACTGGACTAAGGAGTTGAGAAGCCAGATGTAGATCACCATATGAGTGGACTTCCACTCATCGCGTCCTGTCGAGCCCTCGTCCGGCTCTGTCGCCTCGCCCGTCAGGAACCCCTTCATGTTTTTTCCTGCGAGGGTTCTTCTCACCCGCCGTGACCAACTCAGATAGGTGGCTGGTCCATCTAATTTCAGATCGATGGAGGGAAGCTTCAACTCCGGCGACGTTCGTGTCGTGTTCTCACCAGCCGACATCGTTAACAACTTCATCAACGTCGCCACCTCTGCAGAATCTAGCTTCTTGATGATCTCCTCCATCGATGCGTCGTCTATCCAATCACGTCACGCCCGCTCCACGACTCACGCTCGTCCTCGTCGTCCGCTCCTAGATCCGAGCATGTCCCCCCTTTGTTCAGATCTAGGCATCCCTATTAGGCGTTGTCTCGTGCTGGTGAGGAGGAGGTGGCAGCACGCATATCACAGCCGCCGTCGCAGCAGCAGCAGCAGTCGCAGCAGACGCAGCAGCAGTAGTAGCCGCAGCAGTAGCGGGATGGGGCAGCAACAGCGAAGGGCGGCCTGCGAAGGGCGGAGAAGGGAAGAAAGGGGGGGAGGGGTGCGTGGAAGAGTTCGGTGGAGGAGATCTAGAAAATCCTCCTGTGGGTTTGTGGAAGCTTGGTGACGGCTAAGGTTTGTGGAAACTTGGTTCTGATACCATGTTGAAATTAGTTGATTATTTTATTGATTGTCTCATTGGCATTATATAGCCTTACAGTCATTAATACAATGATCTCAATCATTATGACAATAATCTCATAATGGAATATCCTGTGACATATTCTGGCATCCCAAATATGTCCTCAGGATATTCCCATGTGCTTATACTATACTTAAATATGACACCCAACATACCATATCAACACCAAGTCCAGGTGAGAGGAAACCAACTCCTGATTAGAGCCGGCTATTGTACATCTAAGGACCATGATCCTTCGAACATACATGGAAATAAGGGAATATGCCAGTCGAGGACCGACAACATATAGGACCAGAGTCCTCTGCCAAACGACAACCCAAGTTGAAGAGCCAACAGTTTACACAAGGCTTCCCAGCTAGTAGTTGTGACACCAAATACTAATAAAAGTGGCACTCTTCCTTCTCAGTTGCTGGCATGGAAACCCTCCATCACGACTACCAAGCCTGGACCCCGACGCTTCATTGGTCGGATTATCGTCTATTGCGGTCGACTGCATAGTCGGGTTCCCCACACGAGACCTAGACTCTGGTGCCGCGTGCCTCCTTATTTATCTCTTCGCCTGAGTATAGTGGTCCATCCACACATCTCCTCGCCAGAAAGCCTCCTTATATATATATATATATATATATATATATATATAGGGGGCGGATCAAAAGACCCGCCCCCGGAGCCCCACTCGAGCCCCGCCCTCCCCTCGTCCGTCGGATCTGAGGGCCCCCGCGTGCGCCCCCGTGGGGCCCGCTCGATCTAACGGTCGGGAGCGACGGGGCTCCCGCGGGGCTCCCGAACCGTTCCCATATATATATATATATATATATATATATATTCTGGAGGGAACGTAACCGGCGTATTTTTGAGGGCTAATCCCTTAATACTTTTGTTGTACAAAGAAATATAGAAGCAGACATGCCACACCACCGCTCCAAACAATAATCTAAGTCGGCGATTAACCTGCTCTCCCTTCCCCTTCTGAGCCTTAATATCATTTAAGACTACAACAAGCTCTCTACAATGTCCAAGGGTTGGCCCCAATCTTCGTCTCTGCGCACTCCAAATATTCCAAGTGAAGTCACAAGTGAAGAACAGATGATCCCTGGTCTCATCATGTTTACCGCATAAACAACACTTCATGTTCTCACAGGGGATGCCAAAATTGCTCAACCTGTCTCGAGTTAAAAGCCTATTTTTGATCAATTTGTATAAGCACAACGACATCTTAACTGCAGCTCCTTTGGTCCAAACCAACTCTGCCCAATCAACCTCCTCATGAGCAATCCGTATTTGATTCATAACTGTTTTGAAATTGAAAGTGCCTTTCTCCATGTCTGCTCATGTCCAGTAGTCCTCCACCGCTTGTCTATCAATCTCCACTGTCCGGATATCTTTCGCATGTGCTGCCTCGATCAAATGGCCCCGGATATTCCACTCTCCTTCCCGGATATTCCACTCTCCTTCCCGGATAAGACTGATGACCGTTTCAGTAGAGCCCATCAGCTCATAAACATGCCATCCCTCCCTCTCAATCAGGCTAGTGTGCACAATCCAGGGGTCATGCCAAATGCTGGTTTGGGCCCCTGAGCCTATGACTCTAGTCAACTTATCCTTTGTCTTGCTTCTCGTCTTCAGCAAAGCTTTAACGGTGACCGAGAAGTTATTATTGCTACTAGCTGATCAGAAGTCCCCTTTCGGAAAGTATCCTCCCTTGATTCATTTAGTCCAAAGAGAGTTTCCATTGACGAATCTCCAGAACAGTTTGAGGTAAGCACAGTATCCCGAAGAAGCCCCAAAGATCGCAATCCAACTCCACCTTCCTTTCTAGGCCAACACAGCTCCTCCCAACTGATTGTATGCATGCCTCCTTTCCACAAGAAGTCTGCACAGATACTTTCAATTTTCTTCATCGTACCCTTGGGCAACATAATTGCTTGGAGCCAGTAAAGAGCAATCGTCTCTATTACGGCTTTAATAAGTTCAATCCTCCCTCCAAAGGCAGCATCTGTGCCTGCCATCCCTCTAGTCTCGATTGTGTGTAGTTGAGGAGACCTTCACACTCCACATTAGCAGCATAGTTGATTGATAGGGGGATATCCAGGTATCTCACAGGAAGCATTCCTTCCATAATGCCCATTTTAACCAGCCATGCCTTCTTGTTCCCACAAGTACGATTCAGAAATATTTGGCTCTTATTCTTGTTTAGCTGCAAACTCGACCATTTTTCCATGATATCAAATATATCCTTTAGAGTGTCTAGAGATCTATTATATGGCTCTACGAATACCAGCAGGTCATCAACATAAATTAGATGAGAAACCAAATGATTCACCTTCCGAAATATAGGGGTAATCAATCCATCCAGTATCGCATCATCCAAAAGGCAGGTGAGAAATTTCATGACCATCGCAAAGAGATATGGAGAGAGGGGGTCGCCCTGTCTCAGTCCTCTGCTACTCCCAAAAAATCCTCCGGCTGTCCCCTAACCATAATTGAGAAAGATGCAGAGCATATACACTCACTTATCCTGTCTACCCATCATCTGTCAAATCCCATACAAATCATGATGTGGCACAGAAAATCCCGATTCACCACCGTATCGTAGGCTTTCCTGAGGTCCAACTTTAGACACGCTTTGTTGCCTCCTTATTGAAATCCCTGATGAGCTCATGAGTCAGCAGACAGTTCTCCGAGATGGAGCGGCCTTTGATAAGTGCCGCCTGATTATGGGAGATAAGCTCTCTCATCACATCCCTCATCCGATCACATATCAGGTGTGTTATAATCTTGTATAAGAAATTACAACACGCTATCGGCCGAAAATCTTTCAGTGAAGTCGCACCCTCCACCTTAGCAATTAAGACCAGAAAAGTGTGGTTAAGCTCCTTGATCAGCCTACCAAAGAGGAAAAACTCTCTCACCGCATCCAGGACATATATCTTTATCATCTTCCAGTGTTTCTTGAAGAAAGCCGTCCAAAGCCATCCGGATCTGGCGATTTGATCGGGTCTGGATTAATAACAATAGAATGTATCTCCTTTATCGACACTGTTGTCCGTAAGACAACATTACCTCGTCGAGAGACCATCTTCTTAAAAACAAAGTGTGGAAAGACATTTGGGTATGATTTTTGGTTGTAAAGATCCCGAAAGTACCGTATGGCCTCATTCCGGATACCATCATCCCTAGTAATGAGGCTTCCATCAGGATTAAGCAATTCGTTAATGGTATTCTTACTCTGTCTAGCCTTGATAGTAGCGTGGAAGAATTTAGAACACCTATCTCCATCTTTAAGCCAGCTGCATTTAGCTATCTGTCTGATGTGGATCTCATCTAAGAATGTTTCCTTGCGCAGACGGTCGTGGAGGGCTATCTCCTCTTCTGTGAGGGCCGGGTTAAACGGGTCAATATGGACCCTCAGTTGAATGTCAGCCAAGTTGTTCTCTAGTTCTTGGAGCAGATTAGGAGGTCTGCCTTTATTCCAGATCTTGAGTAGGCCTTTAATAGCTTTCAAATTTTGAACAATCTTGAACTGAGCAGTTCCAGTCTACCCAGCCTCCCAACCTTGCTGAACTACCTTCTCATAGCCTTATATATGAATCAAAGCGTTATTGAATCTGAAAGGCCTCCCTTTGATAACTGGCACTTCTGTCAGTCTAATAACAATAGGGGAGTGATCACTAGCTCCAGGTGTTAAGCATTCCGTCCTACAAGACTAGAACGCTTCTAACCATCTCCCTTTACAGAGAGCACGGTCAAGCTGAACGACAATCCGGTTAGTGATCGCCCTGTTATTCCACGTCCATATATGTCCAGTCTTATCCATGCACCTGATTCCAGAGGATAAGAGACGATGTTGAAATTTAGAGAGAATCGCTTGTTACACTGGGCGGCCTTCTATTTTTTCATGGGCGAATAAGGTAGCATTGAAGTCGCCACCACAACTAACGACCATCTATCTCCAATAAGCATGCTGGTCATAGTAATGTCATTCCATAACCCTAGACGCTTGATTCTGTCATTATGACCGTATACCGCTTCTACCACAATTTGAAGCCCCCCTTTGTAGGTAAATTTAATGGTGAGGAGTTGGTCTGATCGTTGTATCACATCTCTCTGCCAAATCCTGGTGTCCCACATAACCCATATGCGAGCTATATCGCTACAATCTAGGTTGTGGACGGAGGCCCAGTGCATCGGAGTACGCCTATTAATTAAAATTTTCGATCTTACTTTGGATTCCAAAATGTTGATGATAGAGCATTTGGATTTATTGCTGTACCGCAAAATATTCCTCCACTTACCTATCGAATTCGCCCTTCTCATATTCCATGTGAATATAGTCATAAATTACGTTAGTGGGTTCCCTTGTTGATACGCAAACTCTCTTTAAGGGGGTGAGAGAGTCCATCATTTTGTCGGTTATGAGCTTTGGCATCTCCTGCTTTTAATTCCACTTTTGCCTGCCAAATGGGAATTGGATACGTCAACGGTTCCTAGCTAGTTAGCTGTCTGTCGAGTTGTCCGTCATCTTTAATAGGGGTCTTTGAAGATTTGTCCATAGGCGGCACTATACATAGCGCTCCTCCACTTTCCAGTCTCCTCCTAACTCGGACATGATTACCTTCTTGGTTAACAGCCTCAGCACTAAACGTGACCAGGCTAGAGTTATCTTCCCCCTATTGGTTCTCAGCAGCGAACACTACCGTCGCATGTTGTGTCTCCTCATTTCCTCCCCCTCTCCTTTCTTCCTCATTATACGCTCCCATTCTCTTCCCCAGAAGAGAGGATTGGGGAGCCTCCTGCAGGGCTAGCTCATCCGGTCCATACTCCTTTTCTCCACAGTTAAGTCCACTTCCTCTCCCCGTGAGCTAGGGATAGTCGTACTGGCTCCAGTATCTCTAGTAGGTGTTAGCACCTCAGTACTAGAGAAGGGGACTTGGTTAGTGGCCTCCGGGACAACTCTAGCGTCCGGACACTGTGCTACAATGTGTCCAAAGCTTTGGCAGGATTACAACAAGACGGAACCCATTCATACTCAAATTTTTGGAAAATGGTTTCTCCCGTCGGAAGATCAACCTCCAACTTGTCAGGAAGCTTATCAACCGTACTTATCTCAACAAAAACTCTAGCAAAGGACAATCGGTCTCTATCAGTTGTGCATTTGTCTGGACGAAGAGGAATTCCAATTCCGCTAGCCAACTTCATAATAGCCGGGACACTCCATAGTTGGGGTGAAAGCCAAGGAAACCTAATCCAGATAGGAATAGTTGCTAGCCGATCCTATTCAAAGGTAGTAGAGGTGTCCCATCTTATTAGGACAACCAGTCTCCCATCGAATGTCCAAGGGCCATTCTTGATCACCCTGTCTAAATCTTCCGACATCCAAAACTTGATGAAATAGAAGCCATTCTCCCTAGAGTAGATGACCATGCTCCCTTTAGGTCTCCACATTCGCAGAGCGAATCCCTTTAGCTGATCGAAGTATGGTCGGATTTCCATAACGTAGAGGACAATAGTGTCCTTTTAGAACACTTCTGTTTCGACGACGTCCTTTTTGGTGATAGAGATGATCTTTCTTCCTTCTTTAAGACTGGGTGCCACGAAGTGCATCTTAATATCGTCCCTTGCCAGGTCAGGCCTGCATCAACCTGCCCAGGAGATAGGAGCCACTCCCGAGGTCTTAAAGGTATTAGTAGACCTATCCGGCAATTTGTCAGACACCTGGGATGCGTGTCGCACCGGAAATTTGGGCATGACAATTGGGGAACCGAAAACTCGAGGAGGATTGGTCGAAGCCGAATGGCAAGAGCCGCCTCCCTTCCTCGTTCAGGGAAGACCCACCAGAGGTGCAAGTCGCGCCACCGATGGAGGAACGCGCCTAGGCACAGACGACGAAGTGGAGGCTTTAACACCTTTCCCACGTCGTTGAGTCACTGTCGTCAATCCATCACTGGAGACGATCGAGACTTGTTGAGGGGCAGTCAGGCGCCTTGGCGCCACCGACGGCCGGCCATGGCCACTAGCAGCCGCAGGTCTGGATCCAGATGCGGGAGAAGAGAAGATGAAGGTTGGGGAAGGAGTGGAGGGAGGGACGGTCGGCACGGAGGAGGTCGGGGAGGAAGAGGGGGGCGAGTGACCGGAAGCAGGAGGAGGGGATGGATCCGGAGGGCGGAGGAGGCCGGGATGCGTAGAAGCCAAACCATGCGCGGGAGCGCCAGGAGCGCCATGCGCGAAAGCTGTTGCTATATATATATATATATATATTTATATATATATGAGGAAGGATCCTTATCCCCACCTATTATACATTCCCAAGCATCTCCATATTTACAACCGTTGGATCTTGTTTAAGTCATCTAATCTTAACCGTTGATTTGAATGGTTCAAATTAATGATTAAGAATAAATGACTTAAACAAGCATCCAACGGTTGATAACATGGGGATGCTTGGGGATGCAAAAAATTGGGGATGTGGATCCCTCCTCTCTCTCTCTCTTTCTCTCTCTCTCTCTCTATATATATATATATATATATATATATATATATATATATATGATACCAATATGTCACGTCCCGATTTCGCCCAATCGATAATTTTTCTCGTGCTTTTTCAGCTGTCTGGAGGCATAGGCTATCACTCCGTCTTCTTGCATAAGTACACACCCTAGGCCCTGCCATGACGCATCGTTGAAGATTTGGAATCCCGAGGTCTCGTCTGGTAGTGCAAGTAACGGGTAGAAGTGAGGTGATGCTTTAACTCTTTAAACGGTGCTTCGCAGTCGGCGGACCACTCAAACTCGACTCCCTTCTGTGTGAGGCGAGTCAGAGGTGTTGCTAGTTTGGAAAAATCCTTTACAAACTGTTTGTAGTAGTGTTCATCGATGATATCTTGGGATACTCGAAGAATTGGGGCGATCATGTTGAGCATTTGCAGACCGTGCTACAGACTCTTCGGGACAACTAGCTATATGCGAAACTGAGTAAGTGTGAATTATGGCTGAGCAGTGTATCTTTTCTCGGGCAAATCATTTCATATATTGAAGAAGGTAAATTTTATAAATAAACGATGATTACAACTAAGATCCGTCCCATATTACAAAATAGGTTATCTGGGGTCAAGGATATCTATGTCAGCATCTATATTTCTTTGTACAGCAAAAATACTGATGGAAAGACCCTCAAAGATTTGTCGATTTCGTTCCCTCCATATGTACCAAACCACCGCCCCGAAAATTATTCTGAGACGGCGGTAACCTCTCACTCCGTTGCCCTTCTGTGCTTTAACATCGTTCAAGACCGCAACAAGAGTTCTGCAGCGCGCATTTGTTTGTCCAAACTTAGCCTTCTGTGCGCTCCAAATATCCCAAGTGACGTCACAAGCGAAGAACAAATGATTCCTGGACTCATCTTGGCAGTTTATATTCTCGCAGGGGGGATGCCAAACCTGGTCATCCTGTCTCGAGTAAGGAGTCTATTCCTGATCATTTTGTATAAGCATATGGACATCTTGACTGCCGTCCTTTTGGTCCAAACTATCTCCTCCCAGTCAACCTCCATATGATGGCTCCTAATCTGGTTTAGGGCCGTACTGAACTTGAAGATCCTTCTCTCTCTGTCTTCCCATACCCAGTAGTCCTCCATTGCTTGCCTATCAACTCCACCGCACGAATGTCTTCCGCATGAGCCTCCTGGATCAAATATATATATATATATATATATTGAAGAAGGTAAATATTATAGATAAAATCGAAGATTACAACTATGATCTAGTCCAGTTTACAAAAAATAAGTTATCTAGGATCTAGGATATATATGTCAGCATCTATAGTTCTTTGTACAACAAATAGACTGAGGGAAAGACCCTCAAAGATCTGCCTATTTCATTCCCTCCAAACGTGCCATACCACTGTCCCGAAAGATATTCTGAGATGGCGATACTCTCTTATTCTCTTGTCCTGCATTTTAACGTCATGCCAAACAGAAGACAAATCTTTGCATTGCGTGGTTGGAAGCCCAACCTTAGCCTTCTGGGCTCTCCATAAATCCGAAACATAGTCACAAGCAAAGAACAGATGATCCCTCGACTCATTCTCCTTTCTACATAGGCTGCAGTACTTTTTGTCCTCACAAGAGATACCAAACATGGAGAGCCTATCCCGAGTAAGTAGTATATTCCTGATCATTTTGTACATGCACAGGGGGTACTTGACAGCTATCCCTTTGGTCCACACAATATCTGCCCAATCTACCTCCTCATGTTGGGTCCTAATCTGGTTCAAAATCGTACTGAGCTAGAAAGTACCTCTTTCCATATCTTCCCAGACCCAGTAGTCTTTGTTCCTCTGCCTATCAATCTCTACCGCTTGTATATCTTCCGCATGAGCAACCTTAATCAATCGGTCCTGCAGCTTCCATTTTCCATCCTGGACATTGCAACTCACCTTATAAGTAGAACCCATCAGCTCGTAAACGTGCCAGTCTTTCCTCTCGATCAAACTAGAGTGCTTGATCCAAGGATCTTGCCAGATACTGGTTTGGGCCCCAGAACATATGACCTTGGTCAGCCTTACTTAGCCCTGTTTCTTATCGCCAGCAAAGCTTTAACCGTGACTGAAAAGTTGTTATTGTTTCTAGCAGACCAGAAGTCCCTTTTCGGAAAGTACCTTCCCTTCACCTAATCAACCCATAGAGATTTTTCGTTGATAAATCTCCATAACAGCTTGAAGTAAGACATTTCTCTGAGGAGGGATAAGAATCTCAGCCCCACTCCTCCTTCCTTTTTGGCTGACACAGATCCTCCCAACCGATAGCATGGATACCTTCTTTCCACAGAAAGTCCGCACACATACTTTTTATCTTCTTTATCGTGCCTTTGGGGAGCATAATGGCCTGAAGCCATAACAAAGCCATCGCCGAGATGACAACTCTGATAAGTTCAATCCTACCACCGAAAGACAACAACTGAGCATGCCATCCCTCTAGGCTAGATTGAGTGTAGTTGAGAAGCCCCTCGCATTCTGCACTAGTTGCATAATTAATCGAGAGAGAAAGCCCCAGGTATCTAACAGGGAGGTTTCCTTCCGCAATGTCCAACTTGGCTAGCCAAGTCTCCTTATTTCCACACGATCGATTCATGAACATCTGGCTCTTATTTCTATTCAGATGCAATCTCGACTAACTTTTCAAGGTATCGAAGATTCCATTCAACGTGTCAAGAGTAACGATAGACGGCTCCACAAACACCAACATGTCATCAACATAAATAAGATGCGAAACCACAGAACCCATTTTTCAAAAAAAGGGGATAATCAACCCATCCATAACAGCATCGTCCATCAGGCTAGTGAAACTCCATAACAATCGCAAACAGATAAGGGGATCCCCTTGCCTCAGGCCTCTGTTGCTACCAAAGAACCCCTCCGGCTATCCCCTAACCATAATATATATATATATATATATATATATATATATATATATATATATATATATATATATATAACCAATTGCTTTGTCTAGGGTTTGGGAGAAATCCTAGCTCCTGATGATCCTGCTCATAGTATCGAGCAAATTGAGACAATCCATGAGAAAGAGGTCGCATGGGCCTTTGAGGCTAGCCAGGGCCATGAAGATGATGGTTGAACAGAAGTGAGGGGAAGAAAACAAAGGGCAAGTCCACGTGGGGTACCCTTCCAATGAGCATCGACATTGCAGTTTTAGCACTTTTGAGTTGGAATATCGCCGTATCGGATTCCTCCTTTCAGGAAGCCAAAAATAATAATAAGTTTTTTTAAACTCTAGAAAAATATTTGATACACTTAAACATAGTTTTATATATTTTATGTTGTTTGTCATTAGTTTAAAATAGAATAATATTCAACATTGCTAATCGTTCATCCACAATAGATATTATTGTTTATTTACTTGTTTTTAGACATAATACAACCACAATAAATAATTTTGAAAGAAATAATATTATGGACATTTTTTGTGTATTTATAGGTATACATATTCGACAAAAGTTAATGGTTAAAGTATGTCAATAAGGTGTCTTATCGACAAACCATAAGATTGTCGATCTTCGGCACAACAAATTCATCGTGTTCATAATATATTTCGATACTTCTTTCTTTCATTCAATTTTTATCTACCGAATGCATTTGAAAAGAGACCCCAACGTCGGTATTGGCCAGTAGCAGGTAGTATTGGATCACGACATGCCAAAACTGATATAATAGGGATAATACAAATCAGTATCCGCCGATACTGTGAACTATGGTCTAGAACTTCCATTAATAGGGCTACTAATAGGAATTTCATGTCTCTGCACTAAAGAGACATACTACTTCACATCGAGATGGGTACAGGAATCTTATTGGTACAGTAAATAAGAAGCCTTTTATTGAGTTTGCCGAGGGTTGCTTAACCTGTATCATGGGCATCCATCTGCTCAACCAAAAACATAGAAGAGGAGAATTGTAGGTTTCGATTCATAGAGCCTAAGATCACAAATACCAGAAAGATTTCTTGCATGACTGAGGAGATTATTGCACCATGTCAACATACCATTATTGCCTAGATTATAAGCAATAATCCTTTCTATCAATACCTAAAGGCCTTTTCACTAAGAGCATGGAAGCCAACATGTTTTATGGAAGCTTATACAAGGGAGAATGGTTATTTCTTCTTCAATCTTAGATCCAAATAAAGAAGAGTGTTATTGGATTATCAACTCTGGTCCTTGGTTCATTGATAGGAGGCTTGTCATCACGAGAAAGTGGAGACCAGGGATAGCGCTTGGGATCTTCTTACACATGTTCCAATCTGGGTAAAATTCCCCGATCCGCAGCTAAAGTTTTGGACAAAAGAAGCATCAAAGAAAAAAACAGCAAACACCATTGGAAATCCAATACGCATGGATTCGTCTACTGCAAATTATTATAGACAAGCCTATGCTAGAGTGATGATAGAGGTGAAGTCAGAGAGCAGGCTTCTCAATCACATTCTCATTCAACTTGAAGATGGAAAAGACTTCACATTGTCATCCACTTAGTTCTATGCTGTATGGTGGCACCATTATTTTTGTACCATGTTCATATTCCTTATGTCTGACAAATTTGCCAGAGCAATAGGTGCACCGTTAGGAAGAAGAGAAAAATATATTAGTTAAAGGAGAAGCTAGAGTGAAAGGTAGACCTAATCGGACATGTATTTATGTTTTAAAGAAGGATGTAGCTTTTGCTAATGTTACAGAGGACATGGCCTTTAACAGAGCTGAATGAAGAAAAGGATTCAAACATCCAGATTCAAAAGTTAGGATTTCTTGTTATTCATATTTCCTATTTAAACCTAATAAAAGTCACAACTTCATCTCTGTCACACCTATAATAAACCTAATTTAAACCTATCGGAGTCTTCCTTAATCATTCTCAATCATGGGCATGGGTGCATTAGACCTATCGAAAGCTCTCTTATCAAACTTACTCTAGACCCTGTAGTTGTTCTTTCTTCCTTTGATCATGAATTTGTGTATTCTTATATAAATTCATTTTCTATTAATATCTTGAACAAGAGCATGAATAACTATACAGCTGGTGCAACTGTTTGTGTTGGTGTTGGTGTATTTTGTCTTAAAGATTATTTTGCATTACATCAACAGATTGTTTTGTCTCAGATTAACTATACAGTTTTGCTACTTTTGAACTTTGGGGACTTCGAGATAGACTATTTACTTTCAACCACTCAGTGATTCTAGTGGTGCATCACCATATGTACTTAAACTCAATATCCATCTTTCCACGCAAGAATACTTAGTGATTTGGGGTTGAATTTAAATATTGCCGCCTTGATACTTTCACTGTTTTACTTTTTTGATCCTGATAATGTTATGTTATTTTCTATTACATCTACAGGCTTCCATTGATCCCAAATTCAGTGCATCCAGATTGTCTTTGGTAGATAGGGGATTCGTATATGCGATTGCTCACGTACGTGGTGGTGGTGAGATGGGGAGACTTTGGTACGAGGATGGGAAGTTGTTGAAGAAGAAAAATACTTTCACTGATTTCATCACTTGTGCTGAATATTTAGTAGAAAATAAGTATTCCTCAAAAGAAAAGATGAGCATTTTTGGGGGGAGTGCGGGAGGTTTGTTGGTAGGTGCTGTTCTAAACATGCGCCCCGATCTATTCAAGGCAGCCGTGGCGAGGGTCCCTTTTGTTGATGTACTGACTACAATGCTTGATCCAAGTATCCCCTTGACTACATCTGAATACGAGGTCATCCTTCAAATCAAATTCTTTTTTTCCTACAGTACGGGACAACTTTAATGTTATGAACTATTAGCCTAGTTTTTATCTAATGTTGGGTTTTTCTGTCAAGCTTCAAATTAAATCACACGTATTTACACTTATACCTTTGTCAACTTGGAAAGATAAATCATCATCCAAGGAGTGCTATTGCCGCATCTTGTTAAGATGAATACTTTATGATGTTCTTTAATTGTTTTATTGATGAATTGGGTTTTTGAATATTGAAATTATCCTGTTAGTCATCTGGATCTTTTTTTGGTTGCTAATTTAGGCTAGTTCTGGTGTGCGTGGTGCAGGAATGGGGTGATCCTCGACAAAGCGAGTACTATTTCTATATGAAGTCATATTCTCCGGTTGATAATGTTAGTGCTTCTTACTCTGCTGATATTGAACATTTGTCCCAAGTGTAATCCTCAAAAAATTTGTTGCCTTTCTGTTTTTTGTTCAGACTGTTGAAAATGAGGCTCAACTCAATGGGTATTTCATTAGTGTCGAGTGAATCATATCATAGGAGAGGATGAGTTTCCCCTCTAGTTCCTATTTAATGTGGACTAAAGAGTAGAAGGAGATACCAATTATGTCTCATGAATAGCAGAACAGAGTTCCCTTTAGCGACAAATTAACAAAGATAAATAACCAAACACAATAGCACAATCAAGAACACAAGATATAGCATGGTTCAGCCGAATATTGCCCTACGTCCATAGGGCAAGGGGAGAATAATCAAGGTTCACAGTATCGGTAGTATGAGTATCGGAATCTTCGGTATCCGCAAGTATCGGAGGTTTTGGATCAGAATATCAAAAATTTTAATATCAAAATGCAAATAATTATTAACAAATTATTTAAAGTTTTAGAATTTATTTTTACACATTTAGGCATAGTTTAAGTGTTTTTTGTGTTGTTTCTTAGGAGTTTTGAAATTGAATAAAAGATAGTTTCCCTTGCTGAATGGTTTATATGCTAATTGGTTTAATTGTGATATATTTGATGTATTTAAATACATTTTATATATTATATGTTTCTTCTCATTAGTTTTAAAGTTTCCTTAGGACATCTTCCAATGAACAAGCTATCCCATCATTTTTCTTAAGCACATATATTTAGGGTTAGAAATTACCTTAAATAGGCTCTCCTAAAACCTGATAAAGCTTTGAGAAAATATGGACCGTTGAAAACCTTACCAAAATTAGCTCCAATGTTAAAACTGTCCAGTATACCGGTCTAGGGTGTACTTTTGTGCACACTGGCCCTGGAAAATCTAGTATTCGGTTGGCACCCAACCAATATGTTGTTGGGGGTAGTTAGGCTGCTTTTGTTCCATTTGGAAGCCCAGCTTGCATCTTCGACTTCATTCGAGCTTCTCCGGTCACCGAACGATGTTCGTCACATTCCATTGTTGACGCGACACACAATACGACAATCTTCACTTTGGCTTTAGTTCAACAAGCCTCCTTATAAAATTATTGCAAAATGCCCTCTCATATAGTCTTTTTGCAGAAGCTTACCTTGGCTTGAGTTTAACAAGCCCTTGTGCTCCTTTAGTATTCCCTTGCCTATTGATAGTTTTCTTCCATAAGCCCACCTAACTTTAGCATATCCACCAGATTCACCTCGATCTTTATAAGATCAATCTCCTTATTATGCCACTCACCTTAGCATACCATAAGTTGATGTGTTTTGTATGGCTATGTTATGTCTTAGTTTTTGTGAGATGAATCGTGCTGTGTCTGTCAAAAAAACAAAGGAACCTTCACCTTCTCTGGTTCAAACTTACAAACTAAACCATTTAACCACAAGGTCTTATTCGATTTTCTATTGCTGCCATGTAGTTAGTCTCCATAATTGATGGCACAACAAATCCTGAACGGTCGACTTCCAACTAATTGGAGAACCTGCAACTCTATACATAGCCTGTATTTGATATTCTCTTATCAAATTCACTCTGTATCCATATATCCTTTTGACTAGTTTGATCTATCATCTGATTTGTGAAAAATAAGCCAAGATCCTTAGTTTCTTTTAGATACCAAAGTTTTTACTTTATATCTTTTCAATGAAGCATTCCTAGATTTGACATGTACCAACTGACTAAACTGACCACGTATGATAAATTCGGCCGATTGCATAATATAACGTATATGAGTAAACCTACTTCACTAGCATATAGTACCTAAAATATCTCTTACTTCTCTGTTTCGGACACTCATGTAGGATAACTTGAAATGACCAGCGATATGGGTACTCACATATCTTGATTCCTTAATGTTGAATCTCTCCAGCATCATTTCAATATACTTCCTTTCGGATAGTTATGGCTTTTCAGCCTTCATGTCTCGATAGATTTTTAGTCCAAGGATTTTTCTTACTCCACTTAAATTTTTTATGCCAAATTCAATTCTTAATGAATCTTTAAGAACCCTTATAATTTATGCCATACTCTGTAGAATATTTTAGAGTAATTGTTATATTTTTATTGATAATCTCTTGGCTATTTATAGCCTTACAACCCTTCATCTTACATTAATATCCCATTAAAACTTCCTGTAGAATATTCTAATATCCTAACAAATATACCAAGAATATTCTAATATACCAACAAATATACCAAGAATATTCTAATATACCAACACTCCTCAAGATGGGCGAAAGATATTCACTAAGCCCATCTTGTCACATCCTCTAATCATATCTGCAGAGCTAAGTCTCTTGGTCAGACTGTCTGCTACCTGCTCCTTGGTTGGAACATGACCTAGCTCCAGTAGTCCACGGTCCAACTTCTCCTTGATGAAGAACCCATCGATCTCGATGTGTTTGGTCCTGTCATGCTGTACTGGATTGTTGGCGATACTGATGGCTGACTGGTTGTCACACCACAGCTTCATTTTGGCTCCTTGATCCAGCTTCAGCTCCACCAGCATACTCTTCAGCCATAGCAGCTCTGAAACTCCCAATGCCATAGCTCTGTACTCCGCTTCAGCTGTCGATCTGGCCACCACCAACTGCTTCTTACTCCTCCAAGAGACCAAGTTGCCTCCTACAAATATGCAGTAGTCCGAGGTAGACCTCCTGTCATCAGTACAACTAGCCCAGTCAGAGTCACAGTAGCCCTCGATACTCAAGTGATCATTCTTCCTGAATATCAACCCATTTCCGGGGGCACCCTTCAAGTATCTCAGAATCTGGTACACTGCGTCCATATGATCCTTCCTTTGGTCATGCATGTAGTGGCTCACCACACTTACTGCAAAGCAGATATCAGGACGTGTGTGGCTCAAATAGATCAACTTGCCTACCAGTCTCTAGTCTTTAGTATCTGTCTCGGTCAACTGGTTCTCCAGCCTCAGCACACAGCTTGAACCCTTGGTTGATCGACGTCACTGCAGGTCTGCATCCCAATATTCCTGTCTCTGTGAGAAGGTTCAGTGCATTTTTCCTCTGAGAAAGAACAATCCCCTCTGCTTCTCGAGCAATCTTAATCCCAAGGAAGTACTGAAGAAGGCCAAGGTCCTTCACCTCGAATTCCTTGTCAAGCTTCCCCTTGAGTCGGGCAATCTCCTGCTCATCATCTCTTGTGATAATCATATCGTCCACATACACCGCAAGCATGGTGATGTGGCCTCCACTCCGACGGAAGAACACAGTATGATCAGCATTGTAAATACAACACATTGTAAACAGAGTCTGTATACCGTATTCTCTATAATAATCTTGAAACCTTGTTGAGGTGTATTCACCTCCTTTATCTATTCGTAAATACTTCACCGTACCATCATGCAATAATTGTATAAATCAAACTTGTACTCAATAAAACTCTTTAACCCCTCTCCTCTGTGCACATATGGCCGAGATGTATATGCCACAACTTAACTTTATCATCCACCTTTTTTTTGTAATAAAGGATGTACTACCAGTAACCGTGCTTCTCTCTATCCAATACAAGTTTGACAACATTTGTTATCCTTTCATGACAACTAGGTTACCTTTAACCATCTTTAAAACTAAAATCATTATCAACAAACTTGCATCGTGTTGCATCTATTACGATCTTCTCCAATTCTGGAATGTGTCTCATATCCATGAGTGTCCGCACCACACCATCAAACATAAAAGGTTTGATCCCTATGCCAATGGTTTTGCATACCGCATCGTTCTCCATGAGAACAACACCAATACTGAACTCCTTATTGGTACTGAACCACTCCCTATAGGATACATATAGTATAGTCAAGAATCCAAGATTTTATAAAAACATCCTTCCCGTAAATACAGCACATGGTAACTCGTCCCCATCTTTCGTTGCTATACTGCTTGATTCAAATTGCTTGAATTAACATATTTATCCTTCTTTTCTAACCACTACTTGTACTTTGGATATTCTTTCTTAATGCGACATGATTGCTTCCATAAGTAGCATGCATCGCCATCCTACCTTGATGATTTAGATTTCTCCATTTTGCTCTTGTCTCTATCTTTATTTTTCGACCTTCTCCTTTCACTAGCAATCAACCTTCCTCCGATAGATTTGGCCTTCTCATAATATTGAGAAGTGTCATTACAACCTCCTCCATCTCCAGAGTCTCTCCCATAGAGAATCATTGTTACCAAATGGTCATATGATGATGGGAGTAAAGAAAGAGCAAAAGTGCTTGGCCCTCTTCCGCTAACCTTACCTCAAGACACAGAAGATTGCCTACCACATTATTAAAGTTTGTTCATATGTGTACAAATTTTGTCCATTCTGTCATAAGTAAATTGTAGAATTGCTTCTTGACATACGACTTGTTTGACAATGAATTTGTCAAATACAAGCACTCTAACTTCAGCCATAAACCTGATGTATTATGTCATGATTTTATACTTCATCTTATCTTCAGACAGCTCTAACGTTTACCGTGCCTTATGATCCATGTCATTTCATGTATCATCCTTCATGTTGGCAGATTTCTTGTCCTTAACACCAATTACCTAAAATAATCCTTCTTTTACAAGGATCGTTGCATCATCCTTCACGTTGGCAGGTTTGTTGTACTTACCAGTAACCTAAAATAATTCTTATTTTACATGGATCCTCGTATGACCAAAAGTTATTCTAGGCATGGACCTGTTGGAATTGTTTGGCTGCTTTGAGCTTCGTTTGTGCGTATTTGACTCATCCCGAGCTTCACCGATCACCGGACAACGCCTGTCGCACTCCGTCTTTGAACACGAGCCACACTACAATAGTATGAAGACAATAATAGCAACCCAAACTATTCTAACATATCCCCTCAAGCTAGAGATATATACCAATCATGCCTAACTTGGTACAAAAGTTAGAGAACATGATAGAAGCTAGGTTTTGTAAACAAATCAACGATCTGATCGTTGGAACGAGTTCGTTGAGAGTATATTTGCTTACTCGTAGATTCATCTTGACAAAAAATTCACCACAATGTTTTGGTTCTCTCATCGAAACCAGATTGCTAGAGTAAAAATGACAACTTGGTTATTGCGATGCATAGGTAATAACTCTTCGGCCTTCTACATTATTAGCCACACTATCTCACAAACAGTATGAGCTATATGTCTCTATATTCTACTCTAGGTTCGATTTGGCTACATCTGTTTGTTTCTTTCTTCTCCAAGAGATTGGATTTCCACCAAATAAGTGCAGTAGTTAAATGTAGACCTCTATCAACCTTTGATCCCACATAGTCATTATCAGAATAAATTCGATGTGGAGGTGACCACGAGGCCAGTAGAAAAGGCTATTTCCAGGATACCCCATATCACATATATCAAAATCCTCAATACATTGTAAAAGTTATCTGCCTTTAAGCTACTCTTAGAAAATGTTGTTTGGATTAATGCTTATATGGCTATTTTGCAGGTACAATCACAAAAGTATCCTAATATGCTTGTTACAGCCAATTTATTTGGTACGTTAGGTTAGCACTTCATAAAGAACAATGTCATATTCTCCACCTAACTTGGCTATATCTTGACAGATTCTCGTGTGATATACTCTGAACCTGCAAAATTTGTTGCCAAGTTGAGAGAGATTAAGACCGATGATAATGTTCTCTTGTTTAAATGTGAACTAGGCGCAGGGCACTTCTCGAAGTCGGGAAGGTAATTGTTCTCAATTAGTTCCTTTTAGTATCAATGCTATTGTATTTTGCAAAATAAGTGGTTCTTTCTCCTAAAGTATACATGAGTTTATAATATCATCATCATCTAATTAACCTTTTCTAACAAGAATGGGGTTCAGCCCTTAAGCACAACACAACATTGAGACAGTGACTACCGCTATAAGATGTGTTTATTCTATATGTAGCTTCTTCTATCAATACATATAGACTTTCTTCTCCTTCCACTCATGCTTATGTTTATACAATGCAGATTTGAAGAACTAAAGGAGGATGCTTTTATCTATGCTTTCATTCTGAAGTCCCTGGACATGATTTTGCCAGTTTCATCCTAGTTGAAACAAACAAAAGCCCTTTTCAAATAATTGAGCATCATGACATTGACGATATTAAGTACAATGGTTTAACATGTAGTTGGTGTTTTGGAACATGTGTTGCTTATCATTAATAAACATGCATCTCTTTGTGCTTGTCAGGAAGTTAGTAACTACAGATTAAAACATGACAAGGGCTGTAGTAATCGTGGCTACAATTTATAACTATTTGGTTATTGAATAAAGGGTTTTTGCTCAGTACTATTAACTTGTTAGAGATTGGAGCTTTGATTAGAGATCTTAGAGGAGTAGGATGAGTTTGGTCCGCACATTAACTAATAGGGGTATTTTAGTAAATATACATGAGTTTGGTCCGCACATTAAAACACTTCCAAATAGTTAGGTATGAATACGTACTATGTCAAGCATATGCATACAATGATTCTTCGTATCAAGAAGTTCCAATGAGGTATACTACATTATCTTTATCATATCCATATAAATATAACATCAATATATATAACAGAATCAACTATTAGTACTCATCCACATAACACGTTATTATAAACAATGATCAAGGAGTAAAGACTAAGATATAACTTAAATAGTTTTGTAGTAAAATCATCCAATGTTGCCAAGCTATGAAATCCACTAATATCCAAGAGAGTCAAATGAAATAAGTAAGTCCACTACTCGAAAATAAATGCACTATAAATAAATAACTAAACTAAAAGAGCAAATCAATAAATAACTATACTGAAAAAGCAAACAAGCGACATGCCGAAAGAAAGTGATGCAAATCCAAGCAACAAAGAATCTTTAGTAAAATTTTCAATCACATGATCTGAGCCATCTATAACGCTAACATCTTCCATGTACGGACAATAATACTTAGGATACTAGTTCTCGTCTAAAACTGTATGGTTTGTTCAGTCAGGATAGAGAAAAGTATAAATACCTACGAAAATAATACAAGTAAAACTGTAAGTGCATGTAACTACGAACAATATGAGTAACATGATCAGTACATATATCAAACTAGATAACATAAAATTAGATTCTAAACGATAACAATGAAAGAAAAACTAACAAAGTGTTCATATCATGTGTTTAAGGAAACAACTTTTGCACACATGGACGAGCTAGGATAAACAAAGGCAATATGTAGTTCATTGCCAATTTGCAGCAAGTAATAAGAGTCGAAGTCTGTAACAAGAAGGGTAAAAGACCTCATGTGAATGCCAGATCACAACGAATTATAGTCCACGTGCCTAGTGATTATTTCCCCTTTCCTCACTCTTACTACTAGACCATGAGAACCAATACTATAATATGTCAACTATATCAATATAGAAATCACAAAATCACCCAAAAACGTGTACAATCATGAAAGAAATCTTTAATCTAACAACGATGATAGGATAAATATAATAATCTTAACTAAATATGAATTACATTGCAGATATAAGAAAAACAATAATATATTTGTTATGTAATGTACTTGCTTCTCAGTCGTAACTGAAAAAACAAGAATATGAGATCAATGTTCTACCATGAACTATCCATGTCTATAGAAGTTCACAAGCAAGCACAACGATTATCATGTCCCAGAACCAGAATACTAGTGAGGGGAGGCAATACAAGGCCAACTATGTACATCGGTACACTAAAGTACGGTCACGGCTGTATAAAGACATAGGGGTTACTCTACAATTAATCCTTCGATAAATTCAAGGTCGAATAATCATAGGTGTCTCAATCACTAGCAAACAAGAAAACTATAATATGTATGATCATTAGACATATAATAGAAAAGTGTCCAAAACTATAGATATATAGATGATTATGAAGCCAGTAATACAAAATAGAATACTAGCAAGACTATATAATGGTACATGATAACGTCTAGCTACAGTCTACAATATATACAATTATGTTGCCCACAGGCAGCGAACAAGATCCCAGAACATGAGCTAACACATGCTCGATGGCTAAACGCCTTAAGAAAATATACAGAATAAACAGTAGGAGATGCGACAGAAACCCACTCAGGTTCTCGGGTGGTGGTCCTTCGACTGCTGACCAATGTATGGAAGGTGTGGTAGATCCCCGGTCTCCACTAAACGATCTAGCTATACAAACCCAGTAGGGTCAACCCTAGATAACAAGTACCACAAGGAAAGCTTTATGGTTTACTAAACCAACATACAAGCATATAAAAGAAAAATCGATAAAAAATAATAATAAAGAAGAAGAAAATTGAGCAAATAAATAGTAGTCTTGAACTGTAAGAGATGCCATCCATCAACCTCGGCCAATCATGACCTACGACTTGATATTGTTAACTAATTAGGATTATCACAATCCTGATTAATACCATATGCAATTGAGGTTCTAAAGGAGAAATATGATGCATGCTATCCAGGCTATCCAGTCAAATAGTAATCAGTAGAATATATACATCACTCGTCGGTGAGGTAATAATAACCAATAAAGTATTGCATCACTCAACGATGAGTTGGACGTGTGTTCCTCATGACGGAGAGCTCCAAATCTATAAATGGGGCCAGGATAATGGGACTGCATGCAACCTGGAAACCTCTCATCCCTATGAATCTAGTTGATCATTCTAGTTATGAATTCATGAATGTTTTCATTTGAATTTACGACCGTGGAATACTCTCTGTATGTGGTTTCCCTCAGGGAAATGCAAAACTCAATAGTTGTTACCACCAAGTCCCACTTTTGGGATACGAGTATGTGGCCAACTCCAGCTACGTCGCATTATCGACAATATTATACTGTCTATACCTCAATGGTAGTCATCAATAAAGTTACACAATATTGGATTATAAAATAATCTCCTTGTTCATTGAAAATAACTGTTTGATTTACGAATCCAATAATACATTGAAACAACCTGAAAGAAAAATAGGCCCTTAGGGACGTAGTAAGATATATAATATACATACCAAATTGAAGTACAATAAATAACATGTGAAGAAATAAACAAACGGTCCAGGTACAACTATTATCAAGTAGTCTAACCAATCTATGTGATATAAAAATGAGGACAACTTTCGCACGCATAAGTTGTCATGGTGTACTCCGAAACTCTGGTTAAGAAACTCCGGTAACTATGATAACTCTACAATCCCTGGAAAGGACTTGCGATAAATATGAAAAACTTCGCACCTCTGGTAATTAGGAAGCGGTAACAATATGGGAAAGTAGTTTATACACCTAGTGATTGCCCACTTCAGCCAATGCTACTATTCGGGTCACATCCACGATACTTTCAGTCTGACTCTAATAGGTAATACATCGAGTCAACCATGTATACATGTAAATCCATCAACAAGTAACTTTCAGATATCATATAAAGTCACATAGCATGCAATGCAACGTGAATCCGTATATTACGCTTAATGTGTCAGCAGAAATAATCATATAATTAACTGGTAATGAATATGAAAAATATGTAATAAGTATATCTAGAGTGTATGACTGATAAAGAGCACAAAACATGTAAATATAATAAAACAAATAGTCATGATATACTTACTTTGAGTTTGTCCAAGCATGTTGAGTAGCGAGACGAAAGTCTAGCTAGATCTTATCCACGAGCCAACAAACCATAATCCATAAGAATTGCTACTTAGCCCAAATAACAAACAATTAAATATGGAACTTAAGTACTAATACAAATAACAACACATAACCAGGAAAGTGGGCCAGCCCAAGACATCAAGCACCTATGCATGTTGCATACTTTTTAGTAGTCATAACAACCAGTACTAAGTCACACTAGCCTCCATAATTAATAATTACTCATTAGTATTCTAATTTACAAGTTTTAGGTTCAATTTATCATATGTGTATCTCATAATTTGTGTATCGAGACTTACGACACGTAAATCGAGACAAGATGGTCAACCGTAAGGTTAATGATCATATTCCAATGGTCCTTATAGTTTTTCAGCAATACGAGATCACTGGAATCGACGGATCTCAGTTTTATTGCACGAATTTTGAAATACGAATATGATACGAACAAATTAAAAATATAAAAGTATGGTGGTTTGATCTATCAAACGATATTATTATGGTATTAAACTTGGTGTCTAGGGTAAAAAGTCTCTACGATCGTAATGGAATCAACGAATTGAAGATTCAATGGTTGGATGCTCCAGAAAGTCCAAAACTTTAATTCTGGAGATCAGGTAAAGACTGTGGTGTAGGCAACCCTAGAGGGGGAGGGAGAGGTGAATAGTGTGAAGATAGCTAAATCCAATAAAAATAATACAAATCACCAATTAAAAAAATTCAGCAAGAAATTAATAAGAAATATAAAATTTCATAAGATCAATCATGTGATGTATCATGGTAACCTTCATAGAAGGCAGTCCAGTCCCAGAAACTCTTATCCATCTTTAATCTACTATTGAACAATAGTAAATACACCATGAGTTTTGATCTGAAGGGCTCGTCGACTTCTTACAACACCACGAGCTTTGATCCGAAGAGCTCGTCGACTTCAACAATGAAACAGAAATAACAACTTAGAAATTCAAGCTTTTACAACTCAACATACTTCTAATCGAACCACGACTGGCACTGTAACTACCACTTTTCCACCATAGGAATATTTTGGTAATTTTGTATTTTGTTAAAATTTTTATATATTATTTTATATTAGTCATTGTCTAGAATTATATTAGCATTAGTTAGTGGCTAGCCAATTAGAATTTGCAAGTGTTAGTTAGTGATAATTATTGTTAGTCATGACTTTAGTAATTAGAATTAATTAAGTTTAGTTGTCATGAAGAGAATATTCCTCTTAGTTGTTGAGATTTCTTCCTTTAGTTAATTAGATTCCATTCATGTCAAATGGAGGGGCAAATTTGATATTTTGGCATGACCAAACCTTATTATAAGAGATAAGTTCAATTTAGGGCTCATCCATTCATTTTATTTCACTCATTAGTCTCATTTTTCTCAAAGCTTCTTTTTCTCCAAGCAAATCCAATTTCCTACCAATTTCACTCAATCAACTTTCAATTCTACTCATTCTCACCATCATGAAAGCCTAGAGCATTGGAGAGCACAAGGATATCCATAGGAGAGGAGCTTGCTAGGAGATCGTGTACGACTCATCCCTTTCGTGTCCAAATTCAGAATTCTCCAAAGAGGCTACCAAAATACTAGGTAATTCTCTCAATTTTATCAAATTCATGATTAGGAATACCCTTGGTCATGTAGGAACCTTTCCATGGTTAGATTTGACTTACCAATGGTAGACTAGGCACTAGGCAGGGCCGGCCCTGGGGCCGTGCCAAAAGTGCGGCCGCACAGGACCTCCAATATTTTGGGGCCTCAAAAATTATATATATATATATATATATATATATATATATATATATATATATATATATATATATTATGGTTAGTTTTGTAATTTTAGTCATTTCATTTCTTCCTCAATCCCTAGACTCTACAATATGCACAATACCTCCAAAATTCTTCAATCCATATTCCCTACTGACTAAGACTCATATTTATAATCATACCAAATTTTAGGGTTTATCAAAGATCTTGCTCTGACCGGTGTGCTTTTTATAATCTCTAAGTGATTTAATTGTTGGATGAATTTCTTTTCTACAATAAAGATCTGACGTGAGTTTTATTTTCTACAATAATGATCATATTTCTTTTATTTATTTAATTTAGAAATATGGATGTGCAGGCCTAGTCTTTATTTAAGAAAGATTGATGTGTGCAGGCCTAGTTTTTATTTATACAATTTAACGGTCAATACGTATTCTATCTAAAATATCTTTATTATACTATGTAATGTGCTTGAATTAGATAATTTGAGCTCTGATTATTTTGTTTAGTAACTATCTATAGATTCAATTATATTATACAATCAAGAACATATCCAGAGATTTTGATAAAGACAAAGAATAATACCTTTAAAAATACGAATAAATAAATTTAGGTCCATATTTTGAGATTCGCACAAGGCCTTCAATTATTTAGGACCGGCCCTGGCACTAGGAGCCCTCAATTTGGAAGATCTAAGTTGGTGTCATAATTTTGGGGCTCAATTTAAGAAAAATCCTAATTGTGTCCATTGAGTGTGTGTATTGTATCATAATAAGGACTATTAATGCTTGTTTGATGGTGTAAAGATGTTCTTGTGTCCAAAATTGGACACGTAGAGTCTGTATCATGATACTCCATGATACGTATAGGTGAAATTGGTAAATTGAGTGTATACATGTATTCTTTTGTTCAAAATAGCCCAAATTTGTCGTAGTATTCAGCCTCATTTTTAGCAGCCATAGCAACTTAGAAATGCCATAACTCCTAACTCAGGACTCCGATTAATCTTTTATTTTTTTTAAAGAACCGTATCAAAGTTAGATTTCCAAATATATAAATTAATAGGCCAAATTCCTTCTAGAACTTTCTGTAAGACTGTTTGAGTGTCAGGTGTCCGAAAGATGAATGTGTTTCGATGTTTTTGCGATTCCGGGAGCTTTCAGACACGAAAATGCGACCCGTTTGAAGTTTCAGAAAGCTAATATGAAGGGATACGACATACTTTAACCCTAGAATTTATTGAATAGGTCTAATAGGTGCAGTATTAGTTACAAGTAGAGAGCTGACTATACGACATAGGTATTTTGTGTATCCTATGAGCCTAGGTAGTATGGATAAAAGTGAGTGTAGATATCATAGGTTGCCAAGCATATATATAAGTGTTAGGTAATAGGTGTTAGTTAGTGTGCATGCTAGTGTTGATACAAGGAGTTATCAAATGAGCAAAGTATAGGTAAGTTATGTATCAAGGTATTAGAGTTTGGGGCAAGGTACTAGTGTGATACTTGGGTACCATAAGAATATTGGTATTATGACACTCAAGTATCATGAGTGAGGGTAAGTAAGTATTGGGGCTTGAGTAAGGTATCCTATTTGGTATCAAGTATTAGTATTAGAGTTAGTTGGGTAAGTATCTAGGAGGATAAGGTATTGGTCAAGATACTAAGATATTGGGTATTAGAACTAGATAATGGGTAATATTAAGATGTCAGTAGGATGAGTATCTTGGATGTAAGGTAAGTATAGATTATGGTCATGGGTTAGAATCTTGGGGGTTGGTATCATATGATACCTAATGTGGTACCATGATACCATGTACAAACAAGTGCGATATGTGTGAGATAAATTAAAGTGTGGTATCCTAGGATGTATCAAGGTATTTAGAATACCAATATACCAAAATATTAGAACGAGTATGACGTAACACTAGGATACTAAGGTAAGGTTGTGATATTAGGTATTTGATTAAGATACCATGGTAAGGGTAGTGTCTAGATTGGGTAATGGGTTAGGTACCAAGGTATAAGTTAAGGTATTGGTTATTGGTCAAGGTAATGGTATTAGCTAAGGTATTAGTCTAGAAACTAGGATACGGGGTAATATGTTAAGGTATTGGTTAAGGTAATGAGGTAATACTAAGGTATTGACTAGGTATTAAGTGTTAGACTAAGTTATTGTATATTAGTATATCTATATAGTATATATGATATTATTATATCATAGCTAACTCGTATGACTTTAAAACCTAGTTTAGCCAAAGTATTGACCCTAGAACTAAGATATGACTAATAGTTAAGGTATTTGAGATACGTGGTAAGGTAAATAGCTATAGGCCAAGGTATTGCTAGAAATTATAGGTAGAAGTATATATTAGGATAATATATGCTTGTAACTTAATATAGCCTAGAAACCTACTATTGGCCTAGTATTAACTAGTATTGACTAGTTTGACCTAGTTAGCACATAAAAACCAAATAGTGACTTGTTAAGACCAAGTATAACTTTATAAATCTTGTAAATAGGTAAAATCAACCCAGAAACTAAAAAATGATCTAGTTTAACTGTATTGATCTAGATTTAACCTAGTTTGACCAAATTTGACCTAATTTGACTTAGTTGGACCTAGTGTTCATTTAGAGACCTAGTTTTAAGCTAGTATAGTATTTTATGATTCCAAAATACTGTAATGACATAAAATTTTATATATAGATCTGTGAGGCACCGATACGGGCACAATTTGATATTCATTTCTCCGGACCTCAGGCGAGTACATTCTCTGACAATTTTTCATTTATGATATCATCTATGTTTCTTGTATCTAGTGTAAATATCCTTGATTTCTTGATACATTGGTTACACGGATTGGTATTTTCGGATCCCGTCATGAGATGTTATTCCTTGTATATCTTGGTGTATCTTGTACAAGCCATGTTCTTCTTGTACTAATATGGACTATGATTCTCGAGGAGACTAGCTATCTTCTTGAAGAATCCCGTGTCGTAGTGTGCCATGGTTGGATCCACTATACCAGTCGGAGACGGAGAGTGTTAGTATAGATATGTGATCATACCCTCCTTGTACATGTATTGTTTCTTGTTAGTGTTAATTATACACCACACATATGATTAACCAGGCCATAATCCTTGTTCAAGTTTCGACGTCGATCACATGTTGAAGCTAGTACTCACTCACTTAGCCAGTTGTATTTTTTGACTCTTGCATATGATGCTCATTACTCTTGTATTTATTTACAACATATTATACTGTGTATATTTCTTGCCCTTACTTTATTTTTCTTGTACATCTCTCTATTTATTGTTATATAGTTTTTATCATTTATTGGAACTGCAGTTAGAGGTGTACTTGGCTCCAATCCTGACTGGATAACATTTTTCAGTGATTGTTGTGCTCTACATTCCGAGATTTCAGAGTGATGCTATAGACATGACTGTTATTACACTATCGACCTTGAGGTGATAATTGTAGAGATCTAGGCTAGTACTTTTTATTCCATATTATGTCTATTTTCTTTCCTTTGGTTTATCTTTTTTATTTATTCTGCCTTTAGATTAAGGTGATTGAGTATATGATATAGAACTAGTTGTATTAGTAAGATTGATAACTAGATATTGATGACCTAGACAGCGTTCTACCATCGATGCTGCGGCATAGGCTAGATGTACCCACGTACTCGTGTCCGATCATGCGGGTACGAGTCATGACAAGTTTTTATGGTGGCCCATATAGGTAAGGCTTTGCAACTAGTGCGATGTCGTGGTAGTGCACCGACTTAGTTGTACTACTGCGAGCCTACGATATGATATAGGATATATGATATAGGATGAGAGAATACTCAATCAAAAATTAGGATTCCCTGAGAGATTCCTGGGACGACCAATGAGAATCTTATTATAAATTCTACTCCAAAATCTATTTCCACTTGTTTCTATTCACTCCCACTTGTTGTTATTGAATTTGATTCTTGAAGTTCATTTTTGACTTTGATTCTTATATCGAGATGAATTTTATGGACTAAAAAAGGTATATTCTGATGACATATTTTGATGAGGACAGTTAAAAAGGTTAACGACTGCTTTAGTTATGGAGTATAGAATTTATCGCAGCCATATTAGTTGACGTACGAAAACATAGAGTCGATTTTGGGATATACTTAACTTAGTTATGGAATCTAGAGATCTCGCAGCCATGCTAGCTGACAACGCAAGAATTTAGATAACATAATTTGAGAGATTTTTACATTGGTTATGGACGCTATAGTTTATCGCAACTATGCTTACTAGCGTGGCGAGGATTTTGGGTAACATTATTTCATATAGACGTATATGATTATCAGATTTTATCTTAAATTGGTTTTTAACATATCATCTCTATTATTCTACTCACGTTATTATAGAATTTTGTTCCATCACCTTCCCTAGCTTAGGAATAGAGATATCCTTAGTTCCTCTAGTCCAGTTCCTCATAGAGCTTTATTTCAATAGTTTCTGAGGTTCCTTGGATAGTGCAGTGGTTTGGTAACTTGCAGATATGTTGTGTCAAATTGAGTATTGGTGTTGGTTATAGGGAGTGTAGCTTGTGATTTTGAGAGTGGTTCTTGGTTGGGTATATGAGCATCAGGTATCAATGTATAAGCGTAGAAGTAACTCAAAGCGTAGTACATTTGTAACAATGGATCTAAGGTTTGTGTCAGAGTATAGTTAGTGATTGGTACCTTGGTATTAGAAATAAGAGAGTTATGAGAGGGAGTAGCATACCCATTTGTGATTCTAGTTATTGGTATTATGTCATCATACATGTTTTAGATGGATATATATTCATATATTTGAGTGATCCAAGTAGCAATTGAATATCATAAAATTGTTTTGGGAATTAATAGTCTCATTATTCTATTGGTGCTTGATACTTGGTTGTGTAGAGATGTATAAGAGAGTGAGCCATGGTAGAGTGATACCCATAAGTGTATAGGTGAGTGTGATAGTATTAGAATGTATTATGCTAGGTAGTAGGACTTGAGCTACATGTGAAAGTTGTGCATTAGTATGTGTAGTAGTGTGTGTGATAAGCTGTTGTAAGAGTTAAAAAGTTAGTGTTTGTGTGCCAAAAGTGCCTAGAGAGTGCAAGTATTCAGGGTGTACCAAGATTTGGATAAGTAACATGTGATATGTGTCAATCTGATTTCAGTAAGTATTATTGTGGGTGAAAATATTAGCTAGGTATACCAGTGCGATATTGAGATAGGACGTATAAGAGATGAGTCATGGAGCGTAAGGTACAGGTGTATTAGACAATGAGAAGAGAAGTAACATGTATAGGAGTAAGTTTTAGTAGTGTGAACACCTTGCTAGCGTATTGGAAGTGAGGGAGTAGTTATCCATCAATGAACCATATGATGGGTATAATGGTACCAGTAAGATATCATAATATCATAGTGGGTAGGAGGTATTTATGTATGTACATTAATAACAGATACATGTAAATAACCTAGGATGATTGTTAGGTGTAAGATATGAGTTTGCACCATATGCCAAGATAGGAGGAGTACCTTAGTGTTAAGATCCAGAGTACCTCAAGTATTAAGAAGGTTTAGTGTACAAATATTCTAGTGGCTAGTGTACTAAGTATAGATGAGAGACATAAATAACCTGGTTTGAGAGTATCATCTAAGTGCCACATATAGGAGCTAGTATCTTATGTAGATGGTGTCAAGACTGGGGTAGGCACCCTACAAAGAGTATTCTAGATTGGTAAGGGTGTACCAATAGGGTACATGAGCGTGAGTGTATACAAGTGTTTATTTGCAAGAAGAATGGTTAAGCAGTATGCAGGTGACTGCAAGAAATTGAGACAAATAGAAGATTTTATGTGTGTTAGAGGGTGAGCTAGAATAAGAATCGACATACTAGTGAATGCGTTCATGTGTCTCACAAGGAAGTAAAAAAATCTGAGTGTTGGTAGAGTACCCTTCTAGTACCAGAATAAAGTATCCTAGAAGTGTTAGTATAGTATCCTAGGTAGTGTGTGCCAGTGTGTCCATGGCCTAGAACCATAGTATATCATTAATATTAGAAGTGGTATCCCTTGATATTAAGTATTATGACTAGATTGATGCTTAGTGAATAATTAGTGTAAGTATTAAATATAGGTAAAGGTCCAACTAGGCTACCTGTGGCACATCAAATTGTCCTGCACCCGCAGAGGAAGACACCCTAGCAGGACAGGGTTTTTGCGACGATGGTTGAGAGACCGATGCTACAGGTGTTGAGTTAGCAGATTTTGTTCTATTATTGACCTTCCTTTCCTTTTCATCTAATGATCTGCTTGATTCCCTAGTATCTTATAGCTTATATTAGTAAACCCTTGATAGAGACTATAATGTCATGACAGATAGAGACCGTAACCGTGCTTTTAGAAATGTAGTATGGCTATCAGAATTGTATGCTGGTATAATTTTTAGATGAGATTTTTTAGACCATGACTAGATGGAGGCTTGACTATAGTGAGATTTATGAGTATGTTATGACCGTAGAAGAAAGGAGACGAGAATATCTTTTGGACCATGAGTTATCCTTTCAGTTCGTGTCTACTTCCATTCTTAAATTTCGAGGACACAATTTTTCTAAGGGGGGTAGGATTGTAACTACCACTTTCCACCATAGGAATATTTTGGTAATTTTGTATGTTGTTAAATTTTTTATATATTATTTTATATTAGTGATTGCCTAGAATTATATTAGTATTAGTTAGTGGCTAGCCAATTAGAATTTGCAAGTGTTAGTTAGTGCTAATTATTGTTAGTCATGACTTTAGTGATTAGAATTAATTAAGTTTAGTTGTCATGAAGAGAATATTCCTCTTAGTTGTAGAGATTTCTTCCTTTAGTTAATTAGATTCTATTCATGACAAATGGAGGGACAAATTTGATATTTTGGCATGACCAAACCTTACTATATAAGTTCAATTTAGGGCTCATCCATTTATTTTATTTCACTCATTAGCCTCATTTTTCCTAATGTTTCTTTTTCCCCAAGCAAACCCAATTTTCTACCAATTTTACTCAATCCACTTTCAATTCCACTCATTCTCACCATCATGAAGGCCTAGAGCATTGGAGAGCACAAGGAGATCCATAGGAGAGGAGCTTGCTAGAAGATTGTGTCCGACTCATCCCTTCCGTGTCCAAATTTAAACACTAGGTAATTCTCTCAATTTTATCAAATTCATGGTTAGGAGTTCTTAGTGATGCCGTTTGGGTTGACCAATGCTCCAGCGGTATTCGTGAACCTAATGAATAAGGTATTTCATCAGTACCTGGATCAGTTTGTGGTGGTATTCATTGATGATATATTGATTTATTCGAAGACCCCAGAGGAGCATGAGAAGCACCTAAGGATAGTTCTGGAGACCATCAGGAAAGAGAAGCTTTATGGCAAGCTGTCGAAGTACGATTTTTTTCTTGATAAGGTTGAATCCTTCGGACATGTGATTACAGGAGACAAAATCTCAGTAGATCCGAAGAACATATCAGCAATTGAGTCATGGTCTACCCCAAATTCATTGGCGGAGATCAGGAGCTTTCTTGGATTGACAGACTATTATCAGAGATTTGTTCAAAATTTTTCCAGGATTGCAGAGCCGATGACTAGGCTAACCAGGTAGGACATGAAGTTCGTCTGGACAGAAGAGTGTCAGGACGTATTTGAGGAGCTGAAGAAGAGGTTGACTACGGCTCCAGTATTGATGTTACCATCAGGGATATGAGGATTTTCCATATATAGTGATGCTTCGGGTAAGGGTTTGGGATGTGTATTGCAGCAGAACGGGAAGGTGATTGCCTATGCTTCCAGGCAACTACGCCCGCATGAGAAGAATTACCCTACCCATGACTTGGAGTTGGAAGCAGTCATTTTTTCTCTAAAGCTGTGAAAACACTACTTGTATGGAGAGTGTATGGAGATTCTTGCAGACCATAAGAGCCTGAAGTATGTGTTTACACAGAAGGATCTCAATATGAGACAGAGGCGATGGATGGAGTTGATGAAGGACTTCCATATTTCTTTGTAATACCATCCAGGGAAGGCCAACGTAGTCGTTGATACCTTGAGCAGGTATCTAGTGGCTATATATTTGACAAGAGACAGACATTTATTGGCCGATCTTGATAGTTTGGGTATTGAAGTATTTATTCCTGGAGTCGCAGAACAGATGTGGGGACTTCAAGTACAGTCAGAATTGATGGACCAGATCAGAGCCGCGTAGTTCGAGGATGAGTCTCTGAGGAGCATCAGATCACATGTCTGGATGGAATTGTCAGAGGATTTCAGTATTGCAGAGGATGGATCATTGTGGCACGGTACCAAATTGTGTGTGCCGAGTGGAGCATTGCACGAGGAGGTTCTTCAGGAGGCGCATCGATATCAGTACTCTATGCATCCGGGTGCCAACAAGATGTATAGAGACATGAGAGAGCATATTTCGTGGTATGGTATGAAGCAGGAAGTGGCGAGCTTCATATCCAGATGTCTAGTATGCTAGCAAGTAAAGACGGAGAGACAGAGACCAGGTGGATTGCTTCAGCCTTTACCCATTCCAGAATGGAAGTGGGAGCACATGACGATAGATTTTGTATCATGACTTCCGCGTTCTCTAGGAGTTAAAGACGCGATTTGGGTCATCATAGACAGGTTGACCAAATCGACCCATTTCTTACCATTTAAAGGAGGGACGTCTACGGAGAAGCTCGCGGAGATGTATGTACGGCAGATAGTTAGATTGCATGGAGTTCTTATGAGCATAGTCTCAGATCGGGATAGTCGTTTCATATCCCACTTCTGGAGGAGTTTGCAGGCTAGCTTGGGCACCCGGCTTAAGTTTAACACCGCATACCACTCTCAGACAGATGAGCAGTCGGAGAGGACTATCCAGACTCTCGAGGATATGCTACGCACTTGCGTTTTAGATTTTGGAGGCTCTTGGGAGGATCACCTTCACCTGGTAGAGTTTGCTTATAACAACAGCTACCAGGCCAGTATCGAGATGTCACCATTATCAGGGATATACTTCGGGTGGCGCATGACAGACAACGGCATTGGGCCGATAGCCACCGGAGACTATTAGAGTTTGAGGTATAGGTTTTATTTACATTATTTGTGATTGTTTTATTTTGGTTAGAGTGCTAAGGCTGTGTTTTGTGTTAGGTTAGCGATCTGGTGTTCTTGAAGATTTCTCCGACACGAGGCACGATTCGCTTTGGTGGAGACGAAAATCTTAGTCCATGGTACATCGAACCCTTCAGTGATATGGAGAAGGTCGGTGCAGTTGCCTACAGACTAGACTTGCCTCCTGAACTAGAGGGAATGCACAACGTGTTTCATGTGTCGCAGTTGAGATAGTACGTGGCCGATTCCAGCCATGTATTGGATCACTCGGAGATCTAGGTGGGGCCGATTCTCAGTTATCCAGAGCAGCCAATGGAGATTCTGGATCGCAGGAAGAATGTTCTATGGAACCAGACGATTCCCTTGCTACGCGTCGCGTGGAGGCATCACTCTCCAAGGGAGTCTACCTGGGAGAGGGAAGCCGAGATGCGCGAGTGTCATGACCCGCACCCGGATTTTGGGGCACGAGAGCGTGGGTACGTCCAGCCTACGCCGCAGCATCGGCGGTAGAATGCTGTCTAGGTCATAATACTATCTAATCATTCTCTCACGAATATCCAACTCCATAAGGAGACACAAATATCACAATATAATATGGAATACTCAATCACATAAACTAGAGCACGATGAGATATCGAAGAAAACAAATGAAATACAAGACAAGTCTAAACGACAAGATAACCATACCTGCAATCAATAACATCCAATCTCCAAGTATACTGGAAAATAAGTCCTCTAAGTCATAGTCTGGAAAAATATTTCCAGTCAGGATGGAACGAAGTACACCTCTAATAACAGTTCCAGTTAATTGATAAGGACTATAAAACAATAAATAGATGATGCTATATACTGAGGGAAGACAATGAATAAATACAATGGTAAAATAAAGAGACAGGCAATATAGGCAAATGTGGTACAGTCAGTGCATATATGAAATGAAGAGAAGAACTACAATATCATATACAGGTGATGTAGTATATGAACAGAAATAGAGAGCTGTATCTATTCTAAGTATTTGAAATCGTAGTTTTAAAATGTGATCGGCTTGGGAACTTGTTCGGTGACTACATGGCCTAGCTAATCATACGTGAGGTGTATGATTAACACTATTAATGTCTACACTTGTATGATAGAGATTTGATCACATCTCTTACTAGCAATTTCCCTGCCCCCAACTAGTACTGTGGATCCAATCATAACACTTCACGATATACGATCAAGGTCTAATATATCATGTACAATGTCTAATATCAATGTCTAATGTCAATGTCATATACAATGTTGATACGATAACCAATGTAACATCTCATGACTAAAGATCCAATCTATATACTAGTCCGTGTAGCACAGTGTCAAGAATCAGATGTAACATTTCTAAATACTTGAATTATAGATATTATCAAATAACGAAAATTATCAGAGAATGTACTCGCCTGTGGTCCTTAGCTGGTATGAATCAGAGTCCAAGTCACAGTCCAAATAGCCTATGTATTACAAATTTACCATGTCAAAAGATAATTTATTTTAATTTATTTAATTCTGGAATAATTACTCTAAAATCCTATTTTAATCTTATTATTCTGATTTTTAGGTTAATTCCTAAATTTTGTCCAAAGGAACTGAATTTTATCAACTCGAGACTCATGGCATGCAAATCGAGGCAATCTATTGACCAAAAAGTCAACCGACACAAACTCCACTTTCATGCATGATTTCCTGTAGATTTTAGCATCAAAAACATGCTAGAATTTATGTCTCGTCCGAATTCAAATTCGTTTGAGAATTATGGCACATACAAATTTTGTATCGTGCACCCGGAATATAAATTTAATGATCTCGACATTAGCTTTCCGAAATTTCAAACGGTTCATGATTCTGATTCCTGGTTCTCCCGGAATCGCGAAAACATTGAGACGCGTCTATTTTCGGACATGCTGTGTTCTACGAATTTTCCAGAATTTAATACTCATAATTTCGTAAAAAAATTTATATAATAAGAAAGCTAACCTCAATATTATTCTAAAGCAAGAAACTAGGCCTCGTTTGGAGTCCGGAGCTATGCGCAATGGCTTCTGGAAGATGAAGGAACCCTAAATGACAATTCTCTCAAATCTCTCTCTCTCTCTCTCTCTATCTCTCTCTAAAATAATGGGATAATTAGGGTTATTATATTATATATATATATAGATGTACATGCGGCTGAATGTATATTTATAGGCTGACACATGTCAGAATCTGATTGGATGATTTTATTTATATTATTTATTTTTGATTTGCCTTTATCAAAACATTATTTAAGTCGTTTTAAATCTAAATAACTCAAAATAAACATTAAAAATAATCATAAAAATTTGGAAAAATTATCAAAAATATATTTTGAATCCAAAAATTCTAGAAAAATATTTGGGATAATTTTATATTCATAGGTTTCCTACTATAATTAGAAGAAGCTCTAAAAATTAGTTTTAAATATTTAAATAAAAATAAATATTAAATATATTCCAAAAATTCTGAAATAATTTTAGAAAATATATAATAATATTATAAATACTAAAAAATTTATGTGGGTCTATTCTATATAACTGGGCTTGCACAATAAATTCTAGAAGTCCTAAAAAATTAGTTATTAGTCTAAATAACTCCCAATAAATACTAAAAATATTCAGAAAATTCTCAGAAAATTATAGAAAATATATTTTACTATTTATAACCTAAAATAAAATTTTGGGATATTTTTAGTTATATTTTCCCCTAAAATAAATTATTGAAAGTCCTAGAAAAATAGGGTTACTAGTTTTTAATTAACTAAAAATTATGAAAAAATTCCAATAGCCCAAAATTAACCTAATAACAACATTTACGCACGAATTTCAGGATACAGAGGTTACAGCGAGCGATACCCTTATATTTTTGAGCCGTGAGGTATGATTCTTTCTTGCTTGTTGATATTGCTCGTCGTAGTTTATTTCATCCATAAATTTCGAGGACGAAATTTTTCTAAGGAGGGTAGACTTGTCACTACCACATTTCTAGATGAGGGTATTTTAGGATATTTGTATATAATTATTTTTTTGAGATTAAATTTATTTATATTGTGCTAATAATTAATATTTGTGGTTTTACTATTTATTTATTAATTAGTGGACTAGCCGATTAGTTAGACTTGACACTAGTGAACCCAACTTGGACCCAAGCCCATTAGCCTATCTCACTTATTAATTAAGGAGAATTAGGCTAATTAGAATTAATTAGAGGCTTTTCAAAATTGCCCAACCTTAATCCTATTCATAATTAGATGGAGAGGGGTGTTTGGGACATTGTCACTTACTTGGAGGAGGGAAGAGGGGGCCGGCCACCATAAGAGGGGACTCTCCTCTCTCTCTTCTCATTTGCATTTATTTTAGATCTGGAATTTAGATCCCCAAATTTCTACTTTTCCTCTATCAAATTCTTTCTTAATTCACCTCCATTTTCTCTCTCATTCTCATTCTTCAAGGAGACTTGGAGCTTGGAGAAGCAGGAGCACAAGGAGGAAGAGCATTAGTGAAGAGCTCGTGTCTGGATCGTGTCCACTTGGGGTTTTCATTGGGAATCCATCTTCCAATTGGTAATTTCTGAATTTATTCTCATTGTAGCTCCCAAATCATGCATTTGACCACTAATAATCACCCAATGGCATAGGACTACCTATAGAAACAATTTTTAGGCTATTTGGTAGTATATTGTGTCCTCTACATAGCTTTTTGTATAAATTTTGGACAAATTACGAGGAGGACACACCAAGTGTGTGTCATGACACCAAATTAGTCATAATGGACTTAGATCGGGGTTGTGATATTAGTTACGTGTCCATAATTGGATGCGATTATGCCGTATCGCGATACGGTGCGACATCGTGTGATACGGAGCTCAATTTGGGTGTTTGTGTACAAACCTCTTCAATACTTATTGTAACTAGTTTTAATAGTTAATATTATATATAATTTATATTTAATAGTGGATAATTGTGGAGAATTTGGGTTTTGGCTTCTCAATTGGGTGCGTATCAAATAGTATTGTATTGATAGCATGTCGAGTATTTGGTAAAATGCTAGTGTGTTATGTGTTTGAGTGTGGAGATTATAGGGGGTTGCGTTCAGTTGTATTATGTGTTTGAGTGTGGATGTTAGTGTTAGAGTGAGGGAAAAACTTGGTAGCAATTAGAGCAACTATAACTTTAGCTACTAATGCACTGTGGTGTATCACATGGCAGCTTGGAGGAAAGAGCATGCGTTGTCTGCACACATGAAAAATATAGCACAACAGTCAGGATTCCTTTATGCATAGTGCCAGTCCCAAGTTAACACAACAACAGTAGAGTGAAGTTAAGGGGGGGGGGCTTGTGTATTTGAGACTGTGTTAGTGTGATTGTCAGGGGGAATGAAGTTGATGACTGGGGGTGGAAAATATATCGCAACTGCAGCAGTGCCTTGTTGCACTTGCTGCCAGATTGCAGTATCTTGCCAAGGGGGAGTCGGATAAATGCAGGTTGGGAAGTCGATAGCAGCAGAAGTGGCACATCTGTGAGTTAAGAAGAGAGGGGTATCCACAGCAACTTGAAATGCTACCAAAATTAGTGTGCATCTTAAATTTAGATAGAGAGGTTCATGGCTATGCTAGTGATTAGTAAGGGGAGGGAACTGGATATCAGTATTAGGAGGAGATGAGGATGATGACAGTTGGCAGAAATGCTAGGAAGGGTATACATATCAGGTAGGTAGTTAGGCTTGATGTGCAGGTCTTTAGGATGTCTGTGGGTGGCAGTGGTTATATCTTCACTGATGTACAGTGAGTGTATATTAGTGTAACATTTAGAGTTATATATTAGTTAGCATGTCTTAAATTTCCAATTAGTATTTAGTTTGGTGTCACGCCCCAGTCCCAAAATCAAGTGGAACCAGGCCATGTGGCATTGGCCAGCTGACACATCTCCGAAGGAAAAATCTAATTTATTGGACCCAGAGAGACGTGCTATGCTGTCCTAAAATACTAACAAGTATAGTACTAGCATATAACAGGTAACATCTAATCTCATCCATAATATATATCAAGGAACACTGAAATAAGTACTGGAATATAAGTGCTAAGTCTGAAATGTCATAATACAAACCCGATATGTCTGGTGGGAACAAACCCACTACAAAAACTAAAATAAGAGTGCTGAATATAACATGACTAGAGCATATAACAGGCTCCAGATCTAGATGGTAAGTCTACCCAAGATTAGAGGAACTCGGATGGCAGCACCTCTAGCTTCTCCTCGGATGCGTACCTCGTCTCCTGCCTAGGTCCGTACACCGTGGAATAGTATGCCTCATCTAAATCTAGAAGGGAACCAGGTCCTCAGTGGGATATAACAAGATACATAAAAGCATGCCATATATAATAGTGAATAAATAAAGGGTGAGTTAACCATCTAAGTGTATGCAAGTGTGAAGACAACCTTGGTACGTATGGGTAGGCGGAGGCATAACGTCCAACGTCCTCTAGAGTGTGGTATCTGTAACGTCCATCATTCTGAAGAATGAGGTATCTGTATATATATAACGTCCAACACTCTAAGGGACGTGGTATATGCAAAGTATATATACGTCTGTATCACTCCGAAGAGTGCGGTATCTACAATAAAGGAGGTGGGTGTCCCATACGCCTACTAGTTGTCTTCCCCGCCCAATGCGGATATACAAGTCAAATCCACAACTTGCATACCACGTAGCTATATGCCAAGTCACAACTTTCTAGATAATCCTGACTACGTGCTAAACCGTGATGTATCTTTCACGCACCGGTAGTTAATCGAGTACGCGAATTCGCATCCCAACATGAGTTGCAATCGTGATATGTGTACCAGTATCAGGGTCTAGGAGGATATCAGAATATCCTCGCATCTGCAGGTGGGTCTGCTAATGTCTAAGTCAGATACACTACGTATCGACATATTTGTCGATTGCACCCGAGTCAATCTCAGGCGCACACAGTTATATGTATTTTGCAACATGAATATATGCAACAATTTATAATTTAAACAGTAGAATTTAGCAAGGTATACTTGCCTGAGCAAGACTTCGTATAGTGTACGTCCTGATAATGTGTGCAAGTTTTGGTGAAAGAAGTGGGATTAGAGTTTGAGAAGTGTTGTAATATATATAGGGATAAGGAGGCGGTGGGGAAACTTAGGGATTAAGAATTACTACTTGTGCTGCTTTTATTGGCTCTAGTTTCAGTTGTTCTTCCATTGGTTTAGGTTTCGGTTGAGGAGTTTTTAGTAACAACAGGTAGAGAGGCGGTGGGGGATGAGTCATAAGAGGGGGTTATTTTACGCGCGGTGAAAGGAATTATGCGGTAGAATTGGTTTACGCGTAGAGGTGGTTTTGCTACTGCTGCTGTTTATTTCTAACTTTACGCACGGAGAAGAAAAGTTGGTTTTGCTACTGCTGTTGTTTACACGCGGAGAAAGGACAAGCGGGTAAAGGGGTTTTGGGTTTCGGTTGAGATCCAATAGGAATTCTATTCTAATTATTTATATATCCTAAATCCTCTAAGTGCTCAAATATCTCAAAATAAAATCTAATAAAATCTAATTTGCTCAAAATAATATATTTTCAGGGTTAGGGGTTTTACATTCTACCCAACTTATAAAAATTTTGTCCTCAAAATTAGAACTAAGTCACGATAGAAAGTAAGAATGGTAGAAGATATATAAATTTAACAAGGTAATTTCATACCTTGGTCTGTGAACAGGTTCGAATAACGTTTGCGCATGTCGTCCTTGCGTTCCCAAGTGGATTCTCCTGGTGCGCCATGCTTCCATGCTACGCGGACCAAGGAAATAGACTGGTTTCTCAATACTTTCTCTCGATGATCAAGGATTTCCACGGGTTGCTCTTGATATGATAAGCTTGGCCCAATGGTGATTTCTGAATGGTTGAGGACATGACTGCTATCTGCCACATACCGCCTGAGTTGTGATACATGGAATACGTCATGTACTCCCTCAAGTGAAGGTTGTAGCGCAAGTCGATACGCCACTTCTCCCACTCTCTCTAACACGTTAAATGGTCCAATATATCTTGGACTCAACTTATCGTGCCCTCCGAATCGAATGGTACCTCTGGTGGGTGATATCCTCAAGAAGACATGATCGCCCTCTTTAAACTCCAAGGGACGACGATGAAGGTCTGCCCATAGTTTTTGCCTGTCTTGTGCTGCTCGCAAGTGTCCTTGGATTTTCTTTACCCTCTCCACTGTGCGAATAATCAATTTTGGTCCTAGAATCTGTCTTTCACCCACATCGCTCCAACATACTAGGGAACGACACTTCCTCCCATATAGTGCTTCGTAGGGAGCCATTTGAATGCTCGCTTGATAGCTATTGTTATAGGAAAATTTGACCAAATATAAATGGTCCTCCCATGATCCACTGAAATCAAGCATGCACGCTCTCAACATATCTTCTAGTGTCTAAATAGTACGCTCGGATTGGTCATATGTCTGCGGGTGATACGATGTACTAAACTTTAGGCGGGTACCAAGACTCTCTTGTATGCTCCTCCAAAAGTAAGATGTGAACCTCGTATCCCTGTCAAATACGATACTAACTGGCACTCCGTGCAGTCGCACAATATCTCTCATGTACATGTCTGCTAAGTCCTCTGTGGATTGCCCAACTCTGAAGGGTAAAAAGTGGGCAGCCTTGGTGAGTCGATCTACGATCACCCATACCGCATTACGACCATTAGGACTCCTTGGAAAGCCCGTAACGAAGTCCATAGTGATATGCTCCCATTTCCACTCAGGTATTAGGAGTGGTTGGAGTAAGCCTGCGGACCTCTGATGCTCAGCCTTGACTTGCTGACACACCAGACATTTTGCCACAAAGTGGGCTATCTTCCCCTTTATTCTATGCCACTAATAGTATTGTCTCAGGTCTCTGTACATCTTTGTGCCTCCTAGATGAATAGAGTATGTTGAGCTATGCGCTTCTGCCATCAGCTCTTGACGAAGTTCTCCATTTGGGACATAGAGACGGTCACCACATCTTAAAGTCCCGTCCTCGTGTATGCGTAATCCTGTTTGTATTTCGGCCTTGGTCCTTTGTCAAAGCCTCTAGAATCTGGCATCTGTTGGCAGGGCAGCCTTGATCCTTTCGACCAATGTTGATTGCAACTGGTAATTTGATAATTGGCCGTCAGTTTCGTGCACAATGACCTCTATACCTAGTTGTTCTAGGTCATTTAATAGATGTTGCTGGATAGTTAAAAAGAATGCTATGGGCCTCCTGCTTAAAGCGTCGGCTACTAGTTGGCTTTTCCCGGATGGTACTGTAGCTCAATCTCAAAGTCTGACATCACCTCGAGCCAACGTCTTTGTCTCAGGTTCAAGTCCTTCTGGGTGTAGATGTATTTTAGGCTTTTGTGATCAGTGAATATCTCCACTCGTTCTCCGTATAGATAGTGTCTCCAAAGCTCCAAGGCAAAGATGATTGCCGCAAGCTCCAGGTCATGAGTGGGGTAATTCTTCTCATGGGTCCTCAGTTGTCTAGAGGCGTAGGCCACAACCTTCCCATGTTGCATCAAGACGCAACCTAAACCTTTTCCGGATGCATCGCTGTAGATTACGAATCCTCCGGATCCTGAAGGTATGGTCAAGATAAGTGCCGTAGTCAGACGCTTTTTTAGCTCGTCGAACGCTATCTGACACTCTTCTGACCAGATGAACTCCTGCTCCTTGCGGGTCAAGCGAGTCATCGGCTCCGCGATCCTTACAAAGTTCTCTACGAACCTCCGGTAATATCCGGCGAGTCCTAGGAAACTCCTCACCTCTGAGACGTTGGTAGGGGTCGGCCACGTTTCTACTGACAAAATCTTCGCTGGATCTACCGAAATGCCATCTCCTGAGATAACGTGTCCAAGGAAAGTGACACAATCTAGGAAGAACTCGCATTTACTCAGCTTTGCATAAAGCCTCTCACGCCTTAGCGTTTCTAACACTAGACTCAAGTGCTCTCCGTGCTTCTCGTGGTTCTTTGAATATACCAAGATATTGTCGATAAAGACTACCACGAACCGGTCCAGATACTGATGGAATACTCTGTTCATCAGGTTCATAAACACTGCAGGTGCATTTGTCAATCCAAAAGGCATCACTAAGAACTCGTAGTGACCATAACGAGTCCTGAATGCTATTTTTGGAATGTCTTCTCTCCGCACCTTTACCTGATGATAGCCTGATCTTAAATCTATCTTTGAGAATACTACTGCTCCTGTGAGTTGGTCGAACAGATCATCAATTCGCGGTAGGGGGTACTTGTTTTTTATTGTCAAAGCACTAAGGGCTCTGTAATTAATGCACATTCGGAATGTCCCATCCTTCTTTGGTACAAACAACACTGGTGCTCCCCAGGGTGATGTACTAGGATGAACAAATCCCTTGATCTGCAACTCTTCTAGTTGTAGCTTCAGCTCGTCTAGCTCCTTATTTGCCAACCGGTACACATTTGAAGATACCGGTGCTGCTCCGGGCACTAACTTAATAATGAACTCTACCTCTCTATCAGGCGGTAGGCCTGGCAACTCCTGGAGAAATACATCCTCGAATTCTACAACAATAGCTGGTGGAGCTGTCTCCATAGACATGTAAGCTCTAGGTGTCTGGCCTACTCCTTGCTCGATGGTACCCCGCATGTATTCGAACTCCGGGTGATCTAGTGGTCTAAAAGTGACACTACCTCTCCGGCAGTCTAGTATAGCATTGTACTGGCTCAACCAGTCTATGCCTAAAATAACGTCGAAGTTTGGCATCAGGAGTACCAAAAATTATGCTCTCATCTTCCTACTACACACGACTACGGAGCACATTCTAATAGTGTTGGTAACTGGTACGATGCCTCCTCCGGTAAGAATCTTCCAACTCTTAAGCAAGGGAGAAGTAGCTACTCTATGCATGGCTACGAAACTACTAGATATAAAAGATAGCGTAGCGCCAGAATCAAATAATGCAGTTGCAGGTATTGACGCAACTAAAATGGTACCTGTGATAGTTTTCTCTTTTGGTTCCTCCGCAACTGCTGCTAGTGTAAAGGCCTGTCCGTGCCTCTGCCCTCTTGCCTACTGCCTGGCTCGGTCGAACTGAGCCTCTTAGGGGGCCAAAGGTGGTCCCTTCTGAAATCCTCTGGGTGCTAGGGGATGCTGACCTCCAGTTGGGGGTAGTATCCTCTGGACTGGTATTGTTGGCCTTTGTCTGGTCTAGGGTGCTGCCTCTCTGCGTTGTGGGCAGTCTCTGGCCAGGTGTTGACTTGCTCCACATATCATGCACAGTCCAAGCTTCTTCCGGCAGTCCCTGACGAAATGTCCCTTCTTGCCCCAATGATGACAAGTCGGAAGCTCCTTGTGCTGATATGGCATTGTCCTTTGTGCATGCATTCCTGGACGATGAATTGTACCTCCTGCTCTGGGCTGGGCTTTAGCTGGTATGGTCGTGCTAGAGCGCCTAGCTTCTCTGCAAATGACCTCCTGGATTCTTGCCTCTGAAAGAACCTCCTCATATGAGATCCTGGACTGCGTGGTGGTATACCTTTGTAGCTCGAAGGTAAGGCCGTGATGGAACCTACTGGCCTTCTTCATCTCGTTAGGTATCAAGATGGCACCAAATCGACTAAGTCGACTAAACTCTGCATCGTAGGCATCTACGGTCATAGTTTCTTGTTCCAGGTGTAGGAACTGGGAGTATAGAGCATTCCTGATCGTAGCCGGGAAATACTTCGCATTGAAGTACACTAAGAATTGCTCCCATGTCTGGTTCTTGCCGACGTCGCACCCTATGGAGTCCCACCAGTGATGGGCATTGCCTTTGAGTTGGGCCCTCACTGCGGTCATCCAAAGGTCTGGGTGTAGCTGTGAACCTTCCAGCAGTATCTCCGTGTTGGAGACCCAATCTGATATATCCTCTGGAGTTTCGCGGTCCGAAAAGGTTCCTGGGCCCATCTGGCAAAAACCTCGGATAGTACCAGCTGGTTGGACAGGTGCTGGGGTAGATGTTCTCTCCAGAGCTGTCATCAAGCTCCGCCTTAAGGTCTCAGTCTGATGCCATTGCGTCTGCATCATGGCTTGGAAGAATTGGAACATTTGTGGCTGTCCCTCTAGTTGAGATGTATACGCATAAGGAGTTATAATGAGATGTCATGAGTAGAGAAATATTAGGATTGGTAAAAAAAATGGTGAGGCGTATCACAGATTAGTTTAACAGTGTGTAAAAGATTAAAGGAAAATATATATACATCAATCGAGATGAAGAACCATATACATGCCCATGAGAGTAAAGTGAAACATGGGTGTTATAGAAGGTGCAAGTAATTGTGAGTTCTAATAAGTTGATGAGATGATCTAATAATGGAACTAGTGTTACCATACCAATAGTGCTAGTGATTCTATATCAAGGATTTGTTGAGCAAGGTGCTAATAACAGTAAGTACTTCATGTGATGATAATTAGATTGGTGTATTAGTTAATATAGACAGAAAATCATTGGAGAAAATACGTGTGATGATAACCTTAATTATTGGGAGAAATAGTGCAAGTAATACGGGTAGTACAGATTTTAGTACACAGTTGAGGTTGTAGATAATTAGTGTATTTGTGCGCACCTTGAGTATTAGAGACTGTGAGTATTTATATGTATGCTTGTGGATTTAAAATTTGAAAGGTGAAATGAATTTCAATTTTAAGAATTTTGAGGAGTTGAGATTCTATTTTATTAAATGTTTGAGGATTCAAAAATTTGATTCAATAAATACAGTCAAAACTATAGAGATTTTAGAAATGATTAAAATTTTATTTCGATATTGAGTATTTAAAATTTGAGGAAGTATATGCATTTTATTTTAAATTGTTCAAGGAGTTAAACCTTGATGATCTTATTTTGAGGATTAATTTTTCGGTGGGTAAGAAATATATATATTAGTATATGAGTGAATGAAGTGCATATGTAAGGATCTGTTGACTTGGACATGATTGAGATGGCGCTGCAAACAGACTTGGGTGTCCATCTAGGGTTGTATTAGAGAGAACAGTACTTAGTATGATGTGTTGCACTTGGTGTGCACTTGAGTGATAAGAACAACTAGTATGAACAATTGTAGTAGGAAAGAGAATTAGCAGTGGGTGTACTTATAGTAGAACAGAGGTACCTACAGGGATAGGAGTATCAATCTTTGAATGCATCATTGACCTATGATTGTGCTAGAGGTCCTTGGTATCAGATTTTGGTATTAATAGACAGGTGTGTGTAATATGGATGTATTCATGGATGTTGTGGACTAATGATTAGTTGATATGGGTACCAGTGTACAAGGATAGGAATTAGTTAGTGAATGTGCCAGAGTTAAGTATATATTAGAGGATGAAGATATCCCAGTAATGGGTTAGAAGACTATGTTTTGTTCTTCCTTTTGTTCCTTTTTCGTCTATTGATTGATTGATTGATTCCTTAGTACCTTAGTTGTATTCGTGATTTCCTTGCTAGAATATAGCTAGTAGCACACCCCGACAGAGACCTTAATACCACGACAAAAGTGACTATAACCATGCATGTTTCATCTGGATTGCATATTTATCTGGAATACGTGTTGTATTACGTGTTGTATGACTGTAGGTAGGATTCTATTATACTTTGATTGTTGAGGATTGACTGTAAGTAAAGAATCAATGAAGAGGATGTGGTTTGACAGAAAGAGAATGCGCCTTAAATTTCGAGGATAAAATATAAATTTAAATAAAGAGTGAAAACTAACGTGGTGGAATTGACAATTTGTTAAATCACAAATTTTATGAAGATCATGGTATGATTGAATGTCGCTAACATTGAGGAGATTATCATTATATTCATTAGACTGCAAGTTATGAAATTATTTTAAAATGTTGCATTTGAAGATCTTGTAAATATTATATTGCTGAGTATTGTGTGGAGAAAAGAATCAAGGAATAAGATCGTTAATGGATTAGTGTTTGATTTTAAATTTTTGGGATGATGATTTAAATTTTATAAACGTGTATCAATTGGATTTAAATTAAAGGATTGGATAGTAAATTTGGTATTTAGTGATTTACTCAAAATTTGAGGAGTAAGATGATTAATGGGTTAATGTTTGAATACAAACTTTTTGGATGAGATTTTAAATTTTATAAATGTGCATTGATTGGATTTAAAATTAGAGGATTGGATATTAAATTTTTGAGTATTTAATTACTAAAATCAAATTTTTAGGAGATTACGATACGACTGGAATTCAATTTCTAAATTTGAGGATTTTTTTCAGAAATATGAGATCTATAGAATTATATAAGTTGGTGAAATAACAATATGGATTTGCTTCAGGATTATTTGGTTTGATGAATTTAATTTTGATGGTACAATAAAATAATGAATAAATACAACTGTTGAGGATCTTAAATTTTGAGGACGAAATTCTTTTAAAGAGGGTAGACTTGTCACCCCCACATTTCAGATTAGGGGTATTTTCGTCTTTTCATGATTTATGTATAAAATATTGCATGATATTTAATTATATTTAAATTGCCGTAATTTTATTTAATTATCGCGCCTTACCATTGCTTCGACATTTGGAGCGCTACCCTAGCCTTTGCCTTCCAACAAATTTCATAACCTTGCCCTAGACGTGCCCGCCTTCTATTCGGATATTTTTGTAACTCATAATTATGCTCTCTTGTGCTTCATTTTAGCTGCACAATATTCGTCACGGACGTTTATTTAATTTTTAAATAAAATTTGACTTTGTATCGTTGTGCGTTCCAATCGAAATTGGAGGCAATCTTGACCTATTTTTTCGTGCAACCCAAATTAGGGTAATATTCTGTTCTGAGTCTTCTTCACTAATGATATTTGTGACCCAACCTAATTTTGGCCCCATGTACTCCTAATTAATTTTAGAACACCAATTGTATCTAATTTTAATTAATTAAATCCAGAAACCCACTTTTGTGCAATTTTTTAATTTGTTGGAGACTTAATTGCAAAATTGTAATGATGTGTCACCATCCTATTGGTTTAACCCAAATGAAGAAAACAACCCCCTTCTTTGACTAGTCAACCCAACACCCTCTCTCCTCCTTTCTTTTGTTTGTATTTTTCCCCATGTTGAATCTAGGCCTTCCATTTTAAATGGAGCCATCATCACCACACATCCTCTCCATTATATATAAATACACCTCAACCCTTTCCCAAAGCAACCCCATCCCAATAATTGGTCGGCCCTAATAACTAGGAGGTCACATCATCTCCTCCCACATACAAAAACCCACCCTCTCCATATTATTTCTTCACAAACACCATCACCCACATACAAAAACCCAACCCAGACCCTATACTAAACCGCCAGACCGGAGCTCACCCCCGACTCCGGCCACTGCTCAAGCTCAGCCGGCCTGCTGCTCCGGCACGGCTCCACCGCTTCCTTCCCCGAGCTTCCACAAATCCCTCATCCCTCAGCTTCTCTCCGGCAACCGACCAGCTCCGGCCCGGCGTTCCGAAGCTCCTCCCTCCTTCAACCCCGTCCAAACCTCCCCGGCCAAACTCTGAGCTGCAGCCTCCCCGACCCCGGCTGTGCTGCACCGAGCTCACCCCCGACCCCGGCTGTGCTGCACCGAGTTCCCTCCCGACCCCGACGGCCAACCCGAAGCTCCACCGCCACCGTACCGTCCCTCTACCAGCCGCACCACCATCGTCATCAGCTTCGCTTCCACTGCTCCTCTTTATCACCACCACTGTATTCACAGCCCGAGCTCCCTGCTCCGGCCAAGACTTCTCTCCGACGGCTTGCTGTGTAACCGACCATCACCTCTCCGGCGAGTTCTACCCCGTCGACCACTCCCCTCCGGCTACCATCGTCACTGTGAGCCTCCTTCCCTCCTTCATTGTTGAGATGTAATAGTATATACTATGTAATAGTATATATACTATGTAATAGTATATATATATTCTATGTAATAGTATATATGTATTCTATGTAAATGTATATATGTATTCATACGTAATATATATATGTATTCATATATAAATATATGTATATGTATGTATATTGGTTATTTTCATATAGTATATAATTAATAAAAATGTATAATGGCACATATATATATATAGCTTTTTCTCAAACTATAGATATATTTATATATAGTTTTGGCATACATATGATGTTTATATATATATATATATATATATATATATATATATATATATATATATATATATATATATATATATATATATTGTATATGAGTATTGTTTAATTGGTATAGTATATTATGTACATATATTTAGTATGTGTACATTATTCAATATGAAGTATATATATATTGTTCAACTAGTATATATTAGATATGTAATTAATTGGTACACATATATTTTATATGTATTTAAATTTAGTGTATATATATATATATATTGTAAGTATTAATGCTAGATAATAATATGTATAAAATATTTTATGTATTTATCTACTAGATGACCCAAAGTATGACCACGTAGCATGTTAGCAGACGACCATATGCACACCGACATACTGGCAGGACCGTATCACCGACTGTCTGAATTTACAAAATTACAGACGCGACGTCCGTGCAACTTGACGCACTTGACCCTAGTTGACTAGTGCCATACCTGGCATAGCCCCTGAGTTCAATGTATTATTATTGTGTGTTAGTGTAGCATCTGATGCAAATATTATATTTATGATATGTCTATAGGACTGTTGGATCATCCAGGCGATGCACTGGAACAGGATATTGGTATTACCAGCTAAGGACCCAAGGCGAGTACATTCTCTGATAATTTCCAATTATTTGATAATATCTATAATTTCAGTATCTAAAAATGTTATATCTGATTCTTGATACTGTGCTACACGGACTAGTATATAGATTGGACCTGCAATCATGAGATGTTACATTGATGATATATTGGATATTTCTCGTGTATCGTGACGTGTCGTAATTGGATCCACTGTACTAGTTGGGGGAGGGGAAAATATTAGTAGATTATGTGATCATACCCAACTCTATATGCATCATAGCTCACCCCACATCTCATGTCGGGTGCGGCCTGACCATTACATGCCTCATAGCTGTTATATATGATTAGCCTGACCTCTATATGCATCATAGCTAACCAAATGGTTAGCCTGATCTTACATGAATCATAGCTAATCATATGTAGCCAGCCTGATTCTGTCCCAAGCCCATCACATGATAGACTGATATTTCAAACACTTAGAATAGTTACAGTTCTCTATTTTAGATCATATACTACATCACCCGTATATGATATTGTACCTCGTTCTCTTCGTTTCATATATGCACTGACTGTTTCATATTGTCTATATTGCCTGTCTCTTTACATTGCCTGTCTCTTATTTTGCCATTGCATTTATTCACTGTCTTCTCTCAGTATATAACATTATATGTTTCTTGTTTTATAGCCCTTATCAATTAAATGGAAATGTTATTTGAGATGTTTTTGCTCCTTCCTGACTGGAAAATATTTTTCAGACTATGCCTAGAGGACTGGTGTCCGACACTTATGGACCACAGGGTGAGTAGATGAGACTTGGACTTGGTAGTTCAGTTGTGATTCTGGGAGGTTTAGCCGGAATCACTAGTTATCTAGTTAGTTCTTTTAGCAGATTATTTTTGGTACCGGATTTGTCTCCGGCATACTTGTCCAGACTTGGATTTATTGTTGAGTTAAGACTACTTCTATTTTTGACTTGTGTTGCATTTTATCTTTTTTTTTGAGATCTTATCGTGCTGTAGTTATGTAATTGAGTATGTTGTACATATTATATTATGATTATCCGTGTCTCCGTATGGAGTTGGATATCCATGTGAGCTTGATTAGATAGTATCATGACCTAGACAGCGTTCTACCGCCGATGCTGCGGCGTAGGCTGGACGTACCCACGCCCTCGTGCCCCTATACCGGGTGCGGGTCGTGACAGCTTTGGCTGGTATGGTCGTACTAGAGCGCCTAGCTTCGCTGCAAATAACCTCCTGGATTCTTGCCTCTAAAAGAACCTTCTCATATGAGATCCTGGACTGCGTGGTGGTATACCTTTGTAGCTCGAAGGTAAGGCCGTGATGGAACCTACTGGCCTTCTCCAGCTCGTTAGGTATCAGGATGGCACCAAATCGACTAAGTCAACTAAACTCTGCGTCGTAGGCATCTACGGTCATAGTTCCTTGTTCCAAGTGTAGGAACTGGGAGTATAGAGCATTCCTGACCATAGCCGGGAAATACTTTGCATTGAAGTACAATAAGAATTGATCCCACGTCTGGTTCTTGTCGACGTCGCGTTCTACGGAGTCCCACCAGTGATGGGCGTTGCCTTTGAGTTGGGCCCTCACCGCGGTCATCCAAAGGTCTGGGTGTAGGTGTGAACCTTCCAGCAGCATCTCCGTGTTGGAGACCCAATCTGATATCTCCTCCGGAGTTTTGCTGCCCGAAAAGGTTCCTGGGCCCATCTGGCAAAAACCTCGGACAGTACCAGCTGGTTGGATAGGTGCTGGGGTAGATGTTCTCTCCAGAGCTGTCATCAAGCTTTGCCTCAAGGTCTCAGTCTGATGCCATTGCGTCTGTATCATGGCTTGAAAGAATTAGAACATTTGTGGCTGTCCCTCTAGTTGTGGCATCAGGGCTGGAAAGGGTGGAGGTGGAGGCAAAGATGTATCTGCATGTTGTGTTGGTGCCTGGGGGGTCTGTCCTTCTTGTTGAGCTAGTGTAGCTCCCTGAGTAGGACCATTGTGGAGGTATGGGGTTGATGGATAAACCAGTGTCCGTCTCAAGGACTGGTCTCTTGGGGTAGTCGGGGTCCTATTGACATCATACTAGGGGTATGTTGCCTGATCAACCCTATCATCTGTGTGTCCACTCGGTACGTCCATAATGTTGGAGGAAAAAGAAACAAACAGGATGCAAGCATTTAATAGAATGTTTGCGTAAAACTGGTTGCTAAGCCGTCCGCGTAAAACAGAGATTCAAAGAAGTTTGACGTAAAGTAAGACTTCAGAGTTGTCCACATAAAATCGAGATTCTAGATAGTTCGCGTAAAGTAGGGATTCGAGACTGTCTGCGTAAAGCAGAGATAGCAATTTTTGAATTGTCTGCGTAACACAGAGTTTCAAGCTGTCTGGCGTAAAGTAGAGATAAAATAATTTGGCATAAAGTAAGGATTCACTATCTGGCGTAAATCATGGCTTCAGAGCTATCTGCATAAAAGCCTACTATACTTCCTGCGTAAAGTCTGCCTAAAAGTATGTGCATAAAAATCTGTGTGCGTAAGGGTTGCCTGCATAAAATCTAACATACGTCATTTTTATTGCAGCGTAAAGTCTGCCTAAAACTCGCGTAAAAAGGTCTGCCAAAAATCTGCGCGTAAAAGTCTAGTATACGTTTGCAGCGTAAGGTTTGTACGAGGAACTTTTTGTTTTCCTTGGATGAATTTGTCAGATAATTCAGTGAACCTGACATCTGACAAAAAGTACTGCACGATAATCAAGAGGGTGGCTATGATGATGTTTCTGCACAGAGACCCAGATTGTCGTTTAGTGACATATTTGATACACCACTCAAAGGAAGAAGATTTTGAGTCTCCTGAATATGCTGCCTATTCTATATTGATAGAAATGAGTTTTTACGCTCAAGATAGAAATAAGTTTTTACGCTCAGGATAAGATAAAACCTTGATGTTACGTAAAAAGCTATTTCATGCTCAGGGCTCGAGGCATATTTAATGCACAAGATTTTTCTTTGTCATGACTGGGAAAGCTAAAATTATGACTAATACGCTTATATCACCATCCTTATGGTTTACGTCTAATCAGGCTACTCTATGCTGGTTATCAAGTTTACGCTGGGGTAGTTTCCTACATGGCTTGCATGACGTGTCATACGCAGGATTAGGAAAACTATGGAAATGTGGTTAACAGTTGTCATAACCGCAGCGTAAAGTTGGCAGTCTCTTCATAGTTTGACTTTTTACGCCAATAAGACAGTCAATTGGCTTTTACGCTAACAAGAGTAAAGGGTTTTGGCGTAAAACTTGTGTTATCCAACCTAGGATAGTTGAAAGAAAAAATGAGATTTAGTCAAGTGTGAATGAGATCCTTATGCTCTATTCCTATACGCAGGCTTGTTTGGTACAGTTATGTAACCAAAACAATATAAGCTAGACCTGCATGAGCCACCACTAAAACCATGTCACTCCCCAGTCCCAAAATCAAGTGGAACCAGGCCACGTGGCATTGGCCAGCTGACACGTCTCCTAAGGAAAAACCCAATTTATTGGACCCAAAGAGACGTGCTACGCTGTCCTAAAATACTAACAAGTCTAGTACTAGCATATAACAGGTAACATCTAATCTCATCCACAATATATATCAAGGAACACTGAAATAAGTACTGGAATATAAGTGCTAAGTCTGAAATGTCATAATACAAACCCGATATGTTTGGTGGGAACAAACCCACTACAAAAACTAAAATAAGAGTGCTGAATATAACATGACTAGAGCATCGGCTATCTAGATAAAGAGGCTCCAGCTATAGATGGTAAGTCTACCCAAGATCAGAGGAACTCAGATGGCAGCACCTCTAGCTCCTCCTCGGATGCGTACCTCGTCTCCTGCCCAGGTCCGTACACCGTGGAATAGTACGCCTCATCTAAATCTGGAAGGGAACCAGGTCCTCAGTGGGACATAACAAGATACATAAAAGCATGCCATATATAATAGTGAATAAATAAAGGGTGAGCTAACCATCTAAGTGTATGCAAGTGTGAAGACAACCTTGGTACGTATGGGTAGGCGGAGGCATAACATCCAACATCCTCTAGAGTGTGGTATCTGCAACGTCCATCATTCTGAAGAATGAGGTATCTGTATATATATAACGTCCAACACTCTAAGGGACGTGGTATCTGCAAAGTATATATACGTCCGTATCACTCCGAAGAGTGCGGTATCTGCAATAAAGGAGGTGGGTGTCCCATACGCCTACTAGTTGTCTTCCCCGCCCAATGCGGATATACAAGTCGAATCTACAACTTGCATACCACGTAGCTATATGCCAAGTCACAACTTTCTAGATAATCCTGACTACGTGCTAAACCGTGATGTGTCTTTCACGCACCGGTAGTTAATCGAGTACGCGAATTCGCATCCCAACATGAGTTGCAATCGTGATATGTGTACCAGTGTCAGGGTCCAGATCTAGATGGTAATAACATGACTAGAGCATATAACAGGCTCCAGATCTAGATGGTAAGTCTACCCAAGATTAGAGGAACTCGGATGGCAGCACCTCTAGCTTCTCCTCGGATGCGTACCTCTTCTCCTGCCCAGGTCCGTACACCGTGGGATAGTACGCCTCATCTAAATCTGGAAGGGAACCAGGTCCTCAGTGTGACATAACAAGATACATAAAAGCATGTCATATATAATACTGAATAAATAAAGGGTGAGCTAACCATCTAAGTGTATGCAAGTGTGAAGACAACTTTGGTACGTATGGGTAGGCGTAGGCATAACGTCCAACGTCCTCTAGAGGTGGTATCTACAACGTCCATCATTCCGAAGAATGAGGTATCTGTATATATATAACGTCCAACACTCTAAGGGATGTGGTATCTGTAAAGTATATATATGTCTGTATCACTCCGAAGAGTACGGTATCTGCAATAAAGGAGGTGGGTGTCCCATAGGCCTACTAGTTGTCTTTCCCGCCCAATACGGATATACAAGTCGAATCCACAACGTGCATACCACATAGCTATATGCCAAGTCACAATATTCTAGATAATCCTGACTATGTGCTAAACCGTGATGTGTGTTTCACACACCGGTAGCTAATCGAGTACGCGAACCCTCATCCCAACATGAGTTACAATCGTGATGCGTGTACCAGTGTCAGGGTCTAAGAGGATATCAGAATACCCTCACATCTGCAGGTGGGTCTGCTAATGTCTAAGTCATATACACTACGTATCGACATATTTGTCGATTGCACCCGAGTCAATCTCAGGCGCACACAGTTATATGTATTTTGCAACAGGAATATATGCAACAATTTATAATTAAAATAGTAGAATTTGGCAAGGTATACTTGCCTGAGCAAGACTTCGTATAGTGTACGTCCTGATAATGTGTGCAAGTTTTGGTGAAAGAAGTGGGATTAGAGTTTGGGAAGTATTGTAATATATATAGGGATAAAGAGGCGGTGGGGAAACTTAGGGATTAAGAATTGCTGCTGCTGCTGCTTTCATTGGCTCTAGTTTCGGTTATTCTTCCATTGGTTTAGGTTTCGGTTGAGGAGTTTTTAGTAACAACAGGTAGAGAGGCGGTGGGGGATGAGTCATGGGGGATGAGTCATAAGAGGGGGTTGTTTTATGCGCGTTGAAAGGAATTATGCGGTGGAATTGGCTTACGCGTGGAGGTGGTTTTGCTACTGCTGCTGTTTATTTCTAACTTTACGTGCGGAGAAGAAAAGTTGGTTTTGCTACTGCTGCTGTTTACGAGCGGAGAAAGGACAACGGGTAAAGGGGTTTTGGATTTCGGTTGAGATCCAATAGAAATTCTATTCTAATTATTTATATATCATAAATCCTCTAAGTGCTCAATATCTCAAAATAAAATCTAATAAAATCTAATTTGCTCAAAATAATACGTTTTCAGGGTTAGGGGTTTTACAGTTGGTACCAGTTATGTATTATCAGCTATAGGTTAGCTCCAGTGTTTATATTGTTAGATGAGTTAGATGTTAGCTGTTAGTATTAGTAGATGTATAGGTAATTAACAATTAGTATCAGTTATGAGTTGTTGACAATTAGTGGTATATAATAGCTAGTGTTAGTAAATAACATGTACTAGTTAGTATAGGCATATCAGTAGATGTCAGTTAGTGTCCTAGTTAGTGAGTGTGAGTGTAAAGTTAGTAATTAATTAGATACTAAGTGCTAGCAAGTGTTGTTATATATTAGCTAACTAGTAACTGTTAGTATTAGTTAAACTTAGTAATGCCAGTTAGTATTAGTTAAAATGTTAGCATCAACTCTAAGTATTATTAGTTAATGTAACAATTACTGTATTAATGATGAGTTAAAATAGTAGTTATGCAAGTTAGTTAGTAATGCCAGTTAGTATCAGTCCTTATTAGTAAATTAGTTTAGCTAGAGTGACCTTGTATTAGTTAGTTAATAGCTAGCGTGACTTAAATACCTTAGTTAGACCCAATACCTTAGTGTGGACCTAAAAATGGCCTAGAAGAGCATGTAATAGTGCATTGCAACTCATTTCTCTTTATTACACCCATATTAACATGACATTCATATCTAGGTGTGTGTGACACCAGCTCGGACACTGAGTGACATTATTTTCCTCGGACAAAGGCGAGTACATTCTCTGATAGTTTCTTTATTTGACAGCTTCTATGTTTCATGTATTTAGTATTGAGATATTTGATACCTGACACCATGGTCACACGGATTAGTATATGTGGATCTTGGTCATGAGATGTTATTGTCATGATGACTCAGTGATCACCGTGTCGTGCTTCGTGATTACTTAGTGATTACCGTAAGATCTTCGTGATTATATAGACTGTGATCATAGTGCATGATATTATAGACCGTGCATCGTGATACACGTGTTATAACGTGTCGTGATTTGGATCTGTGTACTAGTCGGGAGATGGGGAAGTATTAGTAAATATGTGATCATACCTTATAGCTCGTGATATAGTGTAGCCCGTGATAGCTAGCAGATCACGCAACTCACGTGTGGTCACGCTAGCTCACATTTTATATATAGCCCGTGCTAGGCCCAAGCCGATCACAAATTTTGCTAATATTTCAAGGCACAATTATTACATTGTTGCTTTTATTCCAGTTCATTACCTCAGTGTTCCTCACCATATTGTTCTCATCTCTTGCCATTATTTAACATGATGCACTTTCTCGTGATATGTGCTAGTTCAGTTATTTTTATTATTTATTTTTATTGCTATTGTTGTTTCATAGTTTTTGTCAATTACTGGAACTGCTATTGGGTTGTACTTCGCTCCAATCCTGACTGGATATATTTTCCAGATGATTCATTAGAGGACTGGTGTCCTACATATTACGGACCACAGGATGGTGAGGCAGTTGAGCCATTACTCGTAGAGCCTCTTGAGATAGTACCACCAGCTGGAGAGACTTAGACTTTTCAGTATGAGTTATATTTGATTTTAGTAGACTTGTGGCATGTATTATTCTTTTGGGTTTATGTGGAGATTGGACTTGTACTGAGACTCTTGCATTTTTTTTACTTCTATTCCATATCGTGCCATTCTTCCTCTAGTTGTTTTTGTGATTGAGTATTGTTGACCATCACCATATTATCATTTTGTCCTCCATTTGGATTTGAGATAGCTTGACAGGTACCTTATGTATATATTGTATGAGATGTGTAGATTGTTATGTGATCCAGACATCGTTCTACCTCCAATGCTGCAATGTAGGCTGGACATACCCACGCACTCGTGCCCTTATCCCGGGTGCGGGTCGTGACAGACTAGCAGGCTGCCATTTACTATCTTCAGCGAACTTGCTTAACCAACGAACGTGCAGCCTATCACGTCCAATGCTTCTAGAGAAATCTGGTTCTTCTTCAAACCTGAAATGTATCTCATGTTCACAAGTGTCTGTATCATCACTCCATCGAACATGTTTACCTTGATGTTTCCAATGCCAACGATCTTTTAAGACGAGTTGTTCCTCATAAGAACGACACTACCATTAAACTCCTTGTGTATGAAGAACCACTCTCCATACGAGCAAAAGTGATAAGAACACCTAGTTAAGAACCCATGCCTTGAAGAAATTGTCCTTCTGGCTATGCATGGTAAGTACATCATATGCTAGCTCATCTTCTTCCTGTGCAACAATGACTTGACCCTGACCGCTTGTACTGGCATCTTTACCCTTCTTATCTATTCACGACTTTTACTTCGGGCATTGTTTCTTCATATGTCTCGTCTGTTTGTAAAAGAAACATGCATCGGTCTATTGTACGAATGATTTGGACTTCCCTCAACCACTATTTTCTCCCTCCTTACTCTTTGACCTTCCGCTTTTATTACTAGCTAACCCGAATGACTCCTCAATAGAATTTGGCCTCTTCATATATCTCAAGAGTCTTTTTTCCATAGAGAATTATTGTTACTAGATGGTTATCCTAGAAGCAAGGAAAGAAGTAAAAATGTCTTGTCCTCCTCCTTTAACTTGACTTCGAGACACATAATATCATTAACAATATTGTTAAGTTGACTAAAAATCTAGGTCACTTTCTTCATGGGTGAGACTTAGAGTTGCTTCTTGAGATACAACTTGTTGGACAATAATTTTATCATATACAAGCTCTCGATCTTCAATTATAAACCGGTCGCAAAAGTTTCTTCCATGAAATTTTACATAATCACATCTTCCAGACAAAGACACTCCATGAATCCTCCATCATTTCGGCCTATTCTTCTTCCCTACAAAGACTTTAAAGCTTTTTCTTTCACAAGAATTCTCTCTCACAACTAAAAAAATTTCTTTTCCATTAAATTTATCCACCTCGAACTTGGTGCTATTTACTTTGTAACTCACCATCCTTAAAATTTGAAGTTTTCCTAGGACCATAATGAACCAACAATTTAATTTCAAGCGTCCCGATCTAGGAAGATAGGGAGCAGACGAAAGTCATCACCAACCTTTAACCTGGATCCAAGAAGTTGAAATTCTGTAGATTTCTTTAGCTTTGATATTAGTTGTTGTGCAACAGGTGGAACACGATAATATCTTTGATGGTGATGGAAAAAAATACCAAAACACACAAAACTGAACAATAATACAAAGCATACAAAAAATTATGATCATTTACACTAACTACCCCTAAGTTTTGGACTTATTATACGGAGTACTCCTATTTTTAAAATAATTATACTGGCCACCCCTATGCTTTATGTTGATTACACGGGGTATCCCTAATTTAAGAAAAAAATGAAAAGTTATAACACTAACTATTCCGGATCGATTTTGGTTCCAGCCAAAATCGATCCGGATGGTTCGGATCTTGTCCAACACACCCACCCAAAAATTAATTGGATAGAACATGTCCAAGTTTGTGTGTGTGTGTGTTGGAACAGATCCGGACGGATTTTAGTTTGAAATAATTATAATAATTTTTTAGGGAATGAAATGCAACTAAATAAATATCTATTTATATATACTAACTATTTATAAGTTTTTGATTTATTATGTGGGATATTCGCTTTCTCAAGAACTACCTACACCGCCCTCCACCGGACAAGGGATAAACCCTTCATTGAATAAAATAAAAGAGAGCATTATTGGTAGTTAAAGTATTGAGGCTATTGTCACCCATACGTGGCCGGCAGATTGATGCTCGATCGGCAGATTGCTAGTCTAAGTATACCTCTATGATTCTTTGGACGACGTTCGATCGGCTGTTGTACTTATAAACACAAATCATATGCAATAGACAGGACTGGCCCTGAGGTAAGTCGGACAAGCTATCGGACTTGGACAACCTCTCTGGTTAGGACAACCCTCCAGACCCTGAGTTCTCACCTCTCCGCCATTAGAGCCTCCGCTGTCCACCCCAACTACTCTCCGTCAGTTGAACTAGCAATTCATCAGGTCCATATTTTGAGTTCCTACTAGGAAGATCTCGAGTAGCTCAAGGAGAGGAACTCGGAATCCGAACTCCACGACACCATTAGAATTTTAATATTATACGAGATCTTAAAACTAAATAAGCTATTATTATGTATACTTATGGTAATGGGAACAAACCAGCTATATATAGAGCTGGTAACTAGTATGGAGACCGACCTTCATTACTAAAACAGCTCTTCTCTGTGAAAAGTAAAGGGCTTGCAATGCTCCGAGTGTTCGGTCTCTTTCTCCTAGTCCTTTCTTGTGCAAAGGCTAGACCCTCGCTTCCTTCAAGTTCACTGATCACTTCATCATCTTCTTATAATTCTTCTTCTTCGCCCATGCAAGCTCCTCGCGCTCCAGTGGCAAAGAAGGTGAAACATGAGATGGAGATGTTCAATAATACCAGGAACGACAATTACTACTGGCTCCGGGATGACAATCGCTCCAATTCTGAGGTCCTCTCTTATCTCAAGGAGGAGAATGCATACACAGACCTCATCATGTCCAGTATATTCTCTTCTCCAAATTTCAAATGACGCTATATATTGTTGTATAAATTTCTCTATCTTTATCTTTATCTTTACTATTATAATGTTGTCGGAAATGGCTAAAAAATAAGACTTCACTAATTATTATTTTTTAATCCCTCCTGCCAACAGCCACGAGAATGTTATTTTCTTTCTATGTTTTCAATATATATAACAATTTTAAATTCAAATATTTAAACAAAATTTTCAATAATATCATAAAAATATTATTTTAAGTGCAAGTGAATTTAGTAGTTATTATAATACTATGCTAGAAAATGAGCCGTCTAAGTTGTATATCTATCATCAATTATTAGTATAATTTTTTTTTAACTAGTGCATATGTGTGATTGAGATTGTGTTGTGTAATAATTGTTGTAATAATTTGATACAATATTTTGTCTCTTTTAAAAATTCAACTAATTTTTTTTTGTTTCCGAAAAAATTTAAGGTGGTAATCTATTATAATGTTTGTTTAGGCAATAAATAAATTATTTTTGAAAATTAAGAATATCCGGATAAATAATTTATCCAGGAAGTATGAGAATCCTATCTCTCTTAAGAATAGGTGGGTATATATTTTTTTCTCGGACAAATTTTATTTTTTGATTACTTTTTTCTTTTTTCTTTTTTGTCGTTTTTAGTCTTTTTTTTATCTTTTTGTCAATTTTTGATCGTTTTTGTCATTTTTGATTGTTTTTAGTCACTTTTTAGTCGTTTTCAGTCGTTTTTGATCCTTTTTAGTAATATTTTGTCGTTTTTATTATTTTTATTGAATTTTATCGTTTTTAATATTTTTTATCGTTTTAGTCATTTTTTAGTCATTTTTACATTTTTTGTCGTTTTTTATCCTTTTTAGTCCTTTTTTTAATATCATTTTTAGTCTATTTTTTATCATTTTAAGTCATTTTTGATCATTTTTAGTCGTTTTTTATTATTATTTTAGACATTTTTAGTCGTCTTTTGATCATTTAAATTATTATTTTTATCGTTTTTGATCATTTGTAATCGTTTGTCATTTTTTTTTATCGATTTTAGTCTTTTTAGCTGTCCTTTTTGGTGTTTTTTTTATCGTTTTAGTGTTTTTTGGTTATTATTTAGTTTTTTTTTCTTTTTTTGTCTTTTTTGGTTTTTTTCCTGTTTTGATGGTTTTTTTGTTTTAGGATTTTTTTTTTGGTTAATTTTTGCGTTTTTTGATAGTTTCTTCATTTTTTTCGTTTTTAGCTATTTTTCAATTTTTCTTTCGTTTATGCTTATTTCTTTCATTTTTGTTCCTTCCAGTCGTTTTTTTTTTGTTTTTTTTTTGTTTATGGTTTTTGGTTTTTCCTTTTTTGATCGTTTATTTTTCGTTTTTTTGTCGTTTTGTCGTTTTTGATTTTGTTGTTGTTATTTTTTTCCTTTCGCTTTTTTTTTTTTTTTTTTTATTTTTGTTTGGTTGGTTTTTTCAATTTTTTTCTTTTTTTTTTTTTTTTTTGCTTTTTTTGCTTTTTGCTTTTCTTTTTTTAATTTTTTTTTCAATTTTTTTTTTTACTTTCATTTTTTTTCCTTTTTTTCTCATGAATATTTGTATAGTTACCAAACATGGAAATATAGTTTTCCAGAAAATTTAATTACTTGAAATTTGATTTTCTGGAATATAAAATTTCTGACTATATAGTATTTCACGTACCAAACGTTCCCTTAAGGTTCAGTCTTAAACAGGGCCGGTCCAGGAGATTAGATTGTCCTATTCGTAGCTAATTTTGGTTGACCCTTGTTTCTTATTATGGAGGGGAGGAGGGGTAGTGGTGGTTGGTGTTGGTGGTGATTTTTCATCCGTGACTCCGAACTTTTGTTCAAGTCCGAAGTTTTGTCAGACTTACCCCTAGGTCTCCTGGTCTAAAATGGTGGTTGGAAATGCAATGTGTTTTCCGCTATGAAAAGAGTTCGATTACTAAAGTTTTTTAGTTACGAAAAAGAAAATAATGTCTTCCAAGACTTCCAATGCTAGGCAGGACAGGCCCACGGCCCACGGATAAATATGACAAGACTTTGAATTTGGACAGCCCCAATCCATAGGGCACCCCAAGGCCATTTGGTTTAGTTATGACCGGTAAGTCCAAATCCAACTTAAACATGTATCTTTAAAATAGGCTTTTGATAAGGGCACTACCATATTTACTTGGGGCTAGCCCAGGATTGGGACTAGCCCACTAAAGATGAACTTTTACTTATACTAACCCAACATTTTACTCATACTAGCCCACTACTTCCAAACCCTCCCAAACCCTCCCCACCCCACCGGAGCCCTCCCCCCTCCCGCCGTCCTCCTCCGCCTCCTCCTCCGTCCTCCACCGCAGCCTCCCGTCGCCGTCTCCCGTCGTCGTCGCCGTCGCCGCCTCCTCCCCCGTCCTCTACAGGAAACCAAAAAAGAAAATGAAAAAATAGAAGAACTGTCAAAATTTGACATATATGTTGATTTTTAGGACTGTCAAAATTTTGACAGTCCTACAAATTGTAAGTACTGTCAAAATTTTGACAGTCCTAAAAATTCAACATATATTTTTATGACTGTCAAACTTTTGACAGTCCTACCAATTGGAAGGACTGTCAAAATTTTGACAGTCCTAAAAATGTATGTTGAATTTTTAGGACTGTCAAAATTTTGACAGTCCTTCCCATTGGTAGGACTGTCAAAATTTTGACAGTCCTAAATTATTTTTTTCTGTTAATTTATTTTTGTTAATTGTTGGGGGGGCCAATTTCAAAATATCCTTAAAATTTCTATCCTTAAAATTTGTTAAAGTATTCTGTTATTTAAAATAGTAAATTTATTATTGGTACATTAAATATTTTGTAAAAAAAAAAAAAATTTACCAAAAGTAAAATTTGGAGGTCGAAACATCGTTTTTTTGCGATTCTAAAAATTTGGGAAGTTCGTCAAAAGGTAAAACCGTTTATCCCGAAGTACTTTTTCATACGGTCATTTTGGCACAAACTGGAGCTTGTTTCGATCTCCCAGTCAAAAGTTATGATACTTTAAAGTTTTATATTTTATATCTTTGCCTGTAATATATACGTCTTACTTCGGATAAAAATTCTCTCTACACGAATTGTGTTACTCTCGTCGAAAACATACAAATAGACCTATTGTGTGACGAAAAACGATTTGAAAACAAATAGTTATGTCGTTTGAAGTCTGATCGACGGCAGACGTAATATTCGAACGGTAGATTTTTTTTTTGTTCAATGATAACATATTTTATTTTGGATGTTAAACTAAATAAAAAAAATCAAAATCCAAAACTAACTAAATAGAAATAAACTTAAAAAAAATCCTGACAATTAAAATGAGGACTGTCAAAATTTTAACAGGCCTCATTGTTTGTGGGACTGTCAAAATCCTGACAGTCCTAGTTTTATATAAAATTTTCAGTGGGTTAAAATTAGGACTGTCAAAATTTTTACAGTCCACATAGCTTGTGGGACTGTCAAAATTATGACAGTCCTAACAATTTGTAGGACTGTCAAAATTTTGACAGTCCTTCCAAGTGGTAGGACTGTCAAAATTTTGACAGTCCTGATTATAACAATTTGGGCTAGCCCCAAATGAGGACTGACAGTCCTCATTTCTTGTGGGACTGTCAAAATCCTGACAGTCCTAGTTTTATATAAAATTTTCAGTGGGTTAAAATTAGGACTGTCAAAATTTTTACAGTCCACATAGCTTGTGGGACTGTCAAAATTATGACAGTCCTAACAATTTGTAGGACTGTCAAAATTTTGACAGTCCTTCCAAGTGGTAGGACTGTCAAAATTTTGACAGTCCTGATTATAACAATTTGGGCTAGCCCCAAATGAGGACTGACAGTCCTCATTTCTTGTGGGACTGTCAAAATCCTGACAGTCCTAGTTTTATATAAAATTTTCAGTGGGTTAAAATTAGGACTGTCAAAATTTTTACAGTCCACATAGCTTGTGGGACTGTCAAAATTATGACAGTCCTAACAATTTGTAGGACTGTCAAAATTTTGACAGTCCTTCCAAGTGGTAGGACTGTCAAAATTTTGACAGTCCTGATTATAACAATTTGGGCTAGCCCCAAGTAACTTTTAGGATGGCAAACTTGTAATTTTTTGTAAATTTCCAATGGAATAGTCCCGAGTAAAATGTGCAGTGCGCTTATAATTACCCTTAAAATAGAGATGAAGGCAACCAAAATTAACACCAGCTAAGAACAACCGCCAACCTCCCCTGCCGGCACTCATAAATCCTTTCTTAGTTATTTTGTGACTTGTGAATCAAGCTACTTATTTACTTTTGATTTTTTTTTTGGGAGGAAATGCTAATACTTTGGAATTTTCAGGTGTAAAATCATTTGAGGAGGAAATATATACGGAGCTAAGAGGAAGAATAGTGCAGGATGATATTTCGGTACCGGTTAGGAAAGGCAAATATTACTACTACGAGAGAACTTTGAAGGACAAGGAATATGTTCAATTTTGCAGGAAGCTTGTCACCAATGAAAGTTCGGCTACTACTGTGTTTGATATTATGCCCATGGGACCTGAAGCACCTGCTGAGCATGTCATCCTAGATGATAATATCAAGGCTCAGGGTCATGATTATTATTATATTGGATCTTTCCATGTAAGATTCTATCATAAAACTCCCCCAGCATTTAATTTTGCCACTTCCTAATTAAGTTGGGCATAGTCTTATAATTATATCTTGTGTATTCAGATCAGCCCTGATAACAACCTAGTAGCATATGCAGAAGACACTAAAGGTAACGAGATATACACTATTTATGTCATTGATGCCGAAAATGGAAGTACTGTGGGAAAGCCCTTGGTTGGTGCATTAACATCAGACATTGAGTGGGTTGGCAATGATACCCTGGTTTATGTCACAATGGATGCGAATCTTCGGCATGACAAGGTATTTATCTACACAGTTGTTGACCGTGTTAGAATAAGTGTGCTACTATCTTTTGTGATTAGTAGCACTGCCTATCTTTGGATAGAGCCTGCCTTAGTTTTCTTATTATAACAATATGAATTTAACTTGTCAAGGATTAAATCATGTTTGCATAGACATGGACACGAATTCATATACATACACAAAAGGGTTCTGGAATACAACATATTTAGAAAATTGTGAAATGCATAGGGTAATGATACAATTATTTATTCAAACGATAACATATCTATATACATATTTTTATATCTTAATATATCTATAATTATATGCATGTTTTGGTTAGTAACTAGGTTGCAAAAAGTTCTAGAAACGATTTCATACCAAAAAATTGTTACTTTCTCATATTTCAAATATGTTTGACACGATGAATAACCATGAAAAATCGTTTCTAGCCACGTGTGTGGTCTCTTTAGTGCTTAAACATGTGAAAGCTATGTCCAACAAGAGTGTCGAGTAAGTGTCATGTACGGAGGTGTGAAATATGGATATAAACAAGGATATGGTCTCCTGTTTGGAGTATCATTGCAACATAAATTGTGAATTATATGTGGGTTTGTGTGAATTAATCTCTCTTCCTATTTTTGTAGTGTATGTTTGGTTCGTAGATCATTCACATCATTCACAAGTTTAAGCATTATTTTAATCAGAAAGTTTTTTATATATGTTCATTTAAAAGTAATAAGCGAGTCGATTTTTTCTCTCTCACATACCAGTGTCGTTGAATATTGATTACTTGTAGTATTGCTCTTATAATTCCAACCTTCATTCTCATTCTTTTAAGAATATCTTGGTCTCACTAAATGGCACTTCAGACATTTTTTTTTATTTAGAACACTTGGGAGCAAGTTTTTGATATGCACTAAGGGTAACCTAAAAATGTAAGAGAACATGAAGTAACATGCATGTTCCAAATAAAGTAATTGCTCTATCTTAGAAAAACTGTGAATTGTATCTATATAAGGACCACTCTCCCAACATTAGTGCTAGATAAGGTTTACCTGCAAGGATATCTAGTATCCGATCTCCATCAATTTCGTTTCATAATGTGTTATATTCATCCAATACAACTGTAGAAGTATAAAAGGCCAACAGGTAAACCAGCTGTATAACCGGTGACATGTAGGAAAATTTTGGTTTGATCTCCAACTTGATACCCAAGTACCAAATCTCCCTTGGACCCCACCTTGGATCCCAACCGGTCACCAGTTTAACGATTGGCCCCTTATACTTCTACAATAACAATGCACTGAGGATCTTTCACATTTTATATTATATTGACCATCTCTAAATCATGCCCCTTATACTTCTACAATGACAATGCACCGAGGATCTTTGACATTTTATATTATATTGAGCATCTCTAAATCTAAAATGATCCAATATATTGGTGCCCCTTGTACTTCTACAATAGCAATGCACTGAGGATCTTTGACATTTTATATTATATTGACCATCTCATAATAAATCTAAAGTTACCCAATATATTGGTGAACTTCGATTAAATAAATAAACTATTATTTAATTGTATCTCATATGAAGGTATATAACTAAGATTTGACACCAAAACAGCACAAAGAGGGTTACTACAACCAATCAAAAGGAAACATTTTAAACTAGACATAAATTAATAAAAACAAACTTGTCGCCAGCTTCTTTGAGTAGTGTTTATTAGGTTTCTTTGACTTGGTTAGCTTTAGTATCATAATATTTTTTGGGTAGATCATCTTTGTTTTACTTGTTTCTTTGTTGGATGTCCTTATTTGATTTTTCCCTGAAATTATTGAATGTGCAACAAATTGGCAATTGTATTTTGAGAGTTAGTTCTATGTTTGAGGCAGACCTAGGCATCCAATGAATTTGAATGAGATGCAGACAATTACCCAACATGTACTAAGAACAAAAACATGGATATGATGAGGGTTGGACAATACAAAAGTGTTAAAAGTTATTGTATATGAAAGATCATTCATTTCAATTTCTTATGCATGATCTTCTTGTCATTAATTTATTCATATATTCAAATAGAAAGGGAGGATGCAATAAACTAAATAATAAGACTCCTTCGACCAGATTCTTGTGACACGAAAAATATACCAAGTGGATTGAAACATATTACGTTTCCTTAACTAATCTGCAGTTTGCATGTTTTATCTTCGATGGGTTTTTGTTTGGATTTTCAATGAATAATTCTCTTAGAACTTAGTATTGATTGCAACTATATGTTCTCCTAAACTACAAGCATATATTTATAATTTGTAATCATCAATTATTTTTATAGGTATGGTTGCACAAATTGTTTTCTGATCAATCAAGTGACCATTGTATCTATCACGAAGAGGATGAGATGTTCTCTGTTGGTGTATCTACTTCCCAGAGCGAGCAGTATTTATTTGTTGTGTCTAGTAGTACAAATACAAATAATGTATTTTACTTAGAAATTTCTAAACCAGAAGCTGGGCTAATGACTTTGACACCCCGTGTGTATGGCACTGATACATCAGTTAGTCATCGAGGAAACCATTTTCTTTTCCTGAGGCGAAGTAAGGAGTACTACAATTCAGAGCTAGTTTTTTGTCCTGTGGGCAATGTATCAAAAGTGACGATCTTGCTTCCTCACAGAGAAAGGTATGGATATCAATTGTTAGAAATATATGTTACTCTTTGCCAGTTGGTACCAATGCTTTCTTCCATGGCTAATACATATGAACTAAAATACCCTTAAAATGAAGATAATAATGCAACAACATGTTAAAACATAAAAATCACGTGCATCATGACTACTGCAGCAATACATATTCTATATGTTAAAAGATCTAGACCGATTTATTGCAACTACAAGTTTATTATGACTACCGCAACATCATGACTTCCAACATTTCTCTCCAAGATAATATGACAACTACAGGTTGAAGTATCTAACCATGGTATCACACACACACACACACACACACACACACACACACACACATATATATATATAACACACACACACACACACACACACACACACACACACACACACACATATATATATATATTTTCACCAATCACCGATATATCATCTGTGAATAATGTGCATACCTCATCTTGGATACTGAAATTTGATGGATATAGGCTTAGTGCTGTCCCCCACTTTATTCCATTGTGTCTACTAGTAACTTACTTTCCTATGTCTTTAATGACATCAATAAAATATTTATATTCTTAACGGCATTGTTCCCGATTATATTTCTCTAAAATCTATGGTTTAAAGCTCTTGGCAAGACTATATATTTCAAACAATTTTCTATTTTGTTTTTGATAGTCTAATAGTCTAATATGAAACCTTGCCAAAGCCTCAATTTCATTCAATATATGGGTATTTTATGATGCCAAGCTCTCCTACCATGATTTTTAATGTCTTAGGCATAGGAGATGAAGGATGTTATTAGTGTCTTAGGCATGAGAGATGAAAGAGGAGAAGATTGTTACTACTCTTAAATTTGTAAAGAATAATTCTTTTGAGAACACCAACATGCTCCCAATATAAGAGTTTTTTTATTTATTTATAATAAATCAAGTGTACAATGATCCGTATAGAAAAATAGAAATTAGAAGAGAAATAATATTTCCTCTACTTTCAATGAATTACAATGGTCCTTCAATGGTCATATAAGCCTTAGAGAGGCTATATAAGGAGACAAGAGCATAGAAACAAATCCACATTTGCTATGATCTGGGTCAGAAACAGTATCCATTGCAACCAATCTCAATCTGATCCACGATCTTTTGGAACAACTATATATGTATAATCTACCATGAGCTAGATGTAAAAACTAAATATGGTGCAAAAGAAAAACCTAAATCAAGAAAATCTCAACCAAAATATCCATCTGAATCATGCCCCCCCTATGGAAGGAGCTGTCTCCAACTGGGTCTAGAAATAAAGGTGGGAAAATTCGACTTGGTTGATTTCCTGATTGAACTACTTTGCCACGCTTGGATGGTGATTGGCCAACTCTAAAGGACTCCTTCATGTCACGCCTTATCTGGCAATCCTCCTCTTCAGTAGAGTATCCTCTGGTAGTGTCATCTCCTGATCGATGACCTATTGACAAAATAATGTCTTCATGCTCAAGGTTTCCAGTTGTTGACGTTCATGATGGAGTAAACCTTTACATAATCTGGCAACTCCAACTCGAAAGTGTTATCACCGATATTCCGGAGAATCTTGTAGGGACCATGGCGAATGGGCTTCAGCTTTAGTCGAACTCTCTTTTGTCTCTTGTTCCTGAGGTGCAACCAAATTTAGGTCACCCTCTCAGAAATATTTTGCACTGGATGTCGATCATGCTGATCCTTGTACTTCTTTTGGGATATGTGTATTTGCTGCTCCACCTTGCTGTGCACGCACCCTCCACCTTGATATGCACGCATGAGATACCTTTTAAGAAATGTCGAGATTTTTTAATTGTTCCTTAAAAGTTTACACTATAGAGCTAACCGTAAACTCTATGTCAAAAGGGCTTTGTGATAGATAACCCAAGTATACCTCTAAAGGGGATTTCGTTGTCGAGCTAAGTATCTATGGTTGACTGTTAACTGCATCTTTCAAGCTCTCACCCCATTTCTTAGGATGCTGAGAGTTATAACCCTAGAGTAACTACACCCATTGTTCGAGTGACAATCTTGTTGTCGGTTCATGAATGGTATGATGGTCTTCTCTACAGTTTTGTGTCCATCATATTCCACGTAGACCGCCGAAAGGAAGTCAGAAAATGACGGCCACGATCGGTCATGATCTATATAGGTAGCCTAAAATGAGTCCATACATATAGGAAGAACGCATGTGTCGTATCCTCTCCAATAGTTGTCCTTTACCACGTAGTCACTTTCATGTCAGCTGCATATGAGTGGTCCAATTAAGCATAGTCCTAACGGTTCTTTTGAGCAATTGAAAGAACCTGTGTTCGGAGTTTTACTCGGTAGTATTAGCTTGATTATCAGGAGACTTTTTCCTTATTGTCAAGCTGAATACTTTGAGTTTTGATCTCTCTTGCGGTACACCATAGATGGCCTCTACATCAACAAGATATCAATAATGCCTTTCTGAATGGTGATTTAGTCAGACAATTTATATACAATAGCTTCTTGGTTATGAGATTGCGGAGGAGTCTCTAGTTTTCATCTATGCAGACCTATCTATGGGTGAAGTTGATGCTATCTTAGGTATTACAGTTAGAAAAGCATAATCGAGGATATCCTTCAAGCTAAACACATTATATTAACAAATGTTGTCCAAAATTAATCATTTTAATTTAAAGAATTTAACCCTCCTTTTGATTCAAGTGTTAAATTGACAAAGAATTCGGGTAGGTCAATTGCTCAACTTGAGTATGCTAGTGCAATTGGCAGCCTTATGTATCTTATGAATTATACTAGATCAGTAATCCAAGTGGAGAAAATTGGAAGGCTATAAGTCCAGTGTTTAGGTATCTTAAGAAAACTATTGGATTAGGCCTATTTTATAATGATTTTAAAGCAACACTTGAAGGATATACGGATGCTAGTTGGATCACTGATACGGGAGATAATATGTCCACATCTGGTTGGGTGTTTCTTCTTGGTGGGGGTACCATTTCGTGGGCATGCATCCAAGAAGCAAACATGTATATCTCATTCGACTATGAAGTTGGAGTTTATAGCCATGGAGGCTACCAGCAAGGAGGCTAAATGGATTAGGAACTTATTATTTGATATTAAGTTGTGGTCTAAGCCATTTCCTCCTATTTCCATTCATTGCGATAGTCAAGCTACTCTATCAAGGATATATAGTATTACTTACAATGGCAAGTCTAAGACATGAGTTTGCGAGACAATTGATATTGGATGAAGTGATCACAATAATGTATGTAAAGTCTAGTAAGAATTTGCCATATCCTTTTATTAAAGGGCTACATAGAGAAGTTGTAAAAGGAACATTCAAAGAAATGGGGCTAAAACCTTTTATAAAAATCACAAACAATGGTAACCCTATCTTAGACTAATAAACAAATTATTATATGGTTTAATGGGTAAAAATAAGTTGTTTAGAATCAGTGTGACCACTACTATAACGAGAGTGACACTGATTGACAAATAAAGCTCAATTTGGTAAATGATTATGAAAGAATTAGTGTGACTACTATGGTAACTATAGTGAGATTTGTTCTGAATGAAGTTAAATAAATGCCTAAGTAATGGGGATATGTAAATTAACTTCACCTATATGAATGTAGGAGTAGTGCTGCTCATCACTAGAGTTCAAAGATTTACTCTTTGGATCATTCACGAAATCAGAAAATTAGCACATTGGACATAAAATTGCTATAACGATGTTTGAAATTGTTGAAGTTGGATATTGTAATGTATATGATACCTCTGGTTTTATTATAAAGAGTAATGGGCTAAAAGTTAAGTATACCAATGGCTTTAATAAAAAATTTAGCACAAATGGCGCAATGTGACGCTTTGTTGGCGCACTATTACTGGCGCACTTATCACACACCCATACGGTATACTTGCGTTATATGGGACTTAATCTTAGCCTTACTTTTTGAACTTTTTGATTCAATTGTTCACTTTTGGTTAGTGACTTTTAGAGGAGTTACAACTGTCAAATATTTAGATTCATTCTGACTATTGGGAGGGTTGTATCTCTTCATGAAATGGCATGAGATTTTCCTATAAATAAACCAAGCCTCTCACATCTACAACACACAACAAAAACATTACCATTAATCAATTTCTGAAGAAAAGATTCAGATTTGTTGTCTGCATTCTTTTGCTCAAGGCCTTTGTTGTATCCTAGGTAAAGTATTCGCTTGAACCCATCAACAATTTTTTTCCGAGTGAGGGCAAATAATTTTATAAAGAAAGTGTCGACATACTAATACTCTTCAAAGCCAATTCTTTCTCTCTATACATTTTTACTAACAAAGTACTTTAGGCTGTCATGTTGTATTTCTTTAGTTGGAGAATTATCTTGGCCTTTGAGACCATAATTTCAATTAGTCAAACTTTTGTGCAGCGTGAAGATAGAAGACATTCAACTATTTCATGATTATATCGTTGTGCAAGAGCGAGAAGGTGGTTTATCTATGTTAACTATATATGATTTTCCGGCCACTTCTGAACCAATTGGAAGACTTCAAGGTGGTCGAAAAATTAGTTTAACTGATCCTATATACTCGGTGAAATTTGGAAATTCGCAATTTACTTCAAATATAGTACGGTTTTCCTATAGCTCAATGAGAACTCCAGATTCTGTCTATGACTATGACATGGACATGCATATATCAGTTTTGAAGAAGACTAAGACGGTATGCTACATAGCGGTTATTATGTTATGCTTTTTGCAACAAGTAGAATATTTATTTGCATGCATATTATATTAGACGCTTATTGATTTGCAATCTTGACTATAGATTTTTATTAGCTCACAAACTCCAAATAAACTTGAAATAGCATGTAAATTATTTAATATCTTAAATGGTTCATCACAGACAATGTGAAAATTTGTAGAATGCAATGCTTCTTTTTCTATATAGAGAGAACAATTACTTTAGTTAAAATACTAGACAATACTCTTTTATATACTCTAATGAAACTTTTAATTTACAAAATAAACATAATTACATAAAGTGATGAAGATTAATCAAAATAAAACAAAGGGTGTGGGGATTGCTGTTGATATGGTATGTTGGGTGTCATATTTAAGTATAGTATAAGCACATGGGAATATCCTGAGGACATATTTGGGATGCCAGAGTATGTCACAGGATATTCCATTATGAGATTATTGTCATAATGATTGAAATCATTGTATTAATGACTGTAAGGCTATATAATGCCAATGAGACAATCAATAAAATTATCAACTAATTTCAACATGGTATCAGAGCCAAGTTTCCACAAACCCTAGCCGTCACCAAGCTTCCACAAACCCACAGGAGGATTTCCTAGATCTCCTCCACCGAACTCTTCCACGCTCCCCCTTTTTTTCCCTCCTCTCCTCTTCTCCGCCCTTTGCAGGCCGTCCTTCGCTGTTGCTGTCCCGTCCCGCTACTGCTGCGGCTACTACTGCTGCTGCAGCTGCTGCGATTGCTGCTGCTGCGACGGCGGTTGTGACATGCGTGCTGCCGCCTCCTCCGCACCAGCACGAGGCAACGCCTAATAGGGATGCCTAGATCTGAAAAAAAGGGGGACATGTTCGGATCTAGGAGCGGACAACGAGGACAAGCGTGAGTCGTGGAGCGAACGTGACGTGACTGGATAGACGACGCATCGATGGAGGAGATCATCAAGAAGCTAGATTCTGCAGAGGTGGCGACGTTGATGAAGTTGTTGACGATGTCGGCTGGTGAGAACACGACACGAACGGCGCCGGAGTTGAAGCTTCCCTCCATCGGTCTGAAATTAGATGGACCAGCCACCTATCTGAGTTGGTCACGACGGGTGAGAAGAACCCTCCAGGAAAAAACATGGAGGGGTTCCTGACGGGCGAGACGACAGAGCCGGACGAGGGCTCGACAGGACACGATGAGTGGAAGTCCACTCATATGGTGATCTACATCTGGCTTCTCAACTCCTTAGTCCAGTCTATTGCCGCCACAGTAGACGGTATTGAGATGGTAAAAGATGTGTGGGAGAAGTTGAGAAGGACCTATGATGGTGTGGGGAACAACTTACGGGTCTTCCAGATAAAGGGGGAGATTGATGACACCGTATAGGGAGAGAAGACAGTGCAGGAGTATGCCACGGAGTTGGAGCGTCTGTGGTTGGACTATGATCACTCCTCAGATCGGGCGAGCTGCGGGGACCCTAAGTATAAGGAGAGACAGGTGTGTCTGCAGGAAAGGACGATGAAGTTCCTCAAAGGGCTGACTGCAGCTTTCGCACAGAGGACGGCCCTACTTCTAGCCCAACCAAAGATCCCTAGCCTTGAGGAGGCTATCTCAGCCATGATCCAGGAGGAGACACGCATCAGGCTGCAAGCCGGGACAGGTGGTCCCCCCGAAGCAAAGTCAGCACTAGCGATCACCAGCTCAGGTAACACAGGATCTAAGGGAGAGCCCTGGCAGCATAACCGGCAGTGCTACAACTGTGGGAAGATGGGTCATCATCGGTATGCTTATACCAAACCACCTAGGGAGGGAGATTCAGGTGGTGGACGAGGACCGTTCGGCAGACGAGGATATAATAGAGGACGTGGTCGTGGTCGAGGGGATAGACGAGGCGGCCGAGGAGGTTATCGGGCAAACCTCCTGATATCAGAAGGGAACGGAGAAGCTGATGACACCTTTACTGTGGAGGACCGGGCACTGGGAGACATGAGGAGTAGAACAGAGGAGGCGTCCACCTCATTCTTTATTAGGGGCAACGCTGCCATGTATGCCCATCCATCAGAAGGTACTGACGAATCACTTGCCCTTGCGTCTATCTCTTCCCTTAAATCATCAGACTGGATTATCGACTCGGGAGCATCTCGACATGTGACGGGGAATGCTAGTGAGTTTTCTTCCTATACTCACCTAGCATCAGCAGACAGCATTCAGACAGCTGATGGCACTTTCCAGCCAGTGGTCGGTAAGGGTACTGTTAATTGTACAGGTTCAGTAAGATTATCCAATGTTTTACATGCTCCATCCTTTTCAGTCAGTCTCTTGTCCATTAGTTCTATAATCCTCCAACTTAAATGCATTGTTTCTTTTGATATTCCTAAGGTGACCTTCCAGGAGAAAGGGACAGGACGAAGACTTGGGACTGGCACTTGGCATGAGGGACTGTGGTACCTAGATCGAGAAGGACTGGACTCAGCATTGGTATCTATGGCAGAGAAGGCTGGCATGGAAGGACTGCAGCAGAGGACTGAGGATACCTTGATACTCCATCATCGGAGGATGGGACATTCTTTCTTTGATACTCTAAGTAAGTTGTATCCAGAGATTTATGCAAAAACAAATAAAGAGAAATTAGTATGTGATGCGTGCGAGTTAGGAAAACTTACTAGGAGCTCATATGTTGGCACGGGTTATAGGAGCACTTTTGCTTTTGAGGTAGTACATTCTGATGTCTGGGGTCCATGTGCTACTAACACTATGAATGGTTATAAGTACTTTGTTTCTTTCATTGAGTGTGCCTCTCGTGTTACCTGGTTATATTTGATGAAAAATAAGAGTGATGTACCTGCTTGTTTTCGGGATTTCCATAAGCATGTCCAGACTCAGTACAAAGCAGTTGTGAAGGTACTGAGGTCTGACAATGGAACAGAGTATACCAACAGGACGCTTGCAGAATACTTGTCAGCACACAGAATCAGCATCAGACCACCTGTGCATACACACCAGCACAAAATGGAGTTGCAGAAAGGAAAAACAGACACCTTCTGGAGGTCGCAAGAAGTATGATGATCGACATGAATGTCCCACAGAGTCTGTGGGGGCATGCAGTGTTGACAGCAGCTCAACTCATCAACAGGATGCCCTCGAAGGTCCTCGTATGGAAGTCCCCATGTGAGGTATTGCAAGGCAATAATAGTGGGATACTCCCACTGAAGGTGTTTGGGTGTGTGTGTTTTGTGAAGGACAACAGGCCATCAGTTGGGAAACTTGACCCTAGAGCGGTCAAATGCATCTTCGTAGGCTACTCGGCGACCCAAAAGGGGTATGTGTGCTGGAGTCCAGTAGTGTCACGCCCCAGTCCCAAAATACGTAGGACTAGGAACACGTAAGCATGCCAGCTGCATGGATATGGCAACTCCAATATATGGAAACCAAATCCATACGTACGCTGTAATATGAATACAAAATCCACAAGTGGTATAAAATGTAATACAAGTCACAGGGTAAAATCTAAATCTCATCCACCAAAATCATATAGAAATAAATAACCAGTATCTATGAAACTAGATCTCAATAAGAAGTATCTAAGGATGATAGTTGGATGGAAACAAATCCACTACCAACTCGAATATAAGAGCAAATACAATATGAGTACGACACCACAACACAATATAAGAATACCAGCTATCCATCACAGCTCGAAGAGAAGACATCCTCGGATCACATGTAACCATCCAAATCTACGCTCCTGCAAATACTCAAGAAAAGATACACCTGGCAGCGGACCAGGTCCTCAGAGGGACGTAACAAGATACAGAAAATACGAGCCAATTTGAATACAGTAAACATGCATATGGTTTAAAAATAAATAAGTACGCTGTACAAGACAATCTATATGAATTCAAATGAGGACAACTTTTCGACGTATGGGCAAGGGTAGTCTACTCGATCTAAGCCTCACAACTCATGCACTCGTCCATGAACATCATCAGCCGGCATACCTCGGGGGTAGCGACCCTCAGACTCCATCAATCGACATACCTCGGGGGTAGCGACCATCGGACACGACCCACCATAGTGCGTGCTAGTGACTACGGTGTTACCAGAGTGGTTAAAGCCCATACGCCTAATGATTGTCCTCTATGATACTGTCAAGTGTGTGTCAACATATCTAATATATAGTAATGACTGAAGGAACTACACATGCAATAAATAAACAGAATGAAATAATTATACAGAAATATACTAAGCATGTAAAATACTGTAAACAACTTGGCAAGGTATCTTGCCTGGGGTCCTGCTGCTGGTATGAATCAGAGTCCAAGTCACAGTCCAAATAGCCTATGTATTACAAATTTATCACGTCAAAAGCTAATTTATTTAATTCTGGAATAATTACTCTAAAATCCTATTTTAATCTTATTATTCTGATTTTTATGTTAATTCCTAAATTTTGTCCAAAGAAACTGAATTTTATCAACTCGAGACTCATGGCACGCAAATCGAGACGATCTGTTGACCGAAAAGTCAACCGACACAAACTCAACTTTCATGCATGATTTCCTGTAGATTTCAGCGTCAAAAATATGCTGGAATTTACGGCTCGTCCGAATTCAAATTCGTTTGGAAATTATGGCATATACAAGTTTTGTATTGTGCACCGATGGTTAAATTCTAACCTAGAAGTTCTACAGAATTAACAGTATATAAATAATTTGAACTAAATTCTGGGAAAAATATATGTCAATGATCTCGACATTAGCTTTCTAAAACTTTAAACGGTTCATGATTCTGATTCCTGGTTCTCCCGGAATCGCGAAAATATTGAAACACGTCTATTTTTGGACATGCTGTGCTCTACGATTTTTTCAGAATTTAATACTCATAATTTCGTAAAATAAATTATATAATAAGAAAGCTAACCTCAATATCTTTCTAATGCAAGAAACTAGTTCTCGTTTGGAGCCCGGAGCTATGCGCAATGGCTTGTGGAAGATGAAGGAACCCTAGATGGCAATTCTCCAAAATCTCTCTCTCTCAAATAATGGGATAATTAGGGTTATAAAATATATATATATATATATATATATATATATATATATATATATATATATATATATAGGGATGAGCGGCTGAGTGAAAGTTGATAGGAGGGTGACACATGTCATGATTTGATTGGATGGTTTTGGTTATATTATTTGTTTTTGATTTGCCTTTATCCAGACATTATTTAAGTCATTTTAAATCTAAATAACTCCAAATAAATATTAAAAATAATCATAAAAATCTAGAAAAATTACATAAAATATATTTTGAACCTATAAACCCTAGAAAAATATTTGGGACAATTTTATATTCATAAGTTTACTACTATAATTAGGAGAAGCTCTAAACATTAGTTTTATCCATTTAACTAAAAATAAATACTAACATTATTCCAAAAATTCTGAAATAATTTCAGAAAATATATAATAATATTATAAACCCTAGAAAATAATGTGGGTCCATTCTATATTCCTGGGCTTGCACAATAAATTCTACAAGTCCTAAAAATTAGTTATTAGTCTAAATAACTCCCAATAAATACTAAAAGTATTCAGAATATTCCCAGAAAATTCTAGAAAATATATTTGACTATTAAGAACCTAAAATAAAATTTTGGAATATTTTTAATTAAGTTTGAACATAAAATAAATTCTTCAAAGTCCTATAAAATTAGTGTTACTAGTTTTTAATTAACTAAAAATTATGAAAAAATCTCAATAATCCAAAATAGCCTAAAAATAATTCTAAATAAATATTTATATAAGTAAATATACTAAACAAATTATTTTCTAATTAACTAAGATAATACTCTAAATAAATTCAACATCTATAATAAATATAATAATATAAAATATACACAAATACCTATTTTGGGTGAGGGAGTTTACAATCTACCCAACTTAAAACAATTTCGTCCTCGAAATTAAAGTAAGGCATAATTTGTTAAATCCTTCACATTCGTACATAAGGTACGTCAATCGCAATTTCTTCCAAAAATTTAAATAACAAAATCTATTCAAATCTATCGCGATCACTTCAAAATTAAGATAACCACTGTTTAAATCAAAATTCAACCTGTCGTAATCTCTTCTCGATTTTTAAATAATCAACATCCAAATCTAACTAAAGTCTATATGACATCCCACATCAAAATTTATATCATAATTTCCAACTATCATAATCTCCTCTAGACTTTGAACAATAAACAATTCTAATCAAATCTTATTTCTATTCTTAACTTAAGAATTTTGTACTATTCAAATATTTAAACTCAATTTACATCCTCAATATTTTAAATAGGTGACCCAACAATCAAAATTGAACTTTTAATTCAAATCATCAAATTATAAAATTTAAATCTAATTAACCAATTGTTCAAGTCTAAAATTCTATATTTATCCTCAAAATTTAAATCGATGATTCATCCTTCAATATTCAAAATTTAAATCATGTGCTCAAAGTATAAATATTTGGTTCGCAATATCAAGATTTTAAAATTTGTTAAATCCTCATTATCTTAATCCTTCTTTTAAAATTTCTCAAAATTAAAATGACTTGAATCTCCCAATCTAATCTTACTTAATCACAATCTAAAAGAAATTCCTCTCAAGTTGACAATGCACTGCTACCCAACTTAGAATTTATCCATCTATCACAGAAGGCTATATACTTTAAGAAAAATATTCCTTAATTTATTTACTCATGTCATTCAATCCTCAAAACTTCAACGCCGATTATATCATATATGATATGTCCTTAATTACAAAAGAATAATCCTCAAGTATATGATCGGCCTACGGGGTATATCTAGTACTCTTTGTGTATTAAACTTATACCAAGCACGAGGTTTCGTCTTTCCGAAATAAGGGAAGACGGAGACCAATAATAAAGAGTTCAAGGGTGAGGTAATAGAATAGAAGTATCGGGATCAAGGCGTTTAAAGAATTCAAATAGGAATTGTCAAAGCCGTTGTGGATTGAAGTCCTACTTTGGTAATTCCTATTCACATGTTCGTATTAGTACAGTTATGTAACCGATACGATCCGCTCAGACATATCTAGGGGAAAGTATATTCGTCTACCAATCACTACATATCTCAATCCACGTAAAGTAGTATTACGAAGGGCGAATCAAGCGCACTAAGGTTAGCTAGACCTTAATACACTGATTCTGAAATGTATTAGTAGGCGTCCCCAATAATACATATCTCATGATCAAGCTCGATAAAAGAGTAAGCTTGCAAAACTAGGCTATAATAGCAGCATAAGTCAAGGTAGTGCTGCAAATATAAGTACGCTAGATGATGATGAAAGGAGGTACAAATTAATTCAAGTTCACAAAACAAAACAACTAAGCAACAATAATAAAAGACTCTACAATCCCTACAGTTATCATACAACCTCCTTGTCTAAGTCGCTAGTCGACCAAATAGGGGCAAGGACCTCTAAATTCTATCGTCTGAATAAACATTGTCGTCTTTTGCTAGAATGCAATTAATGTTGTTCAATCACACTCCATTAATAGGTCAAAAGACTATGTGATACTAGGTGTCAAACATTATGGTAAAACTTCTAACTAACTCTAGTAGTGTCTATACTACTCTCAAGTCTTCTTAATACATCAAGGGGTAATGGTATACCAATCTAAAGATAAGGAATTCTAGGGTTCACTAGATATTCTAAACTTAGTGGTGTGTCTATATTCTCGTTGTATTCTTAATATGAAGGTTACCATACTTATCATCTAACAACAGGAACTTCTATATTCTAGGAGAGACTATACTAAAGCAACTATTATAGGAGTACAGGAATCAAGCAGGATGCAATTATTCAAATAGAATAGATTAGAAGAAAGATGAGTCATAGTCAATTGTGGATGAGATCCTATACTCTAGTCCTAGGTGCAGGCTTGTTCGGTACAGTAACGTAACCGAGACAATATGCTCTCGACCTGCATGGGCCACCACAAAAATATGTCACGCCCCAGTCCCAAAATACGTAGGACTAGGAACACGTAAGCATGCCAGCCGCATGGATATGACAACTCCAATATATGGAAACCAAATCCATACGTACGCTGTAATATGAATACAAAATCCACAAGTGGTATAAAATGTAATACAAGTCACATGGTAAAATCTAAATCTCATCCACCAAAATCATATAGAAATAAATAACCAGTATCTATGAAACTAGATCTCAATAAGAAGTATCTAAGGATGATAGTTGGATGGAAACAAATCCACTACCAACTCGAATATAAGAGCAAATACAATATGAGTACGACACCACAACACAATATAAGAATACCAGCTATCCATCACAGCTCGAAGAGAAGACATTCTCGGATCACATGTAACCATCCAAATCTACGCTCCTGCAAATACTCAAGAAAAGATACACCTGGCAGCGGACCAGGTCCTCAGAGGGACGTAACAAGATACAGAAAATACGAGCCAATTTGAATACAGTAAACATGCATATAGTTTAAAAAGAAATAAGTACGCTGTACAAGACAATCTATATGAATGCAAATGAGGACAACTTTTCGACGTATGGGCAAGGGTAGTCTACTCGATCTAAGCCTCACAACTCATGCACTCGTCCATGAACATCATCAGCCGGCATACCTCGGGGGTAGCAACCCTCGGACTCCATCAATCGACATACCTCGGGGGTAGCGACCATCGGACACGACCCACCATAGAGCGTGCTAGTGACTACGGTGTTACCAGAGTGGTTAAATCCCATACGCCTAATGATTGTCCTCTATGATACTAAGTGTCAAGTGTGTGTCAACATATCTAATATATAGTAATGACTGAAGGAACTACACATGCAATAAATAAACAGAATGAAATAATTATACAGAAATATACTAAGCATGTAAAATACTGTAAACAACTTGGCAAGGTATCTTGCCTGGGGTCCTGCTGCTGGTATGAATCAGAGTCCAAGTCACAGTCCAAATAGCCTATGTATTACAAATTTATCACGTCAAAAGCTAATTTATTTAATTCTGGAATAATTACTCTAAAATCCTATTTTAATCTTATTATTCTGATTTTTATGTTAATTCCTAAATTTTGTCCAAAGAAACTGAATTTTATCAACTCGAGACTCATGACACGCAAATCGAGGCGATCTGTTGACCGAAAAGTCAACCGACACAAACTCAACTTTCATGTATGATTTCCTGTAGATTTCAGCGTCAAAAATATGCTGGAATTTACGGCTCGTCCGAATTCAAATTCGTTTGGGAATTATGGCACATACAAGTTTTGTATTGTGCACCGATGATTAAATTCTAACCTAGAAGTTCTACAGAATTAACAGTATATAAATAATTCGAACTAAATTCTGGAAAAAATATATGTCAATGATCTCGACATTAGCTTTATAAAACTTTAAACGGTTCATGATTCTGATTCCTGGTTCTCCCGGAATCGCGAAAATATTGAAACACGTCTATTTTTGGACATGCTGTGCTCTACGAATTTTTCAGAATTTAATACTCATAATTTCGTAAAATAAATTATATAATAAGAAAGCTAACCTCAATATCTTTCTAACGCAAGAAACTAGGCCTCGTTTGGAGCCCGGAGCTATGCGCAATGGCTTGTGGAAGATGAAGGAACCCTAGATGGCAATTCTCCAAAATCTCTCTCTCTCTCTCAAATAATGGGATAATTAAGGTTATAAAAAATATATATATATATATATATAGGGATGAGCGGCTGAGTGAAAGTTGATAGGAGGGTGACACATGTCATGATTTGATTGGATGGTTTTGGTTATATTATTTGTTTTTGATTTGCCTTTATCCAGACATTATTTAAGTCATTTTAAATCTAAATAACTCCAAATAAATATTAAAAATAATCATAAAAATCTAGAAAAATTACATAAAATATATTTTGAACCTATAAACCCTTGAAAAATATTTGGGACAATTTTATATTCATAAGTTTACTACTATAATTAGGAGAAGCTCTAAACATTAGTTTTATCCATTTAACTAAAAATAAATACTAACATTATTCCAAAAATTCTGAAATAATTTTAGAAAATATATAATAATATTATAAACCCTAGAAAATAATGTGGGTCCATTCTATATTCCTGGGCTTGCACAATAAATTCTACAAGTCCTAAAATTTAGTTATTAGTCTAAATAACTCCCAATAAATACTAAAAGTATTCAGAATATTTCCAGAAAATTCTAGAAAATATATTTGACTATTAAGAACCTAAAATAAAATTTTGGAATATTTTTAATTAAGTTTGAACATAAAATAAATTCTTCAAAGTCCTATAAAATTAGTGTTACTAGTTTTTAATTAACTAAAAATTATGGAAAAATCTCAATAATCCAAAATAGCCTAAAAATAATTCTAAATAAATATTTATATAAGTAAATATACTAAACAAATTATTTTCTAATTAACTAAGATAATACTCTAAATAAATTCAACATCTATAATAAATATATAATATAAAATATACACAAATACCTATTTTGGGTGAGGGAGTTTACAAGTAGAGAAGAAGAAGTTTGTCAGTATGGATGTCCACTTTCGGGAGCATGAGCCATACTACCGCCAGGACGGAACTTCACACAACACGCCTAATACTGCCAGTATTAGGCGAGAGGGAGAGATGGAGAACTTTGTGGTAACCGATTTAGAAGTTTGGCATGGAGGCATGGAGAAGGGACAAGAAGGTGAAGGTGTTAGGCCTACGGCTCAGGGAGAGTTACTTACCTACAGCAGGAGTGAGAAGCAAACTGTAGGACCAGTACCGACAGTGCCAATGCCAAGTCCCTTGCCTGCGTTCGTCCCAACTCCTGAGGCACCGACACCAACCCCCCTTCAGGTGATACCCCCTCCTTCACAAGATATCATTCCTCCTACTACTACTCCTCCCACACCACTATCTGTACGGAGGACCACTCGCAGCAATGCAGGAAATCCTCCAAACAGATATGGTTGGGATATTGCTCAGTTTATTTCTTATGACCATATCCCTTCTTCTCATGGAGCATTTATAGCATCTTTGGATAGTATTACTGTACCTAACAATTGGCAGGTTGCCAAGAACGATCCAAAGTGGAAAGCGGCAATGCACGAGGAGTTGGGAGCTCTGGAGAAGAACCACACTTGGGAGCTTGTGAGACTGCCAGAGGGGAAGAGAGCAGTTGGATGCAAGTGGGTCTTTACCGTAAAACAGAACCCAGATGGACAGGTTGATCGCAACAAAGCTCGACTAGTAGCCAAAGGATACAGTCAAACGTACGGCATCGACTATGACGAGACCTTTGCACCAGTTGCAAAGATGAGCACTGTCAGGACTCTGATTTCTCTGGCAGCGAATGGTGGATGGAAGCTACACCAACTGGATGTGAAGAATACGTTTCTTCACGGAGATCTAGTGGAGGAGGTGTACATGGAGATACCACCAGGATTTGGCACCAATCAGACAGTAGGCAAGGTCTGCAGGAAGTCCCTCTATGGACTGAAGCAGTCTCCTCGAGCGTGGTTTGACAGATTCAGAAGGGCGATGATAGGGATGGGATATCAGCAGATCAATGCTGATCATACTGTGTTCTTCCGTCGGAGTGGAGGCCACATCACCATGCTTGCGGTGTATGTGGACGATATGATTATCACAGGAGATGATGAGCAGGAGATCGCCCAACTCAAAGGAAAGCTTGGCAAGGAATTCGAGGTGAAGGATCTCGGCCTTCTTCGGTACTTCCTTGGGATTGAGATTGCTCGAGAAGCAGAGGGGATTGTTCTCTCTCAAAGGAAGTATGTACTGGACCTTCTCACAGAAACTGGGATGTTGGGGTACAAACCTGCAGCGACACCAATAGATCAGAGGTTCAAGATTGATGCTGAGGCTGGAGAACCAGTTGATCGGGACAGATACCAGAGACTGGTTGGCAAGTTGATCTATTTGAGCCACACACGTCCTGATATCTGCTTTGCAGTAAATGTGGTGAGCCGCTACATGCATGACCCACGGAAGGGTCATATGGATGCAGTGTACCAGATTCTGAGATACTTGAAAGGTGCTCCCGGGAAGGGACTAATATTCAGGAAGAACAATTACGTGAGCATCGAGGGCTACTGTGATTCTGACTGGGCTAGTTGTGCTGATGACAGGAGGTCTACCTCGGGATATTGCATATTTGTAGGAGGTAACTTGGTCTCCTGGAGGAGTAAGAAGCAGTCTGTGGTGGCCAGATCGACAACTGAAGCAGAGTACAGAGCTATGGCCTTGGGAGTTGCAGAGCTGCTATGGTTGAAGAATATGCTGGTGGAGCTGAAGCTGGATCAAGGAGCCAAGATGAAGCTGTGGTGTGATAATCAGTCAGCTATTAGTATCGCCAATAATCCAGTACAGCATGACAGGACCAAACACATCGAGATTGATAGATTCTTCATCAAAGAGAAGTTGGATAGAGGATTACTGGAGCTTGGCCATGTTCCAACCAGGGATCAAGTAGCAGATGGACTAACCAAGGGACTCGCCTCAGTGAACATGATTAGAGGATGTGACAAGATGGGCTTAGTGAATATCTTTCACCCATCTTGAGGGAGAGTGTTGATATGGTATGTTGGGTGTCATATTTAAGTATAGTATAAGCACATGGGAATATCCTGAGGACATATTTGGGATGCCAGAATATGTCACAGGATATTCCATTATGAGATTATTGTCATAATGATTGAAATCATTGTATTAATGACTGTAAGACTATATAATGCCAATGAGACAATCAATAAAATTATCAACTAATTTCAACAATTGCCACGAGGCTCCTACTTATGTAAGGTCCGGGGGCTCATGTTGGTAGCAATCTTGCGCAATATATAAGGGCCGTTTTCCCAACGTGAACACAAATCTTCAAAACTGTTACAAGAAGATATTTTTTCTAGACGAACCAAACTAAAGAGATATAACAAAGTATATTAAGATTAGGAAAATTGTTGGAATCTCGAACAAGCTTTGTGTTTGTGAGTAGAAAATAGTATAATAACCAAGCATAATATAGAAGAAGAAAAAAATTAACATTAAATTCATATTTAATTAGCAATGTTTAAAAAAGAAAAAAAATTCTAAAACCATATGTATTTTCTTCTTAAACCATACAATTGTCAATTTTAATGTTTAAACTCAAACCTATTAATAATTAAAACAAATTCTTCATGGCAAGGCATGCTGGAGAATGTTAGAACATAAACCCCCTGTAATTATTCTTGTTCTTAGCAGAGTTTGCAATACCGGCCAATACCGATACGATATGGTCGATACTGTTTGGCATGTCTCGATTCAATACTAACCGTGCTACCAATACCGACCAATACCATCATTGGGGGTTTCTTTATCGGTCAATTCGGTAGAGAAAATTGAAGACCAATAAAAAAGTGTGTAAAAACATATAGATGAAGAAAACTTATTTATCGTATGTAAACAAATCAGTAAAGGAGACTATTATTTTATTAAATTTTAGAACTAATAAAAAAGAACAAAAATACTTAAAATTATGCTTAAATGAATAAAAAAATTCCTAAGTTCTAATAATTTATTAATAATTATTTGTTTCCAATACTATAAAATCCGATATTCTGATCCAAAACCGCCGATAGTAGCGATCACGATACTCATAGGAAGGGTGTGATTCCGATACCGTTATTGTGAAGCTTGGTTCTTAGTTTAGTTAGAACATCATCGTTGAACATGAAGAAAGATACCATAGACTAGTAATCTATTTCAATTTCCTTGGTGTAAAAATATTTGAGGGTGAGAAATTCAGCCGGAAGTATGCTAGTGACCCAGATATGTATTTGAGTTTTACAGAAATTATGCATAAGAAATCACTTTCTTCTCCTGTAACAACGATTTATCAAGATAAAAGTTTAAAGGAGAACAAGGAACAAAAATTAGCTGACAACAAAAGTTAAAGATAGTTGTTTTGTTTTAGGAACACAATGTTGGATTTATGTTTTACTAGACCAAGAATGATTTTGTTACGTAAGGCATTGCAAATCTGACATTAGATTTCTGTTGGGTTGTGGTTTGTCATGGAAGATATATATCATATGTCAAAAGATATGTTGGGGATAAATTAATTAAAGTATCGGACATCCATATCAAGATCCATAAATATATATCTTATTTATATCAATAAGTAATCTATCTATATTACCTCAAGGATAATTGTACTTAAATACCCTTAACTATCAAGGTTTGGCACTTTAATACCCTTAATTTTTTAATCGACAACTTGATACCTTAAACATTATATTGTCACTTAAATACCTTGAACTGTCCTAGTTTTGCAAGGTACCCTTAAAAAATGCCAAAAGATAGTAATACCATACCCTCTATTATAACTTAAAAAAGAAAAAGAAAAAACTAAAACGCTAACCCTCCCTCCCTCCTCCTCTCCCCCCCTCCCCCCCCCCCCCCCAACGACAGCTACTATCACAATCATTAGCCCCGATCACTCACTCACATCCCTGCGTGCCCCTCCACTCCCCCGTGCTTTCTATCACTGCCTATCAGTGGATATGTGAGCTGCATGAAATGTTAGTCACTCCCATTTTTTGTCCAGCCTACAACTCTGTTGGCCAACGGTGAGGGGGCACACGGGACGTGAGTGAGTAGCAACGGGATGCGGATGGTGGTCATGGAGGCAGTTGTGGATGGGGGAGGAGGGTATGATGGAGGGGGAGGGTTAGAATTTTTACTTTTTTATTTTTCTAATCATTTTGTTTTTATGTTTTTTATTTTTTAGTAAAACAAAGGGTTATACTTTATGTGTACAGTAGGGGTAAGACGGTCAAGAATGGTCATGTGCTTTTCACATGACCGTTAAATTTGACAAGTAATTAACGAAGTCAGTTAAATGGAAAAACTTATAGGATAGCAAGTTGTCAATAGAAAAAGTACAAGGTATTCAAGTCTCAAATCTTCATAGTTCAGGATATTTAAGTGCAATTTAGCCTTATCTCAAATGTGTTAAGTGGCCTAAATAATAATTACATTTAAGTATTGATCAAATTTTCATCGAACAATCTTATTGTTCAAAGGCTTGTTCAAAGGCAGTGAGGTAATATAATAAATATCTAGTTATCTATATATTAAGATAATACATAAGAAAAAAACAAAACTATCCTGTTGTTAAGGACTTAAGAGAAGATGATCTTGTCATCTGTTTCGTTGGAGAGTGAGATACGAGAAATGACAATCTTGTCATCAGTGTCATTGGAGACTGAGATATGAGAGATGATGTTATCGTGAGTGTTTCTTCGGAGAGATGTTGTCTAGGGAGAGAAGACAAAAATGGATAAATAGGGAGGCTTTTGTTGTTTCTTATCTGATTTGGGGATTTTAGGAGTTATATAACATATCAATAGCAAACAAGACCTTTTACATTTTTATGATATTTTTTTCCTTTTTCTTTTTTCTTTTTCCTGCTTTGTCATATTGGTTCTTCTTTATTGGCATCATAAGCAAAAGGATAATCTTTTAATTTTTTTCCCCTTGTCAGATATTAGGTGGTTTTAATGCATCAAACTATGTGACAGAGAGACAATGGGCAGTTGCTTTAGATGGTACCCGAGTTCCTATATCAATATTGTACAGAAAGGATCTTGCTAGACATGATGGAACTGATCCTCTACTTCTTTATGGTTATGGTTCATATGAGGTATTATGTGATCCATTTTGATGGTTTTATTTGTTATTGATCATATGACTGTGACTGACCATTCTAATTTTAAAAATAATCAACTATACATTCCTAGTTGTCGTATGACTTGCAAAAGATGAAATTTGTATATGAGTCATAAATATAAAAGGTAAAAAAATCTAAGCTACTTTTTTCCATAATCAACAAGATTTTGACACATGGGAATCCCTATAGGAACTTCCTATAGAGCCGTTCCGAATCGTGTGTATATATATATATATATATATATATATATATATATATATATATATATATATATATATATTCGAAGAAGTTAAATTTAATTCAGGTCCCTCCGAGAGACTACAACTCAGCCCGAAGGCTTACAACCAATCCAGCCCGAAGGTCTATATATACAATCCCTAGCCCGAAGGTCCTATCCCAACCCGAAGGCTACATTCCTGTCCGAAGGCACCACTTCCGAAAGTTCCATCCGGCCCAAAGGCCTCACGCAGCCGTAGCCATACCGTACCGCTCTGCACCAGCACCAGCGTCGCATCCGCGCACCACTCAGGTCGTACTGCGCCGCTCCCGCCTCCTACGGACCGCACCTACACTGCACCCACCTCCACCCCACTTAATTCCCCGTAAAGGGAATTAAATGACATCCCCATTGCTCGAACTAGCAACCTCCCGAGACAGGTGCCTCCGTCTTAACCGTTAGGCTATGACCTCATTGGCCGCCAGAGCATACTAATGGAACCCACTCATAGTCCACTTCCTACTTTATCCTACTCCCGCTAGGCAGCATTAGATTAGTATAAAAGCCCTAGCGTAGGAGAGGTGGAGTCTTCTCTTCTCGTCGTGTGTATGTAAAAGTACACAAGGGTGTACCTACCAGACTTGCAATTTTTACAATTGATGGTGTGTTCCACAGTTGCAGAGAGAGCCACGAAAATCCTATCCATATAGATTCTCGAAGATAATTTATCTCGTTCGAAATTCATGGACAGATTCTACTTTTGCATACAACCAATCGACCATCAAATGTCCGTTGTTCACTTTACAATATTCTGTCTATATCTTTACTAAGAGTGAATTTGATAAAGTAGAACCCATTTTTCCTAGAGAAGATCTCCATCTCTCCATTAGGTTTCCATTCGTGCAACACATAGGTGCGAATTTGACCTAGAACAGTTTGGATCCCATCACATATATGACCATAGTGTTTTTCGAGTAACCCACTGACTCCGCAATATCGTCAGATGTGATCTTCGTAATTCACATTCCATCAACACCACCGGTTCAACGTACTGGAGTTCCATCTCCTCCTGGACTATGGCTGGTTTGTATAATGATGCCTACAATTTTTTTTTCAAAATTTCCACTAGAGTAAGGGTGCGGGAGTAGGGTCGAGCATGGAACATTTGCTCCGTTTGGAGTCCATAGTGGCGTTGTGTTCCATGGGAAACTTTATTAGCAACACACAAATGTACCCTCTGCCCTTGCAGACGACTCACCTATTTCTGTCCAATTCTTGTACCCTCTGGGTTGCAACCTAAGTCGTTCCCAATTTCACTCCATCTTGACCTAATTCCAAAATGTGTATCATATTTTACTTTGCCATCTCCGATCGATCATGGACCAGCCTTCCGAAGCATCCTTGTCACCATTCTCTAGTTGCTGAGAGCCTTTGCCAGTAATAATTCCCTATAAACCCTTGCTGAAGGGGGGGTGGTCTCCCTAATACCCCAGATTTTTGCCCTTGTGTTCAATTTTTTTTTCAAAGAAGGTAAATATTATATATAAACGATGATTACAACTAAGATCCGTTCCATATTACAAAATAGGTTATGTAAGGTCAAGGATATCTATATCAGTATCTATATTTCTTTATACAACAAAAATACTGAGGGGAAGACCCTCAAAGATTCGTCGATTTCGTTCCTCCTATACATGTTAAACCACCGCCCCAAAAATTATTCTAAGATGGTGGTAACCTCTCACTCCGTTGCCTTCTGCGTTTTAACATCGTTCAAGATCGCAGTAAGAGTTCTGCAGTGCGCATTGGTTTGTCCAAACTTAGCCCTTTGTGCGCTCCAAATAGCCAAGTGATGTCGCAAGCGAAGAACAGATCCCTGGTCTTATCCTGGTCCCCGTATAAACAACAATTCATATCCTCGCAGGAGATGCAAAACCTGGTCAGCCTGTCTCGAGTAAGGAGTCTATTCCTGATCAATTTGTATAAGCACATTAACATCTTGACTGCCGCCCCTTTGGTCCAAACCATCTCCGCCCAATCAACCTCCACATGATAGGTCCTAATCTGGTTCAGGGCCGTACTGAACTTGAAGGTCCCTCTCTCCATGTCTTTCCTGACCCAGTAGTCCTCCATCGCTTATCTATCAATCTCCACCGCACGAATGTCTTCTGCATGAGCTGTCTCGATCAAATGGTCCTGTAGCTTCCACTCACATTCCTGAATAAGGCTACTTATCATATCCGTAGAACCCATCAGCTCATAGACATGCCATCCCTCTCTCTCGATCAAGCTAGAATGCTTGATAGAAGGATCATGTCAAATGCTGATTTGGGCCCCTGAGCATATCACTCTGGTCAACTTACCTTTAGCCTTGCTTCTCGTCCTCAACAACGCTTTAAAAATGACCGAGAAGCTGTTGTTGCTGCTAGTCGACCAGAAGTCCCTTTTCGGAAAGTATATTCCCTTTACCTAGTTAGCCCAAAGAAACTTTCCGTTGATGAATCTCCAGAAGAGTTTGAGGTATGCAATTTCCCTTATGATGACCAAAGATCTTAGTCCAACTTCACCCTCCTTTTTAGGCCGACACAAATCCTCCCAACTAATAGCATGTATGCCTATTTCAACAGGAAGTCCGCACACATACTTTCGATCTTCTTCATCGTGTCCTTGGAAAGCCTAATGGCCTACAACCAGAAAAGCGCAACCGTTTGAATTACAACTTTAATAAGTTCGATTCTCCTCCCGAAGGACAAGATCTGTGTCTGTCATCCCTCTAGTCTCGATTGCGTGTAGTTGGGGAGACCCCCACACTCTGCATTAGTGGCATAGTTGATCGAAAGGGGTAGTCCCAGGTATCTCACAGGAAGTATATCTTCCGCGATGCCCATCTTGGCCAACCAAGCCTCCTTATTCCCACAAGTATGATTCAGGAACATCTGGCTCTTATTTTTGTTAAAGCTGCAGGCCCGACCAATTTTCCATGGTAATGAAAATTCCCCTAAGCGTGTATGAAAATTCTCTTAAACATGTGTGTGTGTGTATATATATATATATATATATATATATATATATATATATATATATATATATATATATATATATATATATAAGAGTAATTGTATTGCTTTTCAAAAAAGGATGATAGGACTCAGGTACCTACCATCCGGTACAACTATGCTTACTACCTACGTAGACACACTAGACTCATACAGTCCAGACTAATCGTGATATACTTTCCGGTTCCCTTTCGTAGAATGAGAACTGTCCCTAACAACAATAGAAGCAATCTGTTTTTTTTTGTTTTTGGCGAACACTTTCTTTTGCCAAGCACCCATTCTCTTGTTGAAGAAGCTGCAACCAACGATTGTTAACCTTTGTAACGTTTTTAATCCTAACATCGAATCGTCATTCGTGGTAGCATACTCAAGACGCCTCCCCTTTTCTGCATCTGTTGAGCTTTCAGCACGGCACCAAGCAGTCTCATTACAAGCCTTTGAAGGAAGCTCCTCTGGAATTCCTCTCTTTTCAATCAACCATAGCAGACTCATGAGAATGGGAGACCCCCATAACCGCAAACAACGTCCCCTGACCTACTCTATCTGGAACTGTAATCCCACTCTTGATGGAGTATATTGGACTAGAGGCCCAGGTGTAAGTAGACTGCTCCCTATACAAATTTGATCCTACCCCATCGTTATTATTAGATATGGATTGAGAGGCCGGCTCGAATACTAAAGGATTAGGCACGTCATCTGAACGAGTAGCTTCCACTTATGTCACCAGCATCGGACAAGTACCATGAGAAACCATCCCAGTCGATCTTTTGCGTAGCACCTCCACGAATTCCTCACGGATGGACTCTCCAGTTGGATCAGGACAGTGGATCTCCTTATGCATGATACGATGACATACCGAGTAACTAGGAGGAAGTCATTCATAAGTAATCAGGAGCACAAGCATCCGACCATCTGGGAGACAGGACATGAACTTCCTTCGACGAAGGCTGAGTTGCAAAAACCTCAACCAGTATCCTAGCAAAGGCAAGCAGTTTGATATGTTGCAGTGGGAATGTCCTTCTTGATAGTTACCTAGACCACACTCGCCATCTTGCTCAGGATTAATTTGCTCTATAGGAATAACGACAACTTCGAGAATTTAATCCCTATTGGTACTGCCACCAAGTCCAGGTGAGAGGAGGCCAACTCCTGATTAGAACCGGCCATTGTACATCCAAGGACCATGATCAAGCACCATGTTCAAGTTTTCTTCCTCCACAAAACGAACAAAGAATAACCCATTTTTGTGGAGAAAACTTTTGACTTTACATCGTGGCTTCCACATCCTTCGAACATACATGAAAATAAGTTGATATGCCAGTCGAGGACCGACAACATATAGGACCAGAGTCCTCTGCCAAACGACAATTACTGCTGACATTTGTTCAGCCAAAATGAGCACTGTTCTCTTCCCTTCGCACTCCACCGATTCTTTGAAGCCAAGTCGAAGAGCCAACAGTTTACACAAGGCTTCCCAGCTAGTAGTTGTGACACCAAATACTAATAAAAGTGGCACTCTTCCTTCTCAGTTGCTGGGATGGAAACCCTCCATCATGACTACCAAGCCTGGACCCCAATGCTTCATTGGTCGGATTATCATCCATTGCGGTTGACTGCGTAGTCGGGTTTCCCACACGAGACCTAGACTCTGGTGCCGCGTGCCTCTGCTTAGGCTTCTGCAGTCTACGACCTACCCTAAGGTTCCTCACTTTCGGAGGTCCTATCACCTCTATGAGGGGCCGTACCGACCCCTACAGACCCATCTCCTAGATGCTGCTTCCATTTATCTCTTTGCCTGAGTATAGTGGTCCATCCACGCATCACCTCGCCAGAAAGCCTCCTTTTATATATATATAGGGGATGGATTAAGAGACCCGCCCCCGGAGTCCCACTCGAGCCCCGCCCTCCCCTCGTCCGTCGGATCGGAGGGCCAGCGCGCGCGCTTGCGTGGGACCCGCTCGATCCAACGGTCGAGAGCGACGGGGCTCCCGCGGGGCTCCGAGGGCGGGGCTCCCGATCCGCTCCCATATATATATATATATATATATATATATATATATTTTAAGAAGGTATTTTAAGAAGGTAAATATTATTGATCAACAATAATTACAACTTAGATCTATCCCTGATTACAAAATGAGTCAACTGGGGTCTAAGATATCTATGTCTGTTTCTATATTTCTTTGTACAACAAAAGTACTAAGGGATCGGCCCTCAAAAATACGCTGGTTACGTTCCCTCCAGACATGCCACACCACCGCCCCAAACAATAATCTAAGTCGGCTATAATTCAGCTCTCCCTTCCCCTTCTGAGTCTTAATATCATCTAAGACTACAACAAGCTCTCTACAATGTCCATGGGTTGGCCCCAATCTTCGTCTCTGCGCACTCCAAATATTCCAAGTGACGTCACAAGTGAAGAACAGATGATCTCTGGTCTCATCATGTTTACCGCATAACCAACACTTCATGTCCTCACAGGGGATGCCAAAATTTCTCAACCTGTCTCGAGTTAAAAGCCTATTTTTGATCAATTTGTATAAGCACAGCGACATCTTAACTGCAGCCCCTTTGCTCTGCCCAATCAACCTCCTCATGAGCAATCCGTATCTAATTCATAGTTTTTTTAAATTGAAAGTGCCTTTCTCCATGTCTGCCCATGTCCAGTAGTCCTCCACCGCTTGTCTATCAATCTCCACTGCCCGGATATCTTCCGCATGTGCCACCTCGATCAAATGGCCACGGATATTCCACTCTCCTTCCTGGATAAGACTGATGACCGTTTCAATAGAGCCCATCAGCTCATAAACATGTCACCCCTCCCCCTCAATCAGGCTAGTGTGCCCAATCCAGGGGTCATGCCAAATGCTGGTTTTGACCCCTGAGCCTATGACTCTAGTTAACTTATACTTTGCCTTGCTTCTCGTCTTCAACAAAGCTTTAACGGTGACCGAGAAGTTATTGTTGCTACTAGCTGATCAGAAGTCCCCCTTTCGGAAAGTATCCTCCCTTGATCCATTCAGCCCAAAGAGAGTTTCCATTGACGAATCTCCAGAAAAATTTGAGGTAAGCAGTATCCCGGAGAAGCCCCAAAGATCGCAATCCAACTCCACCTTCCTTTTTAGGCCGACACAGCTCCTCCCAACTGATTGCATGCATGCCTCCTTTCCACAAGAAGTCTGCATACATGCTTTTAATTTTCTTCATCGTACCCTTGGGCAACATAATTTCTTGGAGCCAATAAAGAGCAATCGTCTCTATTACGGCTTTAATAAGTTCAATCCTCCCTCTAAAGGACAACATCTGTGCCTGCTATCCCTCTAGTCTCGATTGTGTGTAGTTGAGGAGACTTTCACACTCCGCATTAGCAGCATAGTTTATTGATAGGGGGGTACACAGGTATCTCACAGGAAGCATTCCTTCCACAATGCCCATTTTAGCCAGCCATGCCTCCTTGTTTCCACAAGTACGATTCAGAAACATTTGGCTCTTATTCTTGTTCAGCTGCAAACTCGACTATTTTTTCATGATATCAAATGTATCCTTTAGAGTGTCTAAGGATCTATTAGATGGCTCTACGAATACCAGCAGGTCCTCAGCATAAATTAGATGAGAAACCACATGATTCACCTTCCGAAATATAGGGCTAATTAATCCATCCAATATCGCATCATCCAAAAGGCAGGTGAGAAATTCCATCACCATCGCAAAGAGATTATGTAGAGAGAGGGTCGCCCTGTCTCAGTCCTCTGTTACTCCCAAAAAAAATCCTCTGGCCGTCCCCTAACCATAATCGAGAAAGATGCAAACACTCCCTTACCATGTCTACCCACCATCTGTCAAATTCTATACAGATCATGATGTGCCCAGAGAAAATCCCGATTCACCATATCGTAGGCTTCCTGAGGTCCAACTTTAGACACGCTTTGTTGCCTCCCTGCTTATTGAAATCCCTGATGAGCTCATGAGTCAGCAGACAATTCTCCGAGATGGAGTGGCCTTTGATGAATGTCGTCTGATTATGGAAGATAAGCTCTCTCATTACATCCCTCATCCGGTCACATATCAGGTGTGTTATAATCTTGTATAAGAAATTACAACACGCTATCGGCCGAAAATCTTCCAGTGAAGTCACGCCCTCCCTCCACCTTAGCAATTAAGACCAGAAAATTGTGGTTAAGCTCCTTGAGCAACCTACTGGAGAGTAAAAACTCTCTCACCGCATCCATGACATATCTTTATCATCTTCCAGTGTTTCTTGAAGAAAGCCGTCCCAAAGCCATCCAGATTTGGCGATTTGATAGGTCTGGATTAATAACAATAGAATGTATCTCCTCTATCGACACTGTTGTCCGTAAGACGGCGTTACCTCGCCGAGAGACCATCTTCTTAAAAACAAAGGGTGGAAAGACGTTAGGGTATGATTTTTGGTTGTAAAGATCCCGAAAGTACCGTATTGCCTCATTCTGGATATCATCATCCTCAATAATGAGGCTTCCATCAGGATCAAGCAATCCGTTAATGGTATTCCGACTCTGTCTAGCCTTGATAGTAGCATGGAAGAATTTAGAACACCTATCTCCATCTTTAAGCCAGATGCAATTAGCTCTCTGTTTGATGTGGATCTCATCTAAGAATGTTTCCTTGTGCAGACGGTCTTGGAGGGCTATCTCCTCTTTTGTGAGGGCCGGGTTAAACGGGTCAATATGAACCTACAGTTGAATGTCAGCCAAGTTGTTCTCTAGTTCTTTGGAGCATATTAGGAGGTATGCCTTTATTCCAGATCTTGAGTAGGCCTTTAATAGCTTTCAACTTTTGAACAATCTTGAACTGAGCAGTTCCAGTCTACCCAGCCTCCCAACCTTGCTGAACTACCTTCTCATAGCCTTCTATATGAATCAAAGCATTATTGAATCTGAAAGGCCTCCCTTTGATAATCGGCACTTCTGCCAGTCTAATAACAATAGGGGAGTGATCACTAGCTCTATGTGTTAAGCATTTCGTCCTACAAGAGTAGAACACTTCTAACCATCTCCCATTACAGAGAGCACGGTTAAGCTGAATGACAATCCGGTTAGTAATCGTCCTGTTATTCCACGTCCATATATGTCCAGTCTTATCCATGCACCTGAGTCCAGAGGATAAGAGACGATGATGAAATTCAGAGAGAATCGCTTGTTGCACTGGACGGCCTCCTATTTTTTCATGGGCGAATAAGATAGCATTGAAGTCACCACCATAACTAACGATCATCTATCTCCAATAAGCGTGCTGGTCATAGTAATGTCATTCCACAATCCTAGACGATTATGTCATTATGACCGTACACCGCTCCTACCATAATTTGAAGCCCCCTTTGTTGGTAAATTTAATGGTGAGGAGTTGGTCCGATCGTTATATCACATCTCTCTGCCAAATCCTGGTGTCCCACATAACCCATATGCAAGCTATATCGCTACAATCTAGGTTGTGGACGGAGGCCCAGTGCATCGGAGTACGCCTATTAATCAAATTTTTTGATCTTACTTTGGATTCCAAAATGTTGATGATAGAGCATTTGGATTTATTGCTATACCGCAAAATATTCCTCCACTTACCTATCGAATTCACCCCTCTCATATTCCATGTGAATATAGTCATAAATTACGTTAGTGGGTTCACTTGTTGATACACAAACTCTTTCTAAGGGGGTGAGAGAGTCCATCATTTTGTCGGTTATGAGCTTTGGCATCTCATGCTTTTAATTCCACTTTTGCCTGCCAAATGAGATTCGGGTACATTAATGGTTCCTGGCTAGTTAGCTGTCCGTCGAGTTATCCGTTATCTTTAATAGGGGTCTTTGAAGATTTGTCCACAGGCGGCACTATATATAGTGCTCCTCCACTTTCCAGTCTCCTCCTATCTCGGACATGATTACCTTCTTGGTTAACAGCCTCAGCACTAAACGTGACCAGGCTAGAGTTATCTTCCCCCTGTTGGTTCTCAGCAGCGAACACTACCATCGCATGTTGTGTCTCCTTATTTCCTCCCCCTCTCCTTTCTTCCTCATCCTACGCTCCCATTCTCTTCCCCAGAAGAGAGGACTGTGGAGCCTCTTGCAGGGCTAGCTCATCCGGTCCATACTCTTTTGCTCCACAGTTAAGTCCACTTCCTCTCCCCGTGAGCTAGGGATAGCCGTACTGGCTCAGTATCTCTAGTAGGTGTTAGCACCTTAGTACTAGAGCAGGGGACTTGTTTAGTGGCCTCCGGGACAACTCTAGCGTTCGGACACTGTGCTACGATGTGTCCAAAGCTTTGGCAGGATTACAATAAGGTGGAACCCATTCATACTCAACTTTTTGGAAAATGGTTTTGCCCGTCGGAAGATCAACCTCCAGCTTGTCTGGAAGCTTATCAGCCGCACTGATCTCAACAAAAACTCTAGCAAAGAACAATCGGTCTCTATCAGTCGTGTATTTGTCTGGGCGAAGAGGAATTTCAATTCCACTAGCCAACTTCATAATAGTCGGGACACTCCGTAGTTGGGTGAAAGCCAAGAAAACCTAATCCAGATAGGAACAGTTGCCAGCCGATCCCGTTCAAAGTTAGTAGAGGGGTCCCATCTTCTTAGGACAACCAGTCTCCCATCGAATGTCCAAGGGCCATTCTGGATCACCCTGTCCAAATCTTCCGATATCCTAAACTTGATGAAATAGAAGCCATTCTCCCTAGAGTAGATGTCTATGCTCCCTTTAGGTCTCCACATTCGCATAGAGAATCCCTTTAGCTGATGAAGTACGGTCGGGCTTCCATAATGTAGAGGACAATAGTGTTCTTTTAGAGCACTTCTGTTTTGGCGATGTCCTCTTTGGTGATAGAGATGACCTTTCTTCCTTCTTTAAGACTGGGTGCCACGAAGTGCATCTCAATATCGTCCCTTGCCAGGTCAGGCCTGCATCGATCTTCCCAGGAGATAGGAGCCACTCCCGTGGTCTTAAAGGTATTAGTAGCCCTATCCGGCAATTTGTCAGACACCTGGGATACGTGTTGCATCAAAAATTTGGGCATGACCATTGGGGAACTAAAAACTCCAGGAGGATTGGCCGAAGCCGGATGACGAGAGCCTTCTCCCTTCCCCGTTCAGGGAAGACCCACCAGAGGTGCAAGTCGCGCCACCGACGGAGGAATGCGCCTAGGCGCAGACGACGAGGTTGAGGCTTTAACACATTTTCCGCGTCGTCGAGTCACTGTCGTCCATCCATCACTGGAGACGATCGGGACTTGTTGAGGGGCAGTCAGATGCGTTGGTGCCACCGACGGCCGGCCACGGCCACTAGCAGCCGCAGGTCTGGATCCAGATCCAGACGCGGGAGAAGAGAAGAGGAAGGTTGGGGGAGGAGTGGAGGGAGGGACGGTCGGCACGGAGGAGGTGGGGGAGGAAGAGGGGGTCGAGTGACCGGAGGCGGGAGGAGGGGATGGATCAGGAGGGCGGAAGAGGATTTCAATTCCACTAGCCAACTTCATAATAGTCGGGACACTCCGTAGTTGGGTGAAAGCCAAGAAAACCTAATCCAGATAGGAACAGTTGCCAGCCGATCCCGTTCAAAGTTAGTAGAGGGGTCCCATCTTCTTACGACAACCAGTCTCCCATCGAATGTCCAAGGGCCATTCTGGATCACCCTGTCCAAATCTTCCGATATCCTAAACTTGATGAAATAGAAGCCATTCTCCCTAGAGTAGATGTCTATGCTCCCTTTAGGTCTCCACATTCGCATAGAGAATCCCTTTAGCTGATGAAGTACGGTCGGGCTTCCATAATGTAGAGGACAATAGTGTTCTTTTAGAGCACTTCTGTTTTGGCGATGTCCTCTTTGGTGATAGAGATGACCTTTCTTCCTTCTTTAAGACTGGGTGCCACGAAGTGCATCTCAATATCGTCCCTTGCCAGGTCAGGCCTGCATCGATCTTCCCAGGAGATAGGAGCCACTCCCGAGGTCTTAAAGGTATTAGTAGCCCTATCCGGCAATTTGTCAGACACCTGGGATACGTGTTGCATCAAAAATTTGGGCATGACCATTGGGGAACTAAAAACTCCAGGAGGATTGGCCGAAGCCGGATGACGAGAGCCTTCTCCCTTCCCCGTTCAGGGAAGACCCACCAAAGGTGCAAGTCGTGCCACCGACGGAGGAATGCGCCTAGGCGCAGACGACGAGGTTGAGGCTTTAACACATTTTCCGCGTCGTCGAGTCACTGTCGTCCATCCATCACTGGAGACGATCGGGACTTGTTGAGGGGCAGTCAGATGCCTTGGTGCCACCGACGGCCGGCCACGGCCACTAGCAGCCGCAGGTCTGGATCCAGATCCAGACGCGGGAGAAGAGAAGAGGAAGGTTGGGGGAGGAGTGGAGGGAGGGACGGTCGGCACGGAGGAGGTGGGGGAGGAAGAGGGGGTCGAGTGACCGGAGGCGGGAGGAGGGGATGGATCAGGAGGGCGGAAGAGGAATTTCAATTCCACTAGCCAACTTCATAATAGTCGGGACACTCCGTAGTTGGGTGAAAGCCAAGAAAACCTAATCCAGATAGGAACAGTTGCCAGCCGATCCCGTTTAAAGTTAGTAGAGGGGTCCCATCTTCTTACGACAACCAGTCTCCCATCGAATGTCCAAGGGCCATTCTGGATCACCCTGTCCAAATCTTCCGATATCCTAAACTTGATGAAATAGAAGCCATTCTCCCTAGAGTAGATGTCTATGTTCCCTTTAGGTCTCCACATTCGCATAGAGAATCCCTTTAGCTGATGAAGTACGGTCGGGCTTCCATAATGTAGAGGACAATAGTGTTCTTTTAGAGCACTTCTGTTTTGGCGATGTCCTCTTTGGTGATAGAGATGACCTTTCTTCCTTCTTTAAGACTGGGTGCCACGAAGTGCATCTCAATATCGTCCCTTGCCAGGTCAGGCCTGCATCGATCTTCCCAGGAGATAGGAGCCACTCCCGAGGTCTTAAAGGTATTAGTAGCCCTATCCGGCAATTTGTCAGACACCTGGGATACGTGTTGCATCAAAAATTTGGGCATGACCATTGGGGAACTAAAAACTCCAGGAGGATTGGCCGAAGCCGGATGACGAGAGCCTTCTCCCTTCCCCGTTCAGGGAAGACCCACCAGAGGTGCAAGTCGCGCCACCGACGGAGGAATGCGCCTAGGCGCAGACGACGAGGTTGAGGCTTTAACACATTTTCCGCGTCGTCGAGTCACTGTCGTCCATCCATCACTGGAGACGATCGGGACTTGTTGAGGGGCAGTCAGATGCCTTGGTGCCACCGACGGCCGGCCACGGCCACTAGCAGCCGCAGGTCTGGATCCAGATCCAGACGCGGGAGAAGAGAAGAGGAAGGTTGGGGGAGGAGTGGAGGGAGGGACGGTCGGCACGGAGGAGGTGGGGGAGGAAGAGGGGGTCGAGTGACCGGAGGCGGGAGGAGGGGATGGATCAGGAGGGCGGAAGAGGCCGGGATGCGCAGAAGCCAAACCATGCGCGGGAGCGCCATACGCGTAAGCTGCTGCATATATATATATATATATATATATATATATATATATATATATATATATATATATATGAGGAAGGATCCTCATCCCCACCTATTATGCATTCCCAAACATCTCCATGTTTACAACCGTTGGATTTTGTTTAAGTCATCTAATCTTAACCATTGATTTGAATGGTTCAAATTAATGGTTAAGATTAGATAAATTAAACAAGCATCCAATGGTTGATAACGTGGGGATGCTTGAGGATGCAAAGAATTGGGGATGTGGATCCCTCCTCTCGCTCTCTCTCTCTCTCTCTATATATATATATATATATATATATATATATATATATTGAAGAAGGTAAATATTATAGATAAACGATGATTACAACTAAGATCCGTCCCATATTACAAAATAGGTTATCTGGGGTCAAGGATATCTATGTCAGCATCTATATTTCTTTGTACAACAAAAATACTGAGGGAAAGACCCTCAAAGATTTGTCGATTTCGTTCCCTCCATACGTACCAAACCACCGCCCCGAAAATTATTCTGAGATGGTGGTAACCTCACTCCGTTGCCCTTCTGTGCTTTAACATCGTTCAAGACCGCAACAAGAGTTTTGCAGTGCACATTTGTTTGTCCAAACTTAGCCCTCTGTGCGCTCCAAATATCCCAAGTGACATCACAAGCGAAGAACAAATGATTCCTAGACTCATCTTGGTTCCCGCAAAGCAGCACTTTATATTCTCGCAGGGGATGCCAAATCTGGTCATCCTGTCTCGAGTAAGGAGTCTATTCCTGATCATTTTGTATAAGCACATGGACATCTTGACTACCGCCCTTTTGGTCCAAACCATCTCCTCCCAGTCAACCTCTATATGATGGCTTCTAATCTGGTTTAGGGCCGTACTGAACTTGAAGGTCCATCTCTCTATGTCTTCCCATACCCAGTAGTCCTCCATTGCTTGCCTATCAACTCTACCGCACGAATGTCTTCCACATGAGCCTCCTAGATCAAATATATATATATATATATATATATATATATATATATATATATATATATATATATATATATATATATATATATTATTTTTGAAGAAGGTAAATATTATAGATAAAATCGAAGATTACAATTATGATCTAGTCCAGTTTACAAAAAAATAAGTTATCTGGGATCTAGGATATATATGTCAGCATCTATAGTTCTTTGTACAATAAATAAACTGAGGGAAAGACCCTCAAAGATCCGTCTATTTCGTTCTCTCCAAACGTGCCATACCACTGTCCTGAAAATATTCTGAGACGCGATACTCTCTTATTCCGTTGTCCTGCGTTTTAATGTCATGCCAAACAGAAGATAAATCTCTGCGCTGCGCGGTTGGAAGCCCTACCTTAGCCTCCCTCGACTCATTCTTCTTTCTACATAGGCTGTAGTACTTTCTATCCTCACAAGGGATACCAAACATGGAGAGTCTATCCCAAGTAAGTAGTCTATTCCTGATCATTTTGTACAGGCACAGGGGGTACTTGACAGCTATCCCTTTGGTCTATACTATATCTGCCCAATCTACTTCCTCATGTTGGGTCCTAATCTGGTTCAAAATCGTACTGAGCTAGAAAGTACCTCTTTCCATATCTTCCCAGACCCAGTAGTCTTTGTTCCTCTGCCTATCAATCTCTACCGCTTGTATATCTTCCGCATGAGCAGCCTTAATCAATCGGTCCTGCAGCTTCCATTTCCCATCCTGGACATTGCAACTCACCTTATAAGTAGAACCCATCAGCTTGTAAACGTGCCAGTCTTTCCTCTCGATCAAACTAGAGTGCTTGATCCAAGAATCTTGCCAGATGCTGGTTTGGACCCCAGAACATATGACTTTGGTCAGCCTTACTTAGCCCTGTTTCTCATCGCCAGGAAAGCTTTAACCTTGACTGAGAAGTTGTTGTTGTTTCTAGTAGACCAGAAGTCCCTTTTCGAAAAGTACCTTCCCTTTACCTAATCAGCCCATAGAGACTTTTCGTTGATAAATCTCCAAAACAGCTTGAAGTAAGACATTTCTCTGAGGAGGGATAAGAATCTCAGCCCCACTCCTCCTTCCATTTTTGCTGACATAGATCCTCCCAACTGATAGCATGGATACCTTCTTTCCACAGAAAATCCGCACACATACTTTCAATCTTCTTTATCGTGCCTTTGGGGAGCATAATGACCTGAAGCCATAACAAAGCCACCGCCGAGATGACAACTCTGATAAGTTCAATCCTACCACCGAAAGACAACAACTGAGCCTGCCATCCCTCTAGTCTAGATTGAGTGTAGTTGAGAAGCCCCTCGCATTCTGCACTAGTTGCATAATTAATCGAGAGAGAAAGCCCCAGGTATCTAACAGGGAGGTTTCCTTCCGCAATGTCCAACTTGTCCAGCCAAGTCTCCTTAAGAGCCCCTCCGGCTGCCCCCTAACACATAGAAGAGGAGAATTGTAGGTTTCGATTCATAGAGCCTAAGATCACAAATACCAGAAAGATTTCTTGCTTGACTGAGGAGATTATTGCACCATGTCAACATACCATTATTGCCTATATTATAAGCAATAATCCTTTCTATCAATACCTAAAGGCCTTTTCACTAAGAGCATGGAAGCCAACATGTTTTATGGAAGCTTATACAAGGGAGAATGATTATTTCTTCTTCAATCTTAGATCCAAATAAAGAAGAGTGTGATTGGATTATCAACTCTGGTCCTTGGTTCATTGATAGGAGGCTTGTCATCATGAGAAAGTGGAGACCAGGGATAGCGCTTGGGATCTTCTTACACATGTCCCAATGTGGGTAAAATTCCCCGATCCACAGCTAAAGTTTTGGAAAAAAGAAGCATCAAAGAGAAAAAACAGCAAACACCATTGGAAATCCAATACGCATGGATTCGTCTACTGCAAATTGTTATAGACAAGCCTATGCTAGAGTGATGATAGAGGTGAAGTCAGAAAGCAGGCTTCTCAATCACATTCTCATTCAACTTGAAGATGGAAAAGACTTTGTTATCACATTGTCATCCACTTAGTTCTATGCTGTATGGTGGCACCATTATTTTTGTACCATGTTCATATTCCTTATGTCTGACAAATTTGCCAGAGCAATAGGTGCACCATTAGGAAGAAGAGAAAAATATATTAGTTAAAGGAGAAGCTAGAGTGAAAGGTAGACCTAATCGGACATGTATTTAAGTTTTAAAGAAAGATGTAGCTTTTGCTAATGTTACAGAGGACATGGCCTTTAACAGAGCTGAATGAAGAAAAGGATTCAAACATCCAGATTCGAAAGTTAGGATTTCTTGTTATTCATATTTCCTATTTAAACCTAATAAAAGTCACAACTTCATCTCTGTCACACCTATAATAAACCTAGTTTAAACCTATCGGAATCTTCCTTAATCATTCTCAATCATGGGCATGGGTGCATTAGACCTATCCAAAGCTCTCTTATCAAACTTACTCTAGACCGTGTAGTTGTTCTTTCTTCCTTTGATCATGAATTTGTGTATTCTTATATAAATTCATTTTCTATTAATATCTTGAACAAGAGCATGAATAACTATACAGCTGGTGCAACTGTTTGTGTTGGCGTTGGTGTATTTTGTCTTAAAGATTATTTTGCATTACATCAACAGATTGTTTTGTCTCAGATTAACTATACGGTTTTGCTACTTTTGAACTTTGGGGACTTCGAGATAGATTATTTACTTTCAACCACTCTGTGATTCTAGTGGTGCATCACCATATGTACTTATTTTTATTGTGAGCATCTATTGCTGCAGTTTGTCTGTGCTGCTTTATGGTGTATACATTGTACATATATTACTTCACTTTTTGCTTGCTAATGGTGCAATCTACTCAAACTCAATATCCATCTTTCCATGCAAGAATACTTAGTGATTTGGGGTTGAATTTAAATATTGCCTTCTTGATACTTTCACTGTTTTACTTTTTTGATCCTGATAATGTTATGTTATTTTCTATTACATCTACAGGCTTCCATTAGTCCCAATTTCAGGGCATCCATATTCTCTTTGGTAGATAGGGGATTCGTATATGCGATTGCTCACGTACGTGGTGGTGGTGAGATGGGGAGACTTTGGTACGAGGATGGGAAGTTGTTGAAGAAGAAAAATACTTTCACTGATTTCATCACTTGTGCTGAATATTTAGTAGAAAATAAGTATTCCTCAAAAGAAAAGATGAGCATTTATGGGGCGAGTGCAGGAGGTTTGTTGGTAGGTGCTGTTCTAAACATGCGCCCCGATCTATTCAAGGCAGCCGTGGCGAGCGTCCCTTTTGTTGATGTACTGACTACAATGCTTGATCCAAGTATCCCCTTGACTACATCTGAATATGAGGTCATCCTTCAACTAAAATTCATTGTTTTCCTACAGTACGGACAACTTTAATGTTATGAACTATTAGCCTAGTTTTATCTAATGTTGGGTTTTTTCTGTCAAGCTTCAAATTAAATCACACGTATTTACACTTATACCTTTGTCAACTTGGAAAGATAAATCATCTCCCAAGGAGTGCTATTGCCGCATCTTGTTAAGATGAATACTTTATGATGTTCTTTAATTGTTTTATTGATGAATTGGGTCTTTTGAATATTGAAATTATCCTGTTAGTCATCTGGATCTTTTTTTTGCTTGCTAATTTAGGCTAGTTCTGGTGTGCGTGGTGCAGGAATGGGGTGATCCTCGACAAAGCGAGTACTATTTCTATATGAAGTCATATTCTCCGGTTGATAATGTGAGTGCTTCTTACTCTGCTGATATTGAACATTTGTCCCAAGTGTAATCCTCAAAACTTCTACCCTTTTATGTTCTATGGAAGTTCGTAAGGCCTCAAAAAAGTAGTTGTATTTTCCATGTTTTATGTGGAAATTTGTTGCCTTTCTGTTTTTTGTTCAGACCTGTTGAAAATGAGGCTCAACTCAATGGGTATTTCATTAGTGTCGAGTGAATCATATCATAGGAGAGGATGAGCTTTCCCCTCTAGTTCCTATGTAATGTGGACTAAAGAGTAGAAGGAGATACCAATTATGTCTAATGAATAGCAGAACAGAGTTCCCTTTATCGACAAATTAACAAAGATAAATAACCAAAACAATAGCACAATCAAGAACACAAGAATAGCATGGTTCAGCCGAATATTGTCCTACGTCCATAGGGCAAGGGAGAATAATCAAGGTTCACAGTATCGGTAGTATGAGTATCGGAATCTTCGGTATCCGCAAGTATCGGAGGTTTTGGATCAGAATATCAAAAATTTTAATATCAAAAAGCAAATAATTATTAACAAATTATTTAAAGTTTTAGAATTTATTTTTACACATTTAGGCATAGTTTAAGTATTTTTTGTGTTGTTTCTTAGGAGTTTTGAAATTGAATAAAAAATAGTTTCCCTTGCTGAATGGTTTATATGCTAATTTGGTTTAATTGTGATATATTTGATGAATTTAGATACATTTTATATATTATACATTTCTTCTCTTTAGTTTTAAATAGAATAATTAATATGGATGAATGTTAAATTTGTAGATATATAACTTCGACAAATGATAATATTACAATTTATCAATAAGACATCATATTGATACACTATAAAATAGTCACTAAATCATTGCATTGACACTATATTTTTTTTTCATTTTTTTTCTTTTTTGTTCAATTTTCTCTATCGAATTGACCATAAAAGAGACTTTCAACGTTGGTATCAGATCTACACATGGCAAACAGTATCATTATTGGGCCGTATCGTATGGTATGTGTAGCTACTACAAACCATGGGAGAATCAACAGAAAACTTACAAGTTTCATACAAGAGTACCTTATCGCAAGAACCCTCCCTTACAAATTAGTCCTCTTCCCTACTTTTCTCAATTGATCCAAGTTTCCTTAGGACATCTTCCAATGAACAAGCTATCCCATCATTTTTCTTAAGCACATCTATTTAGGGTTAGAAATTACCTTAAATAGTCTCTCCTAAAACCTGATAAAGCTTTGAGAAAATATGGACCGTTTGAAAACCTTACACAAAATTAGCTCCAATATGTTAAAACCGTCAGTATACCGGTCTAGGGTGTACTTTTGTGCACACTGGCCCTGGAAAATCTAGTATTCGGTTGGCACCCAACCAGTATGTGTTGGGGGGTAGTTAGGCTGTTTTTGTTCCATTTGGGAGCCCAGCTTGCATCTTCGACTTCATTCTAGCTTCTCCGGTCACCGAACGATGTTCGTCACATTCCATTGTTGACGCAACACACAATATGATAATCTTCACTTTGGCTTTAGTTCAACAAGCCTCCTTATAAAATTATTGCAAAATGCCATCTCATAGTCTTTTTGTAGAAGCTTAAGCCCTTGTGCTCCTTTAGTATCCCCTTGCCTATTGATAGTTTTCTTCCATAAGCCCACCCAACTTTAGCATATCCACCAGATTCCACCTTAATATCGATCTTTATAAGATCAATCTCCTTATTATGCCACTCACCTTAGCATACCATAAGTTGATGTGTTTTGTATGACTATGTTATGTCTTAGTTTTTGTGAGATGAATTGTGCTCTGTCTGTCAAAAAAACAAAGGAACCTTCACCTCTCTGGTTCAAACTTACAAACTAAACCATTTAACCACAAGGTCTTATTCGATTTTCTATTGCTGCCATGTAGTTAGTCTCCATAGTTGATGGCACAACAAATCCTGAACGGTCGACTTCCAACTAATTGGAGAACCTGCAACTCTATACATCGCTTGTATTTGATATTCTCTTATCAAATTCACTCTGTATCCATATATCCTTTTGACTAGTTTGATCTATCATCTGATTTGTGAAAAATAAGCCAAGATCCTTAGTTTCTTTAGATACCAAAGTTTTTACTTTATATCTTTTCAATGAAGCATTCCTAGATTTGACATGTACCAACTGACTAAAACTGACCACGTATGACAAATTCGGCTGATTGCATAATATAGCGTATACGAGTAAACCTACTTCACTAGCATATAGTACCTAAAATATCTCTTCTCCTCTGTTTCGGACACTCATGTAGGATAACTTGAAATGACCAGCGATATGGGTACTCACATATCTTGATTATTTAATGTTGAATCTCTCCAACATCATTTCAATATACTTCCTTTCGGATAGTTATAGCTTTTCGGCCTTCATGTCTCGATAGAATTTTAGTCCAAGGATTTTTCTTACTCCACTTAAATTCTTTATGCCAAATTCAATACTTAATGAATCTTTAAGAACCCTTATAATTTATGCCATACTCTTAAAAATATTTTAGAGTAATTGTTATATTTTTATTGATAATCTCTTGGCTATTTATAGCCTTACAACCATTCATCCTTACATTAATACCCCATTAAAACCCTCTGTAGAATATTCTAATATCCTAACAAATATACCAAGAATATTCTAATATACCAAACGTTTACCGTGCCTTATGATCCATGTCATTTCATGTATCATCCTTCATTGTTGGCAGATTTCTTGTCCTTAACAACAATTACCTAAAATATCCTTCTTTTACAAGGATCGGTGCATCATCCTTCACGTTGGCAGGTTTGTTGTACTTACCAGTAACCTAAAATAATTCTTATTTTACATGGATCCTCGTATGACCAAAAGTTATTCTAGGCATGGACCTGTTGGAATTGTTTGGCTGCTTTGAGCTTCGTTTGTGCGTCTTTGACTCATCCGAGCTTCACCGATCACCGGACAACGCCTGTCGAACTCCGTCGTTGAACACGAGCCACACTACAACAGTATGAAGACAATAATAGCAACCCAAACTATTCTAACATATCCCCTCAAGCTAGAGATATATACCAATCATGCCTAACTTGGTACAAAAGTTAGAGAACATGATAGAAGCTAGGTTTTGGTAAACAAATCAACGATCTGATCATTGGAACGAGTTCGTTGAGAGTATATTTGCTTACTCGTAGATTCATCTTGACAAAAAAATTCACCACAATGTTTTGGTTCTCTCATCGAAACCAGATTGCTAGCAGTAAAAATGACAACTTGGTTATTGCGATGCATAGGTAATAACTCTTCGGCCTTCTGCATTATTAGCCACACTATCTCACAAACAGTATGAGCTATATGTCTCTATATTCTACTCTAGGTTCGATTTGGCTACATCTGTTTGTTTCTTTCTTCTCCAAGAGATTGGATTTCCACCAAATAAGTGCAGTAGTTAAATGTAGACCTCTATCAACCTTCGATCCCACAGTCATTATCAGAATAAATTCGATGTGTGGTGGTGACCACGAGGCCAGTAGAAAAGGGCATTTCCAGGAGACCCCATATCACATATATCAAAATCCTCAATACATTGTAAAAGTTATCTTCCTTTAAGCTACTCTTAGAAAATGTTGTTTGGATTAATGCTTTCTATGGCTATTTTGCAGGTACAATCACAAAAGTATCCTAATATGCTTGTTACAGCCGGTTTATTTGGTACGTTAGGTTAGCACTTCATAATGAACAATGTCATATTCTCCACCTAACTTGGCTATATCTTGACAGATTCTCGTGTGATGTACTCTGAACCTGCAAAATTTGTTGCCAAGTTGAGAGAGATTAAGACCGATGATAATGTTCTCTTGTTTAAATGTGAACTAGGCGCAGGGCACTTCTCGAAGTCGGGAAGGTAATTTGTTCTCAATTATTCCTTTTAGTATCAATGCTATTGTATTTTGCAAAATAAGTGGTTCTTTCTCCTAAAGTATACATGAGTTTATAATATCATCATCATTATCGTGGTTATCATCATCATCTAATTAACCTTTTCTAACAAGAATGGGGTTCAGCCCCTTAAGCACAACACAACATTGAGACAGTGACTACTGCTATAAGATGGGGTTATTCTATATGTAGCTTCTTCTATCAATACATATAGACTTTCTTCTCCTTACTCATGCTTATGTTTATACAATGCAGATTTGAAGAACTAAAGGAGGATGCTTTTATCTATGCTTTCATTCTGAAGTCCCTGGACATGATTTTGCCAGTTTCATCCTAGTTGGTTTCATCCTAGTTGGTGTTTGGAACTTGTGTTGCTTATCATTAATAAACATGCATCTCTTTGTGCTTATCAGGAAGTTACGAACTACAGATTAAAACATGACAAGGATTGTAGTAATCGTGGCTACAATTTATAACTATTTAGTATTGAATAAAGGGTTTTTGCTCAGTACTATTAACTTGTTAGAGATTGGAGCTTTGATTAGATATCTTAAGAGGAGTAGGATTGAGTTCGGTCCGCACATTAACTAATAGGGGTATTTTAGTAAATATACATAAGTCGGTAGTTACTTGTCACGATCCGCTTCCAAATAGTTAGGTATGAGTACGTACTATGTCAAGCATATGCATACAATGATTCTTCGTATCAAGAAGTTCCAATGAGGCATACAACATTATCTTTATCTATCCATAATAAATCTAACATCAATATATATAACAGAATCAACTATTAGTACTCATGCCACAGAACACGGTATTATAAAAAATGATCAAGGAGTAAAGACTAAGATAAAACAAGTAGTTTTGTGGTAAAATCATCCAATGTTGCCAAGCTATGAAATCCACTAATATCCAAGAGAGTCAAATGAAATAAATAAGTCCACTACTCGAAAATCAATGCACTATAAATAAATAACTAAACTAAAAGAGCAAATCAATAAATAACTATACTGAAAAAGCAAACAAACGACATGTCGAAAGAAAGTGATGCAAATCCAAGCAACAAAGAATCTTTAGTAAAATTTTCAATCACATGATCTGAGCCATCTATAATGCTAACATCTTCCATGTACGAACAATAATGTTTGGATACTAGTTCTCGTCTAAAATTGTATGGTTTGTTCAGTCAGGATAGATAAAAATATAAATACCTACAAAAATAATACAAGTAAAATTGTAAGTGCATGTAACTACGAACAATATGAGTAACATGATTAGTACATATGTCAAACTAGATAACATAAAATTAGATTCTAAATGATGGCAATGAAAGAAAAACTAACAAAGTGTTCATATCATGTGTTTTAGGAAACAACTTTTGCACACAAGGACGAGCTAGGATAAACAAAGGCAATATGTAGTTCATTGCCAATTTGCGGCAAGTAATAAGAGCCGAAGTCTGTAATAAGAAGGGTAAAAGGCCTTATGTGAATGCCAGATCACAACGAATTATAGTCCACGTGCCTAGTGATTATTTTCCCTTTCCTCACTGTCACTACTAGACCACGAGAATCAATACTATAATATGTCAACTATATCAATATAGAAATCACAAAATCACCCACAACCGTGTACAATCATGAAAGAAATCTCTAATCTAAAACGATAATAGGATAAATATAATAATCTTAACTAAATATGAATTACATTGCAGATATAATATATTTGTTATGTAATGTACTTGCTTGTCAGTCGTAACTGAAAAAACAAGAATATGAGATCAATGTTCTACTATGAACTATCCATGTCTATAGAAGTCCACAAGCAAGCACAATAATTATCATGCCCCAAAACCAGATACTAGTGAGTGGAGGCAATACTAGGCCAACTATGTACATCGAAGTACATCGGTACACTAAAGTACGATCACGACTATATAAAGACATAAGGGTTACTCTACAATTAATCCTTCGATAAATTCAAGGTCGAATAATCATAGGTGTCTCAATCACTAGCAAATAAGAAAACTACAATATGTATGATCATTAGACATATAATAGAAAAGCGTCCAAAACTATAGATATATTGAAGCCAGTAATACAAAATAGAATACTAGCAAGACTATATAATGGTATACGATAATGTCTAGCTACAGTCTACAATATATACAATTATGTTGCCCGCAGGCAGCGAACAAGATCCTAGAACATGAGCTAACACTTGATCGGTGGCAAAACGCCTTAAGAAAATATACAAAATAAACAGTAGGAGATGAGACAGAAACGCACTCAGATTCTTGGGTGGTATACACAGAATAAATAGTAGAAGATGAGACAGAAATCCACTCAAGTTCTCGGATGGTGGTCCTTCGACTGCTGACCAATGAATGGAAGGTGTGGTAGATCCTTGGTCTCCACTAAACGATCTAGCTACACAAAACCAGTAGGGTCAACCCTAGATAACAAGTACCACAAGGAAAGCTTTATGGTTTACTAAAACCAACATACAAACATATAAAAGAAAATCGATAAAAAATAATAATAAAGAAGAAGAAAATTGAGTAAATAAATAGTAGTCTCGAACTGTAAGAGATGCCATCCATCAGTCTCGGTCAATCATGACCTATGACTTGATATTGTTAACTAATTAGGGTTATCACAATCCTGATTAATACCATATATAATTGAGGTTCTAAAGGATAAATATGATGCATGTTATCCATGCTATCAGGTCAAATAGTAATCACTAGAATATATACATCACTCATCGGTGAGGTAATAATAACCAATACAGTATTGCATCACTCAACGGTGAGTTGGAAGTGTGCTCCTCATGACGGAGAGCTCCAAATCAATAAATGGGGCCAAGATAATAGGACTGCATGCAACCTGGAAACCTCTTATCCCTATGAATCTAGTTGATCATTCTAGTTATGAATTCATGAATGTTTTCATTTGAATTTCTGACCGTAGAATACTCCCTATATGTGGTTTCCCTCAGGGAAATGCAAAGCTCAATAGTTGTTACCACCAACTCCCACTTTTGGGATAAGAGTATGTGGCCAACTCCAGCTACGTCGCATTATCGACAATAGTATATTGTCTATACCTCAATGGTAGTCATAAATAAAGTTACACAATATTGGATTATAAAATAATCTATTTGTTCATTCAGAACAACTGTTTGATTTACGAATCCAGTAATACATTGAAACAACCTGAAAGGAAAACAGAACCTTAGAGACGTAGCCAGATATCTAATATACATACCAAATTGAAGTACAATAAATAACATGTGAAGAAATAAACAAACGATCCAGGTACAACTATTATCAACTAGTCTAACCAATCTATGTGATATAAAAATGAGGACAACTTTCGCACGCATAAGCTGTCATGGTGTACTCCGGTACTCTGGTAAAGAAACTCCGGTAACTATGATAACTCTACAATCCCTGGAAAGGACTTGTGATAAATATGAAAAACTTCGCATCTCTGGTAATTAGGAAGCGGTAACAATATGGGAAAGTAGTTTATACACTAGTGACTGTCCACTTCACCCTATGCTACTATCCGAGTCACATCCATGATACTTTCAGTCTGACTCTAATAGGTAATACGTCGAGTCAACCATGTATACATGTAAATCCATCAACTAAGTAACTTTCAGAGATCATATAAAGTCACCTAGCATGCAAATCAACGTGAATCCGTATATCATGCTTAATGTGTCAGAAGAAATAATCATATAATTAACTGGTAATGAACATGAAAAATATGTAATAAGTATATTTAGAGTGTATAACTGATGAAGAGCACAAAACATGCAAATACAATAAAACAAATTGTCAGGGTATACTTACTTTGAGTTTGTTCAAGCATGTTGAGTTGTGAGACCAAAGTCTAGCCAGATCTTATCCACGAGCCAACAAACCATAGTCCATGAGAAAAGCTACCAATTCCAAAGAACAAATAATCAAATATGGAACTTAAGTACTAATTCAAATAACAACACATAACTAGGAACGTGGACCAGCCCCCAAGTCGTCAAGCACCTATGCATGTCTCATACTTTTTACTAGTCATAACAACCAGTACTAAGTCACACTAGCCTCTATAATCAATAATTACTCTTTAGTATTCTAATTTACAAGATTTAGGTTCAATTTATCATATTTGTATCTCGTAATTTATGCATCGAGACTTATGGCACGTAAATCGAGACAAGATGGTCAACAATAAGGTTAATGATCATATTCCAATGATCCGTTTAGTTTTTCAGCAATACGAGATCACTGGAATCGATGGATCTCAGTTTTGTTGCACGAATTTTGAAATACGAATATGATACGAACTAATTAAAAATATAAAAGTATGGTGGTTTGATCTATCAAACGATATTATTATGGTATTAAACTTGGTGTCTAGGGTAAAAAGTCTCTACGGTCGTAATAGAATCAACGAATTGAAGATTCAATGGTTGGATGTTCCAGAAAGTCCAAAACTTTAATTCTGGAGATCAGGTAAAGATTGTGGTGTAGGCAACCTAGAGGGGGAGGGAGAGGTGAATATGGTGAAGATAGCTAAATCCAATAAAATAATACAAATCACCAATTAAAAAATTCAGCAAGCAATTAATAAGAAATGCAAAAGTTCATAAGATCAAACATGTGATGTATCCTGGTAACCATCGTAGAAGGCAGTCCAGTCCCAGAAACTCTTGTCTATCTTTAATCCACTATTGAACAATAGTAAATACACCATGAGTTTTGATCCAAAGGGTTCGTTGACTTCTTACAATACCACGAGCTTTGATTTGAAGAACTCGCCGACTTCAACAATCAAACAGAAATAACAACTTGGAAATTCAAGCATTTACAACTCAACAGACTTCTAATCGAACCACGACTGGCACTGTAACTACCACTTTCCACCAAAGAAATATTTTTATAATTTTGTATGCTGTTAAATTTTTTATATATTATTTTATATTAGTGATTGTCTAGAATTATATTAGTGTTAGTTAGTGGCTAACCAATTAGAATTTACAAGTGGTAGTTAGTGCTAATTATTATTAGTCATGACTTTAGTAATTAGAATTAATTAAGTTTAGTTGTCATGAAGAGAATATTCCTCTTAGTTGTAGAAATTTTTTCTTTTAGTTAATTAGATTCCATTCATGACAAATGACGGGACAAATTTGATATTTTGGCATGACCAAACCTTACTATAAGAGAAGTTCAATTTAGGGCTCATCCATTCATTTTATTTCACTCATTAGTCTCATTTTTTTCCAAAGCTTCTTCTTTCCTAACCAATCCACTTTCAATTTCACTCATTCTCACCCATCATGAAGGCCTAGATCATTGGAGAGCACAAGGAGATCCATAGGAAAGGAGTTTGCTAGAAGATTGTGTCCGACTCATTTCTTTCGTATCCAAATTCAGAATTCTCCAAAGAGGCTACCAAAATAGTAGGTAATTCTCTCAAATTTATCAAATTTATGGTCAGGAACACCCATTGGTCATGTAGGAACCTTTCTATGGTTAGATTTGACTTTCCAATGGTAGATCTAGGTACTAGGCAGGGCGGGCCCTGGGGCCGTGACAAAAGTGCGGCCGCACAAGGCTCCAACTTTTGAGGGCCTCAAAAGTTATATATATATATATATTATGGTTAGTTTTGTAATTTTAGTCATTCCATTTCTTCCTCAATCCCTAAACTCTACAATCTACACAATATATCCAATTCTATAATCCATATTCCCTACTAACTAAGGCTCGTATTTATAATCATACCAAAATTTTAGGGTTTATCAAAGATCGTGCTATGACCGGTGTGCTTTCTATAATCTCTAAGCGATTCAATTATTGGATGAATTTCTATTCTATAATAAAGATCTGACGTGAGTTTTATTTTCTATAATAATGATCATATTTTATTTATTTATTTAATTTAGAAATTTTGATGTGCAGGCCTAGTCTTTATTTAAGAAAGATTGATGTGCACAGGCCTAGTTTTTATTTATACAATTTAACGGTCAATACGTATTCTATGTAAAATATCTTTATTATACTATGTAATATGCTTGAATTAGATAATTTGAGCTCTGGTTATTTTGTTTAGTAACTATCTATAGATTCAGTTATAATACACAATCAAGAATATATCCAGAGATTTTGATAAAGACAGAGAATAATACCTTTAAAAAATACGAATAAATAAATTTAGGGCTATATTTTGAGATTCGCATAGGGCCTTCAATTATTCAGGACCGGCCCTAGCACTAGGAGCCCTCAATTTGGAAGATCTAAGTTGGTGTCATAATTTTGGGGCTCAATTTGAAAAACATCTCAATTATGTCCATTGAGTGTGTGTATTGTGTCATAATGAGGACTATTGATATTTATTTGATGGTGTAAAGGTGTTCTTGTGTCCAAAATTGGACCGTAGATCCGTATCATGATACTCCATAATACGTATAGATAGAATTGGTAAATTGGGTGTATAAATATGTTCTTTTGTCCAAAACATCCCAAATTTGTCATAGTATTCATCCTCATTTTTAACAGCCATAGCAACTTAGAAATACTATAACTCCTAACTCAGGACTCCGATTAATCTCTCATTTTTTTTAAAGAACCGTATCGAAGTTAGATTTCCAAATATATAAATTAATAGGATAAATTCGTTCTAAAACTTTCTGTAAAACTGTTTGAGTGCCAGATGTCGGAAAGATGAACATATTTCGATATTTTTGTGATTTTGGGAGCTTTCAGAAACGAAAATGCGATCCATTTGAAGTTTCGGAAAGCTAATATGAAGGGATACGACATACTTTAACCCTAGAATTTATTGAATAGGTCTAATAGGTGCATTATTAGTTACAAGTAGAGAACTGAGTATACGACATAGGTATTTTGTGTATCCTATGAGCTTAGGTAGTATGTATATCAAGTGAGTATAGATATCATAGGTTGGCAAGAATATATATATATATATATATATATATATATATATATATATATATATATATATATATATATATATATATAAGCGTTAGGTAATAGGTGTTAGTTAGTATGTATGTTAGTGTTGATACAAGTGGTTATCAAGTAAGCCAAATATAGGTAAGTTATGTGTCAAGGTATTAGAGTTTGGGGCAAGGTACTAGTGTGATACTTGGGTACTATGAGGATATTGGTATTATGACACTCAGCTATCATGAGTGAGGGTAAGTGAGTATTGGGGCTTGAGTAAGGTATACTATTTGGTATCAAGTATTAGAGTTAGTTGGGTAAGTATCTAGGAGGATAAGATATTGGTTAAGATACTAAGATATTGGGTATTAGAACTTGATAATGGATAATATTAAGATGTCAAGTGCCAAGAGTAGGGTGAGTATCTTGGATGTAAGGTAAGTGTAGATTATGGTCATGGGTTAGTATCATGGGAGTTGGTATAATATGATACCTAATGTGGTACCATGATACCATGTACAAACAAGTGGGATATGTGTGATATAAATTAGAGTATGGTCTCCTAGGATATATCAAAGTATTTAGAATACTAATATACCACAATATTAGAACTAGTATGAGGTAATACTAGGATACTAAGATAAGGTTGTGATATTAGGTATTGGATTAAGATACCATAGTAAGGGTAGTGTCTAGCTTGGGTAATGGGTTAGGTACCAAGATATGAGTTAATGTATTGGTTATTGGTCAAGGTAATGATATTAGCTAAGGTAATAGTCCAGAAACTAGATTACGGAATAAAATGTTAAGGTATTGGTTAAGGTAATGAGGTAATACTAAGTTATTGGCTTGGTATTAAGTGCTAGACTAAGTTGTATATATTAGTATATCTATATAGTATATATGATATTATTATATCATAGCTAACTCGTATGACTTTAAAACCTAGTATAGCCAAAGTATTGACCCTAGAACTAAGGTATTGGCTAATAGTTAAGGTATTTGAGATACGTATAGGCCAAGGTATTGCTAGAATTTATAGGTAGAAGTATATATTAGGGTAATATATGCTAGTAACTTATTAGTATAGCCTAGAAACCTAGTATTGGCCTAGTATTAACTAGTATTGACTAGTTTGACCTAGTTAGTGTCACGCCCCGATTCCGTAGAATCATAGGGACGTCCTCCGATGTGACCGCCGTGCGGGCCTGGGGTTGTGCCCGCACAAGGCTAGAGTATTTTTGCATAACGAGCACATATTTAGAGTACGCAGATAAACTGAAACACAAGTTGAAGATGGAAAAGTTCTTTTTATTGATATACGAACATCTATTACAAACTCTTGAACGAGTCAGCTAATTGCCGCATGGGCTTACAAAAGTGTTGACACAAAATGAGATGGAAGTCCTGTACATTATATCCCTTTACTAAACTTCAAAATATAAAGACCTCCGGGAGGGATGACGGCTTTCCCTCTGAGCTGCATTGTGTTTGGATTTCTAGCTCCTTTCTTCAAGTACTTTAAAATGTGGCACGATCAGGATGCGCCTACAGCTGGACTGGATCGGGAAGACAACTTCAGCTCCTCGCTCGGATCTCCTTAGTATGGTGAACCTGTTTCAACAGGGTCAGTACATCAAAATATACTGGTGAAGGCGAGCTAACCCAACTATACCAATCAACACGTTGTTTTAATGAAGCATGCATATTATTTGTGGTCTTTCTATCTTGCCTTAGTTTATTTTACAAGCAGCAGTATATATATAAACTACTGAATGAACTTGCCACCGGTCGGTAGCTTTTACCTGTCCGTCTGAACCACCTGTACAATACTTACCATGCCTTCCCTACCACGAAGACATTGCAACAGGTTTAAATATACGTGGTGATCACTGGCTTGATTGCCATAAAGGACACTAGCCACTGGCTAGAATGGTATGCAGCGAAAGTACAATATGCGCTACAAGCCATTTCGTCCAACATAATAGACTATACAATAGAGTTCCGTCCGGACCAGATCGGTGCCAGTGCCCCAACGATCGTCCGCAGAAACCAATGACCTTGTGCACAAGTTGTCCATGATCAAACGGTATGTTTACTAAGTTAACAGTTCATGCAGTTAAGGCAACACGAGTACAAGACAAGTAGCATTGCATGATTCATTTTGCATAGCCTCCCTGAATAATTATTCGCATACAAGATATGATCCATACTTAGCACAATTTATAGAAGATGCATTCTAACTCAAATTGAAGCATGTATAGAACATTGAAATAAACTAGCATACAATAAGATAACCGTTCACAAGTTTAGTTGACAAGCAATATAATCCAAGTCTATTCCCTTTTTATCTTGACATCTTTTAGTTATTACTTGGTATCGTCTGATCGGGACAACAAGAATACAAGATTTATAGGTGTGAAGACTTGGAAGAAGGGCTAGCTAATTGGGATGGTAGCCACTAACTTAGTTAGTTGGAAGGGAGAAGGAAATAGGTGCTTAAAGACTTCGCTTGTACGTCGCCTACTGCTTGTTCACCTGCATCCACGAACAGCTTTATCAATACCTCTTCCACTCTTTCCAATCTCGGAATTGAAGTGCAGTTCAATGAACGAAAATAATAAAATCCATCGAAACCATTCAAGAAAACACAAGCAAATCCGGAAACCAACTCGAAGCACGAAAGCAACTAGCGACGGCAAAAACTGAGGCAACAAGGATGCAGCGGAGAGGTCCCTCCTAACTCTGTCGCTAAGTCGATCTCGGGGGCACGGTCCACTGAATATAGGAATCAATTCCGAAGAAGCAAATCCATAACGAGGATGAGTTCTTGTTTTAATCTATCCCGATCGAAGGATACCGTCTTGTATTTTTTAGTCGCGCTCCCCGAATAGGGGGAACGGGACGCCACATCCTACCCAACTAATTGGAAGTTTCGTCCATGAAAATTAGGAGTAGAATATACCGCTAGGAAACATTATGTTAAGGACGAAGATCATGGCACAACGGACAGTCACGAACTACATGGTTTGATTCGCCGCATACTAAGCATAACCCAAGTCTCAGACAACATTTATCTTTCGTGTGCCCCGGCCGCCTACAGAAGTGACATAGTCTATCTAATTTTTCTCCTTGCTTGCCACCATTGTTTGGACGCTTTGCAGCGTTGTTTCCTTTCTCGTTGCTAGGGCGTTTATGATTGGAGGTATGCACAGCGCCGACAGCAACATGAGGATACTGCGGTTCAAGAGATAGGGCATGATTCATGACTCCACGTGTAGTCTCATACTGATGAACGACTACATGCGTATAGATGGCAGGATGTAGACCACCTTCAAACCTTCTAGATCGGCTCGCTGCATTAGGTAAATAGGCGCTAGCGAATTTGGAGAGTCGATTGAATTCGGCGGAATACTATTTGACTGTCATGCTGCCTTGCCTTAGTTGCACGAACTCATTCTCCTTCTAACGTCGTACTGGAGGGGGTATAAACTCCTCTTCAAATGCGGTACGAAAAGTCGTCCACGCGATCGCCTCCTCTCCATGATCAACTTGAAAAGATCGTCGATGCACGTCCCACCAATCGTGCACGTTGAGGCGGAGCTGTAGTTGTGCGCATGCAACGCGCTTCTCTTCGGGGACCTCTAGCAGAGCGAAGTGGTCTTCAAGTTCGGCCAACCAATCTAGAGCCACGATTGGGTCCTCAGTCTCGTTGAATGGAGTATTACAGACTTTCTTGAAATCGCCAAAGTCGAAGGCAGTCACATCCCTCTTCCTTGGAGTTTAAGGCATCTCGACTTCAAACATGGGATGTTCCACCAAAGTCGCCGCTGTTGCCGCGGAATGGTTGGAAGCCAAGGTCTGAACGATCTGTTGCAGGGTATTTACCTGCTTCTGTTAGACTGAGAATCAAGCTTCTATATTGTCTTGAAACTTGAGTTACCTCTCCTCCTCCGCTCGCTTCTTGGCCCGTTCGTAGCGAGCCTCGTCCCTTTGTTGGTTTGCCTCCAACATCCGCATCATTTGCTGGATGGGATCGATGCGAGACATGGCTCACTGGCTCCCTGAACTTCCCGAAGTGCCCAAACTACTTTATTGAGCTTGTGTCTTGTCCGGTGCTTGCCCTGATGATTGCGCTTGCGCCATTCCTTCAAAAGAAGGTAAATTACATCAGATCATAATATATTATGGACTTATTGCATGAACCTATCTCATTTTTGGCCTAACGAGTTCAAGAGTTCGCACAGGAATTGATCATTTAAAGGAACTTTTATAGCGCGAGGGTCAAAGGAACTTTGAAGCTATGCTCTGATACCAACATGTCACGCCCCGATTCTGTGGAATCGTTGGGGCGTCCCCCGGCGTGACCGCCGTGCGGGCCTGGGGTTGCGCCGGCACAAGGCTAGGGTATTTTTGCATAACGAGCACATATTCAGAGTACGCAGATAAATTGAAACACAAGTTGAAGATGGAAAAGTTTTCTATATTGATATATGAATATCTATTACAAACTCTTGAACGAGTTAGCTAATTGCCGCACGAGCTTACAAAAGTGTTGACACAAAATGAGATGGCAGTCCTGTACATTATATCCCTTTACTAAACTTCAAAATATAAAGACCTCCGGGAGGGATGACGGCTTTCCTTCTGAGCTGCATTGTGTTTGGGTTTCTAGCTCCTTTCTTTAAGTACTTCAAAATGTGGTACGATCAGGATGCGCCTACAGCTGGACTGGATCGGGAAGATGACTTCACTCCTCGCTCGGATCTCCTTAGTACGGGAAACCTGTTTCAACGAGGGTCAGTACATCGAAATACACTGGTGAAGTTGAGCTAACCCAACTATACCAATCAATACGTTGTTTTAATGAAACATGCATATTATTTGTGGTCTTTCTATCTTGCCTTAGTTTATTTTACAAGCAGCAGTATATATATATATATAAACTACTGAATGAACTTGCCACCGTTCGGTGGCTTTTACCTGTCCGTCTGAATCACCTGCACAATATTTACCATGCCTTCCCTGCCACGAAGACACAAGTTAGTTTGCAACGTGTTTAAATATACGTGGTGATCACTAGCTTGATTGTCATAAAGGACACTAGCTACTAGCGAGAATGGTATGCAGCGAAAGTACAATAGGCGCTACTAGCCATCTCGTCCAGCACAATAGACTATACAATAGAGTTTCGTCCAGACCGGATCGGTGCTAGTGCCCCAGCGACAGTCCGCAGGAACCAATGACCTTGTGCACAAGTTGTCCGTGATCAAACGGTATGTTTACTAAGTTAACAGTTCATGCAGTTGAGGCAACACGAGTACAAGACAAGTAGTATTGCATGATTTATTTTGCATAGCCTCCTTGAATAATTATTCGCATACAAGATATGATCCATACTTAGCACAATTTATAGAAGGTGCATTCTAACTAAAGCATGTATAGAACATTGAAATAAACTAGCATACAATAAGATAACCGTTCACAAGTTTAGTTGACAAGCAATATAATCCAAGTCTATTCCCTTTTTATCTTGACATATTTTAGTTATTACTTGGTATCGTCTGATCGGGACAACAAGAATACAAGTTTTATAGGTGTGAAGACTTGGAAGAAGGGCTAGCTAATCGGGATGGTAGCCACTCACTTAGTTGGTTGGAAGGGAGAAGGAAAGAGGCGCTTCAAGACTCCGCTTGTATGCCACCTACTGCTCGTTCACCTGCATCCACGAACAGGAAGATCAATACCTCTTCCACTCTTTTTAATTTCAGAATTGAAGTGCAGTTCAATGAACGAAAACAATAAAATCCATCAAAATTGTTCAAGAAAAACCCAAGCAAATCTGAAAACCAACTCAAAGTACGAAAGCAACTAGCGACGACGAAAACTGAGGCAACAAGGATGTATCGGAGAGGTCCCTCCTGACTCTGCCGCTAAGTCGATCCCGGGGGCACGGTCCACCGAATATGGGAATCAATTCCGAATAAGCAAATCCATAACGAGGACGAGTTCTTATTTCAATCTATGCCGATCGAACGATACCGTCTTATATTTCTTAGCCGTGCTCCCCGAATAGGGGGAACGGGGCGCCACAGTTAGCACCTAAAAACCAAATAATGACTTGTTAAGACCTAGTATAACTTTATAAGTCTTGTAAATAGGTAAAATTAACCTAAAAATTAGAAAATAATCTAGTTTAATTGTGTTGACCTAGATTTAACCTAGTTTGACTTAGTTGGACCTAGTGTTGATTTAGAGACCTAGTTTCAAGCTAGTATAGCATGTTTATGATTCAAAAAATACTGTAATGACATGGAATTTCATATATAAGTCTGTGAGGCACCGATACAGACATAATTTGATATTTATTGCTCTGGACCTCAGGCGAGTACATTCTCTGACAGTTTTTCGTTTATGATATCTTCTATGATTCTTGTATCTAGTGTAGATATACTTAATTTCTTGACACATTGGTTACACGGATTGGTATTTTCGAATCCCGTCATGAGATGTTATTCCTTGTATATCTTGGTGTATCTTGTATAAGCCTTGTTCTTCTTGTACTGGTATGGACACTGATTCTCGAGGAGACTAGCTACCTTCTCGAAGAATCCCGTGTCGTAGCGTGCCATGGTTGGATCTACTATACCAGTCGAGGGCGGAGAGTGTTAGTATAGATATGTGATCATACCCTCCTTGTACATATATTATTCCTTGTTAGTGTTAATCATACACCGCACATATGATTAACCAGACCATAATCCTTGTTCAAGTTTTCAAGCCGATCACATGTTGAAGCTAGTACTCACTCACTTAGCTAGTTGTATTTCTTGACTCTTGCATATGATGCTCATTACTCTTGTATTTATTTACATCATATTATACCTTGTATATTTATTGCCCTTGCTCTATTTTTTGTGTACATCTCTCTATTTACTGTTATATAGTCATTATTAGAAGTGCTGTTAGAGGTGTACTTCGCTCCAATCCTGACTGGATAATATTTTTCAGTAATTGTTGTGCTCTACATTCCGGGATTTCAGAGTGATGCTATAGACATGACTATTATTACACTGTGGACCTTGAGGTGACAATTGTAGAGATCTAGGCTAGTACTTTTTATTCCATATTATGTCTAGTTTCTTTTCTTTAGTTTATCTTTCTTATTTATTCTGCTTTTAGATTATTGTGATTGAGTATATGATAGAACTAGTTGTATTAGTAATATTGATAGCTAGATATTGATGACCTAGACAACGTTTTATCGTCGATGTTGTGGCGTAGGCTGGACGTATCCACGTACTCATGCCCGATCATGCGGGTGCGGGTCGTGACACATTTTTATGGTGGCCCATGCAGGTTAGGCTTCGCAACTAGTGTGATATCATGGTAGTGCAACGGCTTAGTTGTACTATTGTGAGCATGCGATAGGATATAGGATATATGATATAGGATGAAAGAATACTCAATCATAAATTAGGATTCCCTGAGAGATTCCTGGGACGACCCTTGAGAATCTTACTATAAACTCTACTTCAAAATATATTTCTACTTATTTCCGTTCACTCTCACTTGTTGTTGAATTTGATTCTTGAAGTTTATTTTTGACTTTGATTCTTATATCGAGATAAATTTTATGGACTAAATTAGGGTATATTCTGATAACATATTTTGATGAGGATGGTAAAAAAGTAAACATTTGCTTTAGTTATGGAGTCTAGAGTTTATCATAGCCATATTAGCTGGCATAGCAAAAACATAGAGTCGGTTTTGGATATACTTATCTTGGTTATGGAATCTAGAGATCTCGCAGCCATGCTAGCTGGCAACGTGAGAATTTAGATAACATAATTTGAGAGGTATGTACATTGGTTATGGACTCTATAGTTTATCGCAACTATGCTTTCTGACGTGACGAGGATTTTGGATAACATGATTTCAGATAGGCGTACATGATTATCAGATTTTATCTTAAATTAGTTCTTAATATACCATCTCTATTATTCCACTCATATTATAATAGAAATTTGTTCCGTCACCTTTCCTAGCTCAAGAATAGAGATATCCTTAGTTTCTCTAGTCCAGTTCCTCATAGAGCTTTATTTTAATAGTTTCTGAGGTTCCTTGGATAGTGCAGTGGTTTGGTAACTTGCAGATAGGTTGTTACAAGTTGAGTATTGGTGTTGGTTGTAGGGAGTGTAGCTTGTGAGTTTGAGAGTGGTTCTTGGTTGGGTATATGATCATCAGGTATCAGTGTATAAGTGTAGAAGTAACTCGAAGCATAGTACATTTGTAACAATGGATCTAAGGTTTGTATCAGAGTATAGTTAGTGATTGGTACCTTGGTATTATAAATAAAAGAGTTGTGAGAGGGAGTAGCATACCCATTTGTGATTCTAGGTATTTGTATCATGTCATCATACATATTTTAGATGGATATAGGTTCATATAGTTGAGTGATCCAAGTAGCAATTGAATATCATAAAATTATTTTGGGAATTAATAGAGCCTCACTATTCTATTGGTGCTTTATACTTGGTTGTGTAGAGATGTGTATCCATGAGATGTATTAGAGAGTGAGCCATGATAGAGTGATACCCATAAGTGTATAGGTGAGTGTGATAGTATTAGAATGTATTATGCTAGGTAGTAGGACTTTAGATACATGTGAAAGTTATGCATTAGTATGTGTAGTAGTGTGTGTGATGAGCTGTTGTGAGAGATAAGAAGTTAGTGTCTGTGTACCAAGAGTGCCTAAAGAGTGCAAGTATTCAGGGTGTACCAAGATTTGGATAAGTAACATGTGATATGTGTCAATCTGATTTCAGTAAGTATTATTGTGGGTGATAATATTAGTTAGGTGTTCCAGTGCGATATTGAGGTAGGACGTATAAGGAATGGGTCATGGAGCGTAAAGTGCAGGTGTATTAGATAATGAGAAGAGAAGTAACCTGTATAGAAGTAAGTTTCAGTAGTATGAGCACCTTGCTAGCGTATTGGAAGTGAGAGAGTAGTTATGCATCAGTGAACCGTATGATGGATATAATGGTGTCACGATCCGCAACCGGATATTCGGGCACGAGTACGTGGTTACGCCCAGCCTACGCCACAGAATCGGTGGTAGAACGCTGTCTGGGTTATTTCTAACTATCTAACATGTCAACAATATAATATGGTACCTGTCAATCATCTCAACTCCAAACGGGAGAGCAATATGGTATCTCACAAGTATATCAAATCTCAATCACAAAGCAAACTAAGGAAGGATAATGCACGAATGGAATAACGAAGGAAAGAAATAAGATTCAATCCACAATCTAAAATAATATACAAACTGTGAATCTCAACAAAGAATAGTCTAATACAAACATCACCAAACATAAACTAAACCTCCTCGGTCACTGGGACTATGTCCTCTTGCTCTAGGGGAGTATCCTCTAAAGTCTCACCCTCCCGAGGGCCGTAATACGTGGGACACAACTCCTCTAGCCAATCATTTAAAAAAATATATCCAGTCAGGATTGGAGCAAAGTACATACCTCTGAAAGGAGTTTTAAATATATAATCGAGCATATATAACAAGCAATAGAAAAATGATACAAGATGCACAAGTAGTAAGAATATACAATACAAGGAGAACAAGCAATAAGCACAATAAGAACTGGAAAGTAAATACGAGAAATAACTGCAAGTAGAGAACAAGAATACTATCTATGTGATTTATAGTGCAAGTTCGTTATGTTATCGGCTTAGGTTGCACATGAGGTATAAAGGTAACTCCATTATACGTGAGGTGCATAATCGACATGCACATTAGACCAATAGGGCTTTGATCACATAACCAACTCCTACTTTCCCTCCCCAACCAATACTTATGGATCCAATCATGACACGTTACATACATGAACACGATATAGTCAAACTGGCACACGAAATAGTGGATGCACAAGAAGTACATGAGAATCAATACCCGGTGCACACGATGAAATACATGTGACTGGGTACCCGTTGAACACGGTAGGGGATAACACCTCCTGACGGGATCCATATAGCACCAGTCCGTGAAATTACTGTGTTGGGATCAATGTATACAATTCTAGAATATGCATATATATAATATTACTAATTGAAAATAATCAAAGAAATGTACTCGCCTGAAATCCTGAGCAAAGTGTGTCTCTCGATGCCCAAACTGGTGTCTCACAACCTATATATAGTATGTTGCATCAATACAAGGTTCAATAATAAAAATAAGTGAAGTTGATGCAAGTCTAGGTCGATACGCCATTTCTACATCAAACCAATGAATTCTAGGTTGCAAGAGTCTAATGCTAAGTCACTAAGTCGATATACTATGAAACTATGCTAAGCTGGCTAAGTTAACACACAACAATGTATTCAAAGAGCCGTATCCTAAGATAAGTAAGTTTCGGATATAAAAATAATGTATATAAATATAAGTCAAATATTATAATACTAGATAAAATTAGTTGAAATATGATACCTTGGCCTTGCACCAATGCGTATCGCAACTACCTTAATACCCAAGCTCAAAACCTTGGGTATCGACCCATACCTTGGTGATACCTTGGTATACCAATCCTATTGCATATATCTAACATATGCCTAACCCATTTGCTACTCCTAGCTAGTAATTACTATAACTACTAACACTAATACAAGTATATATATATATATATATATATATATATATATATATATATATATATATATATATATATATATATATATAGCTAACTATTAAACCAATAGGGTATATATCTATACTAACATAAATATAGATACTAACTGATACAATCTAACTATTAACTACTATTCTTAACTAATACACTAAACTAAAACATCTAATACTTATTAGCCCAAATTATAACTAGTAAACATAGTTAGATATATACTAACTATACCAACTACTACATATATACTTAAATCACATATACCTACTGATATATATATATATATATATATATATATATATATATATATATATATATATATATATATATATATATATATATATATATATATATATATAAGGTACATCACTAACAACTAAACTAACTATACTCTAACCAATTTTACTAACCAATGAACGACTAACTACTCACATCTAGGTACCCTCAATTGATACTAAACTGAAAATACTAAAACTGCAAAGCCCCTGCTGAAACTGAGGAACCTGCACAGGCTCACCCCTCTTCTACCGATACATAAATACTGAAACATGCCTGAAACCTGTATATTGAATTATATATATACTGAAGCATGTTGCTGAAATACTGTGTACTGAAACATATATATATATTGAAGCATGTATGAAATCCTATGTACTGAAACATATATATATTGAAGCATGTCTGAAATCCTGTGTACTGAAACATATTTATATTAAAGCATGTCTAAATCCTGTGTACTGAAACAAGTTGATGGCTTTCTCGCAATTACTTTACTGATGAGCTCGAGCAGCTGTCTGCTGCACAGTAGGCTCGAGCCCTGGGAGTTGCTGCTGCTGTTCAGTGGAATCCCTCGAGTCAATACTTGTGCAGCAGCACTTCCCTCCCCCCTGTACACTGGCTGCACCGAGCCTCCCGTTCTTCACTGAAATGTGCAACTGCACACAGTGACTGATGGTTGCACCCATGTCGAGTTCCCCCCTCACTCATTCAAGCACACACAGACAGACAAACAACAACACTTAACACATACAATACACTAACACGACTATGAATATATAGCTATAAATACAATTACACATAACTACATACACTACTCTCATATGTATATCAATACATATGTAATCAAACACATAATACATATAAATATATAAGCCAACACACACACACACACACACACACACACACACACACACACACACACACACACACATATATATATGTATATATATAGACACACATATACACAAATCATAAGTGCACATATATATATATATATATATATATATATATATATATATATATATAGACCTATACACATTGTTATATATATTTTGATACTCTCATAATATACACACATAGACATACGTATATATATAAACCCAAAATTCCCTATTATAGACTCTATATAATATATAGATAGTACATACATATATAAATACATATGCATGTATAGTAAAATAGGCCAAACAACAAACACATAGAGCACATCGTACCCGTATTACACTTTCTCTATGATACGCTTGTGATACGGCTCCAACCATCAATCAAATGCATCCCAGAGGACACATACAAGTCTAATACATAAATTATGAATAATACGTATAGTAATTAGAGTATCTATGTGTCCGTGTCACAATGTGATATGCACAAGGCCCCGTGTAGGAGGAAAACCCCCAAAATTAACCCGTTTTGTCAATTTAACGAGGTACGACCTATATGTATCTAATTGTGGATACGACACTAGTCACAAACAAACAATCAAGTGTTAATTAGATCTATTAGATCAATTGAGAAGCACTACATGTGCCAATCTCGAAATTCCTCCAAAATTGGCACCAATTTGGTCATAACTTCCACCGTAGGTCTCCCATTGACCCAAAACCAAATCCTATGGGTAGTGTATGCATGTGGGTTGGTTTCTCATGGTAAAATCTCAGATCTAGAGTCTATTATAAGGGGAAAAACTGAATTGTACCTATTAGGAGATGGATTCCCAATAAAATGTCCTCAATTGCCAAGTAGCTCCTCTCCTTGTAGATCTTGGCCTCCTCCTCCTTGCTTCCTTCCTGTAGATCCTTGGTATAGAAACCTCAATGATAAATTTAGAAGGTGATTGGTGAAGAATTGGTGGAGAATTGATGAGGGAATGGAGGAAATTTGGAGAGAGAAAATGTAGATCTAGAATTTGGAATAAAATGAACTTCTCTCTCCTCTAAGAGGTGGCTGGCCTATATATATATCCCCCTAGCAATGTGAAAAGACATAAATATCTCTTGGGACCACTCATAAAGAAATTAATTAGGGAGGAAAGGTTCTAGTCTAATAGTTTCACTAATTAATCAAGCCTCATAATTCATGGGCTCAACTTAGACTAGTCTAAATATTTGGTTCATGCTTTCTAAATAAATGGTTAGGTCCACTACACAAGTCTAAAATAAATCTACGCTAGCAATAAATAATAATACAATAAATAAATAAATTATGCCATGCACAAATATTAATTATAAATAATCCTAAAATAATTAATACCCATTGTCAATTACCAAACTACCCTTGGATGAAAATGTGAGGGTGACAAACCTACCCACCTTAGAAGAATTTTGTCCTCAAAATTAAGGAAGAAACTATCTACCAAAACAATAATACAATGCAAGAAAGAATTATACCTCACGGCTCGAACATATACGGATATTGCTCGTGCATCTTGGTCTCTCGCTCCCAGGTACTCTCTCCTGGCGAGTGATGCCTCCACGCGACGCGCACCAAAGGAATCGTCTGGTTCCTCAGCACCTTCTCTCTCCGATCCAGAATCTCCACTGGCTGCTCTGGATAGCTGAGAGTAGGGCCCACCTTTATCTCCGAGTGATCCAACACATGACTGGGATCTGCCATGTACCGTCTCAACTGCGACACGTAAAACATATTGTGCACACCCTCCAGTGCATGTGGTAAGTCTAGTCTATTAGCGACTGCACCGACCCTCTCAAGAATACTGAAAGGACCGATGAATCGCAGACTAAGCTTGTCGCCTCCACCGAAATAAATCGTGCCACACGTTGGAGAAATCCTTAAGAAAACCAAACCGCCAACCTAGCACAAAACATAACCTTAACACTCTAATAAGCAACAATCAAACATAAGCAAGACAAAACTAAAGCTATACCTCAAACTCCAAAGGTCTCCGGTGGCTATCGGCCTAATGCCGCTGCCTGTCCTGCGCCACTCGAAGTCTGTCCCTGATAAGCTTTACCTTCTCTGTTGTATCCACTACCATCTCTGGTCCCAATAAAGCTCTGTCACCAACATCATCCCAGGACAACGGAGTGCGGCACCTCCGTCCATACAACGCCTCGAATGGTGACATCTCAATGCTGGCTTGGTAGCTGTTGTTGTATGAAAACTCTACCAAGTGAAGGTGACCCTCCCAAGAACCTCCAAGATCCAAAACACAGGTGCTTAGCATATCCTCGAGAGTCTGAATAGTCCTCTCCGACTGTCCGTCCGTCTGAGGGTGATAGGCGGTACTGAACTTGAGCTGAGTGCCCAAGCTAGCCTGCAAACTCCTCCAGAAATGGGACGTGAAACAACTATCCTAATCCAAGATAATGCTCACTGGAACACCGTGCAATTTGACAATCTGGCGCACATACATCTCCGCAAGTCTTTCCCTAGATGTACCCACTTTAAATGGCAGAAAGTGGACTGATTTAGTCAACCTGTCCATAATGACCCAAATCGTATCCTTGCCTCCTGGAGAACGCGGAAGTCCCAATAAAAAAATCTTGGTCATATGTTACCATTTCTACTCCAGAATGGGTAAAGGCTGAAGCAACCCTCTTGGTCTCTGTCTCTCCGCCTTCACCTGCTGGCAAACTAAACATCTGAACACGAAGCTAGCTACCTCCCACTTCATGCCATACCACCATACATGCTCCCTCATGTCTCTATATATCTTGTTAGCACCAGGATGCATAGGATATTGGGAATGATGCACCTCCTACATAATCTCCTCGCGTAAAGCTCCTCTCGGTATGCAAAACCTAGTACCGTATCGCAATGAACCATCATCTGCGACGATAAAGTCCTCTGCCAGCCCGACCTGAACCTGTGCTCTGATGCTCCTCAGAGACTCATCCTTATACTGTCCGGATCTGACTCGGTCTATCAGCTCTGACTGAACCTGAAGTCCCCACATCTGTGCTACGACTCCCAGAATCAATACCTCAATGCCCAAATTGTCGAGATCTGCTAATAAATGTCTGTCTCTAGTCAAGCACATAGCCACGGGATATCTGCTCAAAGCATCCGTGACTATGTTGGCCTTCCCTGGATGGTACTGTAAAGATATGTCGAAGTCTTTCATCAGCTCCAACCATCGCCGCTGCCTCATGTTGAGCTCTTTCTGTGTAAACACATACTTCAAGCTCTTATGGTCTGTGAAGATCTCTACTCTCTCTTTTTATAGATAATGTTTCCATAATTTGAGAGCAAAGATAACCGTTGCCAACTCCAAATCATGGGTAGGGTAGTTCTTCTCATGCGGGCGTAATTGCTTGGAAGCATAGGCAATTACCTTCCCGTGTTGCTGTAGTAAATAACCCAAACCCTTCCCTGATGCATCACTGTAAATAAAAAATCCTCCTGCTTCTGATGGTAGTGTCAAGATAGGAGCTGTAGTCAATCTCCTCTTTAGCTCCTCAAATGCTGACTGATAATCCTCAGTCCAGACGAATTCCACATCCTTCCTGGTCAGCCTAGTCATCGGCTCTGCTAGTCTGGAAAAGTCCTGAACAAACCTTCGGTAGTAGCCTGCTAATCCAAGGAAGCTCCTGATCTCTGCTACTGAACTCGGAGTAGACCACGATTCAACTGCTGAGATCTTCTTCTGGTCCACCTAGATTCTATCTCCTATAATGACATGCCCAAGAAATTTAACCTTATCAAGGAAGAATTCGCACTTCGATAATTTGCCATACAGCTTCTCCTTTCTGAAGGTCTCCAGAATAATCCTCAAGTGCTGCTCATGCTCCTCTGGGGTCTTCGAATATATCAGAATATTATCTATAAAGACTACAATAAATTTGTCCAGGTACTGATAAAACACCTTGTTCATCAGGTTCATGAACACTGCCGGGGCATTGGTCAACCCAAACGGCATCACCATGAACTCAAACTGCCCATAACGAGTCCTGAAAGCTGTCTTCGGGATGTCTTCCCTCTTCACTTTCACCTGGTGGTACCCTGACCTCAAGTCTATCTTCGAGAATACCTTCGCTTCGCTCAATTGGTCAAATAAGTCATCAATCCACGACAAGGGGTATTTGTTCTTGATAGTGAGGTTATTAAGTGCCCTATAGTCGATACACATACGTACCGACCCATCCTTCTTTGGTACAAAAAGTACCGGAGTACCCCATGGTGATGAACTGGAATGGATAAAGCCTTTGTCTTGTAACTCATCCACCTGCTTCTTCAACTCCATCAGTTCACTGTTGTTTACTCTATAGACATGCTGAGAGATCGGCTCTGCGCCTGGCACTAAATCTATAGAGAATTCCACATCTCTGTCCGGTGGTAACCCCGATAATTTCTCTGGAAAGACATCCAAGAACTCTGCAATCAACGGATGTGGTAGCTCCTGCTCCTCGACCAAAGCTCCACAAAAATTTCTCTCGCTCGAATATGCTCCTCGGACGAACTCGAACTCCGGCTCTCTTGGCGTCTGAAATAAAACTCTGTCTCTACGACAATCGATACTGGTATGATGTCTACTCAACCAATCCATCCCGAGTACTATATCGTAACTCGAAAGTGGCATTAAAAGAAAACATATGCTCAGCTCACAGCCTCCCAAATAAACTCTCTGGTTCTTACAAACATTACTGACCAGGATGATGCCACCCCCGATCGTGATCTTGCAATTCCGCGCCAACGGTTCAGACTCAAGATGATGCCTCAGAGCAAAAGATACAGATACAAAGCTATGAGAAGTACCAGAATAAATAAGACATGAGCTAGAAAAGAATCAAGTAAGACTGAACCTGCTATAACATCTTCGACTGGCTCTGCCTCCTCCACGGTCAGGGCAAAAGCTTGCCCCTAATATACACGTCTCTGCTAGTGCTGGTGCTGCACGAACTTCTGCTGCTGGGGCTGCAAAGGAGGTCCTCTCTGCTGTCCCGCCGGGTGTCTAGCAGGTACCCTCTAGATCGGGGCTACATCCTGAGCTGTACGAGCTAAGGTCTTGGGACAGTCCCTCAGTTGGTGATCTGATGAACCATAAAATAAACACTGACCAAGCATTTTCCTGCAAACATCCTATCCGTGCCCTGCCTTCTTATAGAAGGGGCAAGCATGAGCTGGCTGGGCTGGCCTCTGCATCTGATACGTCTGCTGTACGGGTGCTCTGATAGGCGCATGGAACTGCTGCCTCTACGACTGGAAATAGGGTTTCTTGCCTGGACCTGCGCTGCTGCTGCCACCAAAAATATCTCGGTCCCTCTTGGGCCTCCAAATCAGGTCTCTCTCGACCTTGCGAGCCTCCCTCAAGATATCTGTATACTTCTCATGGATCAAAAAAATGAGAGCCTTTACTTCCCAGTTCAGGCCATCTCTGAATCTACTCGCCCGGTTCTCAGGATCTCTCACCATGTAGTCTATATATCTGCTCAACCTGCCAAACTCGGTGGCATACACCTCTACCGACATATTCTCCTGGTGAAGGTTCTGGAACTGTCACTCCAAATCAAGTCTCTCAGTGGGCGGTAAGAACTTTCTTCTGAACAAGTCCCTGAACTCACCCCATGTCAATCCTGGATCGACAATCTGTGGCTCATTCCGGAACTAAGTACTGGCGATGTCCATCATCTGCAGTCTCGCTGCCTCCACCATCAGGTCCTCTGCAAGGCGGGATAAGCGTATGACGTGCTCCAATCTCTCCAACCAGTCATCCGTATATATGATGCCTTCTGTCCCCTTGAAAGGCCGGGGATCCAACTTCTTGAAGTCCTGTATGGTACCGGGCCTGGGCTGTACCTCTCGTGGCTGTGGTGGTACTGCCCTCTCTAAGACGGTGATGGCTACCTGGTGAGCATTCTCAATGCCCTGTCTCATTACCTCAGTCTGCCGGTGCTGCGCTTCAGCCTGGGCCCTTTGGGCCTCCATCATCTGCTAGAAAAGTACGAACAGCTATGTAGCATCAGCTGGTACTGGCGGTGGTGGCAGAAGTCCCTCGGAAATAACTGGAACTACCCTCCGAACTAGGGAAGGAGCACCCCAAAGGCGGCTGCTGAGACTCCCACCTGAATCGGTGAGGCGACCCTCTCAACTAGGAAAGAAGCAGTAGTAGCTGCTACTCTCTCCGCAGCAGGCCGAGAAGTATCTGAGGAAGCTGTCGCTACTCCCGAGCGATAAAATCTGATCTTCGGACGCATTCTGAAGACATATTTAAATACGGAATCAATATTGAATATAATGCGATATCATCAAAGAAGGACAATACTTCATTCAAAATGAAAGAAAATATTCAAATAGATAAGGATTTGTAAAACATATATTGGAATTTTCCCTAGTTGTGATTGAGTAATTCTCAGCCTAAATCCTCTTTTTTCTAAAGAAGGCTCGTAGCAGTACTTTAGTCGAGCACAACTATGATATCTATCTAGACCTGCATGGGCCACCACTAAAAATATGTCACAACCCGTACCCAGATATTCGGGCACGAGTACGTGGTTACGTCCAGCCTACGTCACAGAATCGACGGTAGAACGCTGTCTGGGGTATTTCTAACTATCTAACATCTCAATAATATAATATGGTACTTGTCAATCATCTCAACTCCAAACAGAGGAGCAATATGGTATCTCACAAGTATATCAAATCTCAATCACAAAGCAAACTAAGGAAGGATAATGCACGAATGGAATAGCGAAGGAAAGAAATAAGATACAATCCACAATCTGAAATAATATACAAACTGCGAATCTCAACAAAGAATAGTCTAATACAAACATCAACAAACATAAACTAAACCTCCTCGGTCACTGGGACTATGTCCTCTTGCTCTAGGGGAGTATCCTATAAAGTCTCACCCTCCCGAGGGCCGTAATACGTGGGATATAGCTCCTCTAGCCAATCATTTGAAAAAATATATCCAGTCAGGATTGGAGCGAAGTACATACCTTTGAAAGCAGTTTCAAATACATAATCGAGCATATATAACAAGCAATAGAAAAATGATACAATATGCACAAGTAGTAAGAATATATAATACAGGGAGAACAAGCAATAAGCACAATAAGAACTGGAAAGTAGATACGAGAAATAACTGCAAGTAAAGAACAAGAATACTATCTATGTGATTTAGAGTGCAAGTTCGTTATGTAATCGGCTTAGGTTGTACATGAGGTATAAAGGTAACTTTATTATACGTGAGGTGTACAATCGACATGCACATGAGATTAATAGGGCTTTGATCACAAAACCAACTCCTACTCCCTCTCCCCAACCAATTCTTATAGATCCAATCATGACACGTTACGTACATGAACATGATATAGTTACACTAGCATACGAAATAATAGATGCACAAGAAGTACATAAGAATCAATACCCGGTGCACACGATAAAATACATGTGACTGGGTACCCGTTGAACACGGTAGGGGATAACACCTCCTGACGGGATCCATATAGCACCAGTCCATGAAATTACTATGTCAGGATGAATGTATATAATTCTAGAATATGCATATATACAATATTATGAATTGAAAATAATCAGAGAAATGTACTCACCTGAAGTCCTGAGCAAAGTGTGTCTCTCGATGCCCAAGCTGGTGTCTCACAACCTATATATAGTATGTTGTATCAATACAAGGTTCAATAATGAAAATAAGTGAAGTTAATGCAAGTCTAGGTAGATACGCCATTTCTACGTCAAACTAATGAATTCTAGGTTGCGAGAGTCTAATGCTAAGTTACTAAGTCGATATACTATGAAACTATGCTAAGCTAGCTAATTTAACACACAATAATGCATTCAAAGAGCCGTATCCTAAGATACGCAAGTTTCGGATATAAAAATAGTATATATATATATATATATATATATATATATATATATATATATATATATATATATATATATAAGTCAAATATTATAATACTAGCTAAAATCAATTGAAATATGATACCTTGGCCTTGCACTAATGCGTATCGCAACTACCTCGATTCCCAAGCTCAAAACCTTGGGTATCGACCCATACCTTGGTGATACCTTGGTATACCAATCCTATTGCATATAGCTAACATATGCCTAACCCATTTTCTACTCCTAGCTAGTAAGTACTACAACTACTAACACTAATACAAGTATATATATATATATATATATATATATAGCTAACTATTAAACCAATAGGGTATATATCTATACTAACATAAATATAGATACTAACTGATACAATCTAACTATTAACTACTATTCTTAACTAATACACTAAACTAAAACATCTAATACTTATTAGCCCAAATTACAACTAGTACACATAGTTAGATATATACTAACTATACCAACTACTACATATATACTTAAATCATATATACCTACTGATATATATATATATATATATATATATATATATATATATATATATATATATATATATATATATATATATATATAAGGTATATCACTAACAACTAAACTAACTATACTCTAACCCATTTTACTAACCAATGAACAACTAACTACTCACATCTAGGTACCCCAAATTGATACTAAACTGAAAATCCTGAAACTACAAAGCCCCTGCTGAAACTGAGGAACCTCCACAGGCTCACCTCTCTTCTACTGATACATAAATACTGAAACATGCTTGAAACCTGTATACTGAATTATATATATACTGAAGCATGTTACTGAAATCCTGTGTACTGAAACATATATATATATATATATATATATATATATATATATATATATATATATATATATATATATTGAAGCATGAAGCATGTCTAAAATCCTGTGTACTGAAACAAGTTGCTGGCTTTTTCGCAGTTACTTTACTGATGAGCTCGAGCAGCTGTCTGCTGCACAGTAGGCTCGAGCCCTGGGAGTTGCTGCTGCTGTTCAGTGGAACCCCTCGAGTCAATACTTGTGCAGCAACACTTCCCTCCCCCCTGTACACTGGCTGCACCGAGCCTCCCGTTCTTCACTGAAATGTGCAACTACATACAGTGACTGATGGTTGCACCCGTGTCGAGTACCCCCCTCTCTCACTCAAGCACACACAGACACACAAACAACAACACTTATCGCATACAATACACTGATACGACTATGAATATATAGCTATAAATACAATTACACATAACTACATACACTACTCTCATATGTATATCAATACATATGTAATCAAACACATAATACGTATAAATATGTAAGCCAACACATATATATATGTCTATATATATATATATGTCTATATATATATATATATATATATATATATATATATATATATAGACACACACATATACACAAATCATAAGTGCACATATATATATACCAACATATATATATATAGAGACCTATACACATAGTTATATATATTTAGATACTCTCATAATATACACACATAGACATACGTATATACATAAACCCAAAATTCTCTATTATATACTCTTTATAATACATAGATAGTATATACATATATAAATACATATGTACGTATAGTAAAATAGGCCAAACAATAAACACATGGATCGCATCGCACCCGTATCACACTTTCTCTATGATACGCTTGCGATACGGCTCCAACCATCAACCAAACGCATCCCGGAGGACACATACAAGTCTAATACATAAATTATTGAACAATATGTATAGTAATTAGAGTGTCTATGTGTCCATGTCATAATATGGTATGCATAAGGCCCCGTGTCGGAGGAAACCCCTAAAATTAACCCGTTTCATCAATTTAACGAGGTACGGCTACACGTATCCGATTGTGGATATGACACTAGTCACAAACAAACAATCAAGTATCAATTAGATCTATTAGATCAATTAACAAGTACTACATGTGCCAATCTCAGAATTCTTCCAAAATTGGCACCAATTTGGTCATAACTTCCACCGTAGGTCTCCAATTGACCCAAAACCAAATCCTATGGGTAGTCTATTCATGTGGGTTGGTTTCTCATGATAAAATATCATATTTAGAGTCTATTAGAAGAGAAAAAAATAGAATTGTACCTATTGGGAGATGGATTCCTAATAAAAGTTCCCAATTGCCAAGTAGCTCCTCTCCTTGTAGATCTTGGCCTCCTCCTCCTTGCTCCTTGCTTCCTTCTTGTAGATCCTTGGTGTAGCAACCTCAATGATAAATTTAGAAGGTAATTGGTGAAGAATTGGTGGAGAATTGATGAGGGAATGGAGAGAATTTGCTGAGGGAAAATATAGATCTAGAATTTGGAATTTGGAATAAAATGATTTTCTCTCTCCTCTAAGAGGTGGACGACCTATATACATCCCCCTAGCAATATGAAAAGACACAAATACCCCTTGGGGTCTCTCATAAAGAAATTAATTAGGAAGAAAATGTTCTAGTCTAATGGTTTCACTAATTAATCAAGCTTCCTAATTCATGGGCTCAACTTAGACTAGTCTAAATATTTGGTTTATGCTCTCTAAATAAATGGTTAGGTCCACTACACAAGTCCAAAATAAATCTACACTAGCAACAAATAATAATACAATAAATAAATAAATTATGCCATGCATAAATATTAATTATAAATAATCCTAAAATAATTAATACCCATTGACAATTACCAAACTACCCTTGGATGAAAATATGAGGGTGACAAATGGTACCAGTGAGATATCTTAGTGTCATAGTGGGTAGAAGGTATTTATGTATATACATTGATAACAGATACATGTAAATAACCTAGGATGATTGTTAGGTGTAAGATATTTGTTTGCACCAGATGCCAAGATAGGAGGAGTACCTTAGTATTAAGATCCAGAATACCTCAAGTATTAAGAAGGTTTAGTGTACAAATATTCTAGTGGCTAGTGTACTAATTATAGATGAGAGACATGAATAACCTGGTTTGAGAGTATCATCTAAGTGCTACATATAGGATCTAGTGTCTTATGTAGATGGTGTCAAGACTAGGGTAGGCACCCTACAGAGAGTATTCTAGATTGGTAAGGGTGTACCAATAGGGTACATGAGCGAGAGTGTATACAAGTGTTTATTTGCAAGAAGAATTGTTAAGCAGTGTGTAGTTGACTGCAAGAAATTAAGACAAATAGAAGATTGTATGTGTGTTAGACGGTGAGCTAGAATAAGAATCGACATACTAGTGAATGTGTTCATGTGTCTCACAAGGACGTAGAAAATTTGAGTGTTGGTAGAGTACCATTCTAGTACCAGAATATAGTATCCTAGAAGTGTTAGCATAGTATCCTGGATAGTGTGTGCCAGTGTGTCCATGGCCTAGAACCATAGTATATCATTAATATTAGAAGTGGTATCCCTTGATATTAAGTATTATGGTTAGATTGATGCTTAGTGAATAATTAGTGTAAGTATTAGATATAGGTAAAGTTCCAGCTAGGCCACCTGTGGAACAACAAATTGTCCTGCACCTGCAGAGGAAGACACCCCAGCAGGACATGATTTTCGCGATGATGGTTGAGAGATCGATGCTACAGGTATTGAGTTAGCAGATTTTGTTCTATTCTTGACCTTCCTTTCCTTTTCATCTATTGATTTGCTTGATTCTCTAGTATCTTATAGCTTATATTAGTAAACCTTTGATAGAGACTACAATCATGAGAGATAGAGACCATAACCATGCTTTTAGAAATGTATAGTGTGGCTATCAAAATTGTATGCTGGTATGATTTTTAGGTGAGATTTTCTTAGACCATAACTAGATGGAGGTTTGACTATAGTGAGGTTTATGAGTATGTTTTGACCGTAGAAGAAAGGAGACGGGATTATCTTCTGGACCATGAGTTATCCTTTCAGTTCGTGTCTACTTCCATCCTTAAATTTTGAGGATAATTTTTCTAAGGGGGGTATAATTGTAACTACCACTTTCTACCATAGGGATATTTTGGTAATTTTATATGTTATTAAATTTTTGATATATTATTTTACATTAGTGATTGCCTAGAGTTATATTAGTGTTAGTTAGTTGCTAGCCAATTAGAATTTGCAAGTGTTAGTTAGTGCTAATTATTGTTAGTCATGACTTTAGTAATTAGAATTAATTAAGTTTAGTTGTCATAAAGAGAATATTTCTCTTAGTTGTAGATATTTCTTCCTTTAGTTAATTAGATTCCATTTATGACAAATGGAGGTACAAATTTAATATTTTGGCATAACCAAACCTTACTATAAGAGATAAGTTCAATTTATGGCTCATCCATTCATTTTATTTCACTCATTAGCCTCATTTTTCCTAAAGTTTTTCTACCCCAAGCAAACCAAATTTCCTACCAATTTTACTCAATTCACTTTCAATTCCACTCATTCTCACTATCATAAAGACCTAGAGCATTGGAGAGCACAAAGAGATCCATAGGACAGGAGCTTGCTTGAAGATCGTATCCGACTTACCCCTTCCGTGTCCAAATTCAAAATTCTCCAAAGAGGCTACCAAAACACTAGATAATTCTCTCAATTTTATCAAATTCATGGTTAGGAATACCTCTTGGTCATGTAGGAACCTTCCCATGGTTAGATTTAACTTTTCAATGGTAGATCTAGGTACTAGGAGATCTCAATTTGGAAGATCTAAGTTGGTGTCATAATTTTGGGGCTCAATTTGGGAAAAATCTCAATTGTGTCTATTAATTGTTTGTATTGTGTCCTGATGAGGACTATTCATATTTATTTGATTGTGTAAAGGTGTTCTTGTATCCAAAATTAGACATGTAGAGTCTATATCATGATATGCCATGATACGTATAGGTAAAATTGGTAAATTGGGTACATGTTTTTTTTTCTAAAATAGCCCAAATTTGTCATAGTATTCAGCCTTATGTTTAGCAGTCCAAAATTAGACACGTAGAGTCTGTATCATGAAAACACTGATATCGATGGTGCTGGAGAAGAATCTAGGCTTCGAGGCTCTGAAAATGTCCTCCAATATTACTATAGCGCAGATTAGAAACTTCAGTGACGCTGACAGGGCTAATGTGCTAGAGCAGATAGTTAATGGTTTAGAACAACCCATTAACGAATATTTGCAATTATCTCGAGGCAGCATCGATAACATAATTCAGGCTGAATATGAATCCCTGATTGCGCAGTTGGCTGAACAGATGGAACGCTTGAATAAATCCATCCAAACACAGCAGCAGGAGATGGATAAAGGGAAGGCCGTCTTGGAGGAGGTTATTCCTCTTCAAACAAAGTGCAAGGCCGAACATGAGGGGAATGTAGCGAGGGTCCACAAACTGGAAACCAAACTCGCTCAGGCAAAGGAGTGGGCTTTCCAGTCATCAGCAGCTCTAGATGTGGTAAATGGCCGACTAGATACAGCTCAGCAGAGCTTGGCATGTGCAGGAGTCACCTGCGCCGGTTTTGTTCAGGCTCGGTCCGAACTGTCCCTCCTGAGCAATGATGAGGTACGACTGGAGCGAGCTCGAGCTAACGTCTTGAACTCCAGGAATGAGAGGATGGCTGCTTTGGTGCGACATATTTGCGATTTAACTGCTCCTCCCTAATGATGTACTTCTTTGCTTCTTTATGTAATTTTGCTCCTCCCGGAGATAATAAAGAAACTTTATGTGACTTTGTGGACCCATCATTTTTGAATATAAATGACAGGCCAGGGTGAAAATAATATCAGAGGTAATATGGACGTGATATACTTTCGGTAAGCTTCAGCTGGATATATCTATTCAGATGTTATATGGACATGATAGAATATGATCCAACTAAATTTGTATATAAAATACTATCAGAGGTAATTTGGACGTGATAGGTTTTGAAGTTCCAAATTAGTTTAAACATATCTATTCAGAGGTCATGAGAACATGATAGCATATGATCCAACCAATTTTTTGTATGTAATGTTGTCAGAATGAGATCTTCACCATACTCCATTGAACAAAGGAGATTAAACATAGTAACTCTTCAGGAATTTGCTGTTGATAGGAGCCATTATCAGATTTCTATTAGGCTTGGCTAATTTGTAGGCGCCATTTGAAAACGTCGTTTCAATCATATAAGGGCCCTCCCATTTGGGTTGGAATTTACCCTTACTTTTGTGTGTAATGATCATCGGCTTTTTCACAGCTAGAACTAGCTCGCCAACTTTGAACACTCTCTCCTTCACTTTTCGATTAAAAGCTCTGGAGATGTGCTCCTGGTAGAATGCAATGCGCTGTTGAGCTTGAAGGCGTTTCTCGTCTAATCCTTCTAGCTCTTGAAGCCGTAGTCGATCATTATTTTTCCTAGTCAACTCATTAGCCACTGCTATTCTGAGTGATAGAATTTGGATTTCAATGGGGAGAACTGCTTCACACCCATAGACTAATGAGAATGGGGTACAACCCGTCGGTGCTCGTACCGTTGTGCGGTATGCCCAGAGGCACTCTCCCAGCTTCTCATTCCAATCTCTTTTATTCGAAGAGACGGACTTTTTCAAGAGTTTGATAATGGTTTTGTTGAAAGCTTCCGCCAAACCATTAGCAGCAGGATTGTATGCCGTAGAGGCTAATTTTTATCGTAAAATCGCTGAAATGCTTGGCTGATGAATTGAGGCCCATTGTCATGAATTATCCTTCGGGGTATCCCAAAGCGATAAATGACATGATGCTTGATGAAGCTGATCACGTTGGATGTCTTAACCTCAGCAAGAGGGATCGTCTCTGCCCATTTGGAGAAATAATCCGTGATGGCTAATATGAACCGATGTCTTCTAGAAAAAGACGGGTGAATAGGACCAATGATATCCATACCCCATGCTTCAAAAGGACATGATGCAATCGTAGGGTGTAAATATTCTGAAGGCTGATGTATAAAATCTGTATGCACTTGACAGGCCTTGCATTGTCTTGGATACTTTACTACATCTGCGATCATAGTAGGCCAGTAGTAGCCCATCCTCCTGATACAGTCCTGTAACTTAGGACCGGGTTGATGTGCTCCATATACACCGTCGTGAGCTTCTTGGATAACTCGTTTTGCATCATCGTCGGAGAGACATCGTAATAGCAGTCCATCGTATGTTCGACGATATAAACATTATGAAGACGCATCAAAATAGAAGCGTAATGATCGTCTTTTGATGGACACTGCTTCTTTAGGATCCTCTGGTAAGATTTCGTATGACACGAAGTCTATAAAGGGACTTCTCTAATCTCTCTTGGGAGGATCCGTGTTTACAGCGTAGCTGCATTCTATGTGAAAGTTATTTTTTACACAGAACAGATCTCTGTTGAGAAGAATCACCGAATTCTGTCTTCTTATAGGAATAGCTAGATCTGCAGCTAGACTGGCTAGGTTATCAGCTTCCAAATTCTGAGATCGAGGCACATGCTCTAGGAAGAACCCTTTGAAAGACATGGCTATCTTGATCGTTGCTTGGTGATAAGGAATGAGGTCTGGATTACGGACTTCATATATTCCTCTGATCTGATTGACGATCAGCAGAGAATCACCAAAAGCTTCCAGGTATTCGATATCCAATTCTTTAGCGACTTGGAGCCCGATTAGTAGAGCGTTATACTCTGCCACATTATTAGAGTAGGGTTCGCTAAGAGAATATGCTCGATAGATGACGAGTTTATCAGGAGTTACCAGGACAATTCCTACTCCTGAAACCATATTTCCCCTGGGACCTATTCTGGAGGCACCATCGAAGAATAGCTGCCATGTATCACCTTCTATTATGGAATTACATTCTGCGACTTCGTCGAGAATTTCCTCGTATAGTTTGGAGGTTTTCGAAATCGGATGAGCAACTAAGAAATTAGCCAATGCTTGGCCTTTGATGGACTTCTGAGGGACATACACCATATCATACGGTGTTAATAACATTACCCAAGTTGCGAGTCAGGAATTGAGAACGCTTGGCTTGTTCATCAATACCCGAAGAGGATTGATTCTAGAGATGATATGAATAGTCTGGCCCGCAACGTAATGTCGCATTTTCTGAAGGGCGAACATTAGGGCCAAACATTCTTTTTTACTGGATTATACCGGTGTTCAGCTCCGACTATCATCCTGCTTAAATAGTAGATAGCCTGCTCATGACCCTCATTGTTCTTTTGTGCGAGAAGAGCCCCTAGAGAATGATCCATTGCTTGAACATACAGCAAAAATGGTCTTCCTATGATGGAAGGTACCAGAACTGGAGGATTGGTGAGGTAGCATTTGATATCATTAAACGCTTGCTGACAGGCTTCGTCCCATATGAATGACATCCCTTTCTTCATCAGGCAAAAAAGGCTGACATCTCCCAGAGAGGTTGGATATGAATCTCCTGATATAAGCCAGACGACCTTGAAATCCCCTGAGTTCCCTCAGATTACGGGGTGGTCGCATTTCTAAGATGGCCTTTACTTTATCAAGGTCCACTTGAATGCCTTTAGCGGTAATGACAAATCCCAAGAATTTGCCACTGGATACACCAAGAAAGGACTTTGTAGGATTCATTTTGAGTTGGTGTTGGCGCATCAACTCGAATACTGTCTTCAAGTCTTGGATGTGATTATCCTTGAGGCGGCTTTTGACTGCAATATCGTCTACGTAACATTCCATTATTTTGCGTAAATACTCATGGAATATGTTATTCATAGCTCGTTGGTACGTAGCCCCGACATTCTTCAGTCCGAAGGGCATGACCGTATAGCAATATACCCCCAATGGTGTCCGGAAGGCAGTATGCTTCTCGTCTTCAGGATTCATCATAATCTGATTATATCCTGAGAATCCGTCCATTAAAGACATGCGCTCAAAACCGCATGTATTATCGATCATGACGTCTGTAATGGGAAGAGGGAACTCATCTTTAAGGCAGGCTGCATTCAGATCTTGAAAATCGATGCAAATACGTACTTTCCCACTTTTCTTCATGACTGGGAGAACATTGGCGACCAAGTCAGGATGTTGTTCTTCCCGGATGAACCCACAGCCTATCAGCTTCTTGATTTCAGCTTCGATGGCATCCATCATATCTGGACGAAACCGACATTGATGTTGTTTCACAGGCTTCGAATTGGGCAATATGTTGAGCTTATGGGTAGCCACTTTAGGATCAAGACCTGGCATATCCTCATAATTCTATACAAAGACATCGATATATTCTTTTATCAGCTGGATTATTTCTTTCTTTTCTTCTTTGGAAAGATTGTCACTGATAAATATCGGCTTTGGTGAAAGTTCATCCCCAACATCGATTTGGATAACTTTATCTTCAGTGGGCGGTTCTCTCTGCTCGAACCGGAGTTCCCATTGTGTATCCATTTGCTGAGCCCAAGAGTCATTCTCAAACGGTCCAGATTCTTATTCGTATGCTTCGAGAGAATCTGTCAATACCGTATTTACTGATGATGCTTGTTCAAGATTAGCATATGAGCCGGAGGTCGACGAGTCCTCTTGAGAAGAGGAAAAGATATCCTCACTTGACTCAGAAGTTACGAGGGAAATGGTATACCCTAACCCAAAACGAGTTCGTTGACAGTGGGGATCGCCATGCAGTGGCATTTGCCTGTCTTTCCCGTAGTTGAGGCCTGGTTCTGACTTTAGATCATAACCCATTCTTTGCATAATCTTCAAAGCTTGTGGGCTATATCTATAAACTTGCATTTTCCCAGCATTGGATTCGTGAGAGTCTTCTTGTACAGTCGGTCTGCTGCGCATGCGACCGAAGACTATTGGATGCTGATTGCTGCGAGTAGGTGGGATAATAAAGATAGAATCTTCATGTGGTCCGTATGTCGCGATGACATTGGATGTTGATGCCACTTCCCACACATACGGATGATAGGAGTCTATAGCCTCCAAGAATTTTTGTGCTATAGGTTATATATCATTATGGGGAGAGGATTCCTGATTTGGAATTTAAGCATCAATATACTGGAAAGGAGAATCATTATTATCGTCAGAAACCACATTCCCGGTTATATTTACATCAGTTGGCTGTTTGTTGCGCCGGAGGTTGATGACCAAAGGTGGTGGCTTCTGGTTCAAAGTGATTACTAGGGGACCACTTCCTCCTCCTGATTTGGTTTTGTTCAAGTGGATAGCCATAGGTTCCATGACTTTCGGACGGGTAGTCCGCCCTTTCACCTGGATCGACAGGGGTTGCTCGGCAGAGGGTTCTTCTGGCTCCCGGCGGGATTCCACCTCTGTCTTGCCTAACACCTCTTTCATGTAGTCTTGGGTGTACAACATGGCATCGGAATAGTAGGACTCAACTCATTTGAAAGTATTGAGATCAACAAACTTTGTTCTTACTATTCCTTGGGCGTCTACATATTTGAAGCATTGATGTAGATTCGAAGGAACATTATTGTGTTTGTGGATCCATGGTCTGCCCAGCAGAATGTTGTAGGACACCTCTGAATCAATGACATAGCATGTAGCCATTGATCTAAGGTCCCCGATCTGGATCCTCAGACGAATCTTCCCCAAAGGCTTACTTTTTATGGCATTGAAGCCTACGATTGTAGTGGTGGTGTAAGCCAATTCGCTGGTAGGAATCCTCAGCGGTTTGAGCAGACTATGAGGGATGATACTGACCGATGATCCCGGATCTATGTGAATCCGGTCTACCTCCATAGAACCGATATAACCGGTGTAATAGAGGGGCCTGTCATGCTTGTTATGTTTCAACAGCATGTCATCTTGAGTGAAAGTGATATTAGGGACCACTTCCATCACACTATGGCATTGAGGGCATGCCACAGGTTCTTTATCGGGGGACTTGAGCTGAGTCAAGCATACATCTGCCTGTATTAATGCTTCACTCAGGGCTTGACGAGTGTCTTTGGAAAGCCTGAGTACCTAAAAAATGGACAGTTTGGCCGGAGTATTAGCCAACTAGGCCAGGATATCGAAGTTATATGGCCTTTCTAAACCTTTGTTTTGAATATTTTCAAAGGTTTATCAAAATAAACTTCTTTTTGCTTGCCCTTGTCTGCCGAAGTTGGTCTAGAAGGACCCGCCTCTGGTATGACAGGTTCGGGCTCTGAAGTCTGGCAGCTGAAGTGTTTGCCGTTGCATCTTCCTGACTTCCTCCATAGTCCTTGAGGTAGGCTTTCCTTGAATGGGTTCCGGTAGCCAAAGCCTCTTCTTCTGATGTCGAGGATATTGCAACCATATGGCATGGTTTATGCTTCGAGTTCTTTTTAGACTTAGCCTTAGCAGCTTGAGTCTCTTCCTCGATCTTTGACACCAGATCAGGATAAACCCACATAATCTCACCACGCTGGGTAGTTAGGGGTACCAGGTCATGATTTTGACCCCTGGCCGGAGGGAGATTAATAATGTTCATCATCGTCCGGAAAATAGGTACAACCCCATCCGAAACTTCTTGAGGAGGCAGATTGCCAAATTGGAGAGAGATCATGTTGGCAGTGACCGTCTTCTCGCTATTATACAGAGTGATAGCCTTAGCGTCGATCAACTCCTGGATTTTTCTCTTTAGTACATAACACGCCTTTGTGGGGTGATGTATGTACCTATGGAAAATGCAGTACTTAGGGTTATTGGTACTGCCGACTTCATTAGGCCGCTTTACCTCGGGGAAGGTGAGCTTGCCGCTTTTGACTAGACAATCGAATATGCTCGGAATATCGTCGTCGTCAAAAGTATATACTTCAATGGGCCTGGAAGTCCCAGGTTTCGTCTGTGTGGTTGCCGAAGTATTTTGCCTGGACGTATTGATCGCCAGAGCTTCTTTTCATTTGGAACCACGGGGATGGTCGCTGTTGGAGGATGACCTCTTCCATCTATCAGAGGTAGAGATCATGATTCCATTATCACGCGCCTTTCGACTGTTGTCTTCAGCGGCTACCGCTGAGATGATAAATGAGGGCCAATCATGGAACTGATATGGTCCTGTGAACACCGAGATTAATGGAAGAAGATTCTTCCTGTAAATGTCCACCAATGTCGAATCTGGAACTCCGGGAGGCATTTGCAGAGTGGCTTGACGAAAACGTTCGATGAAAGTACGAACGTTCTCTTTCTCCTTCTGCTTTACTTCGATGAGAGAGGAAATAGACATGTCCATCCCTCCTTCATAGAATCGTACGAAGAACAAAGTCTTAAAATCTTCAAAGAAAGTAATGCAGTTGTTCGCAAGACTACGGTACCACTGATAAGCCACTCCAGACAGACAACCTTTAAACACTCGAGTGAGAAGGGCGTCATTCCCTTGCAATAATACTGTCATCATGCTGAAGTAGTTCATGTACTGGCTCGGTGACATCTTTCCCTCAAACAAAACCATCGCCTGTGGTTTATATTTAGGTGGAAAAGGGATCTCATCCCAGATAGCTGGGTATGGTTGGTTGATTTCCAATTTCATGAGCTGATCTTTATGCTTCAAGGCATCAAATTGGGCTTTCAATTCCCGCACTGCCTGCATCGGATCTCCAGCTGGTAAAGGGACCGCAAAGTGGTAAGAGATCGGTTGTATTGTAACTCCAGCAGGAGGCAATACATTCTCCGAGTTAAGGAGTTGAGGAGCCGCTGACTCTTGATCTAGAATCAGCTTCTGGTTTGCGTTGGATGGTGGTAAGTCCACCCCCACACGTATTTGAGTCAGAGGGACCAATGCTTGAGCTATAGCAGCTGTATGTTGAGTCAGCATCATCTGGTGCATGTTCTCCATCATGGAATGCATCTCTTTTAGTGATGTTTCCAATACAGCGATGCGTTGCTCAGTACTTCCTGAAGGGGAAGCCTCTTCACGTTCATCTCCAATGGCATAAACTCCCATTTCTCTGGATGACATGGAAGGATCAGTATAGATCTCCGTTGTAAAACCCCTATTTCTAAAAACCGTAATTATTTTTTTTATTAATTAATAATTTAATTATAGTAATTAGTGGCTAATTAGGAGAAATATATTTTTAATAATTTTTATTTTAGGTGTTCGGACACTTAGAGGATTTATCAGACCATCAGGAATTTTTCAGAATTTATTTCATGTAGGAGACCCCTTGGGCAGTTGCTAGCATAACGGTGTGCATTAATATAATCTATAAATTTTCTTATGAGTATATATATATATATATATATATATATATATATATGCATATATATATTTTATAAAGAAAAAGGAAAAGTAAAGAAAAGAAAAGAAATTAATAATATAATAATAACTATACTAATAATCATTCCAATGTTAGCAAACGTTAGCAACTTTGCTAGCAAGCACTAGCAAAAATCCTCCTTTACCACACAGACCCGCCCACCTATAAATTCCCATTCCTAGCAAAGCCCAGCCAACGCCTCCTTAGCCCGCGACCTTAAAACTGAACCATTCTCTCTCTCTCCCTATATATATATATATATATATATATATATATATATATATATATATATATATATATATTATTTATTTATCTCTCTAAACCCTAATCTAAAACCTCCAGACCCTCCTCTTCTCATCTAGACCTAGAGAGAGCCGCTACCGCAGCCAGAGAACCCCGCTAGGCCGTCCAAACCAATCCCGACGACCCCGACCCCGCGCACTGCAGATTCCCATACGAGGTACCTTTGTTCTGGAGTTGCTTCCCGTCGACTCGCTCAACCAAATGCCGTTCTGTCTTCACCGGTATGCTCATCCCTTAACCCTCTTCCATATATGTATGATAGCAGCCCTCGAACAATGTGTACCCATAGGCGAAAATAGCGCCCAAGTTGGCGCAAGCAGACCGAATTCTGGGATCGTAGAAAACTGCGGTGACCATCCATGTTGCCGAGTTTGTACCTCCTACCACAGAGATCCGAATTCGATGATTATTTTTAGTATGCGTAGACCACTTGACCTAGTTTATTTTTGTTAAATAATCCTAGATTATTAACTGCTGTAGACAGAATTAAATTCGTCATAAAACCCCGCGAACCCACTTTTCCAGATTTCCAAAAGTTGTGAAACGGAGCGCGCCCCGCAAAACGGGACCGCCCCGTCGTGTACCGAGTTTACCGAATGGTGCGCGCAGCTTAACCGGACACGTAAAAATTTACGGAAACTGATTTGGATGCGTGTGCGCGCCAGAATCAGCCCGTATCGCGGACACACCCCGTGTCGCAACTTTTGTGGAAGTCGTGTGCATTTTGTGCACGCTCGTCAGATTGCGACAAAACTTGTCCCACTGGACTCGTGGTAACACGCTGGTCCTGTGACCCAATTTTCACGCAATTCTGAGACGGTTGACCAGATTGCCAATTGACGGGCCCCACAGTTAACTTTTTGGACAAAATTGTGTTCGACCCATCGGGATCCACATTTGGACATACCTTTGGGTTCATATTGACATTTAGAGTTGTTTGACCTATAGTTTATCCTATTTAGAGACTGTTACTCTTGGCACACTTTTTGGTACAAAGTGGGCCACACGTGGACCACACTTTTACCCAAAATTATGGTTTTGCTCCTGTGTCCAAATTGGACGAAAGGAAAGTGCTTTTTAGCTATTTTGCTTATTCTGGGAACGTTGGTGATGTTTATTTCAGCATTCGGAGACATTTGTTCTTTGGCTATAGCTTTTGATCTTGCGCGTTGACTTCTGGACAGTACACCTTGCAGCTTTCTTACCAGGCAAGATACCTTGCCAAATTGCTTACAGTATTTTGCATGCTTAGTATATTTCTGTATATTTATTACATTTTTGTATATTTATTGCCTGTGTAGTTTCTTTCAGTCATTACTAAATATATTAGATATGTTGACACACACTTGACACCTAGTATCATGAGAGGACAATCATTAGGCGTATGGGCTTTTAACCACTATGGTAAACCGTTGTCACGACCCGCACCCGGTTTAGGGGTACGAGTGCGTGGGTACGTCCAGCCTACGCCGCAGCATCGGCGGTAGAACGCTGTCAAGGTCTTGATACTATCTAACTACTATCACGCAAGCATCCAATCTCCATTAGGAGGCACGGATGACACAAATAAGATGAACACATACTCAATCACAGGATTACAGCACGATAAGATTTCAACAGAAATTAAAATTTAATACAACACAAATCCAGAATGTAATCTTCTAACTCAACAATATCCAAGAATCATCAAATGCCGGAGACAAATCCGGTACCAAATAGACTGTTAAAAGAACTAACTAAAAATAGTAATTTCCAGCTAGACCTCCTGGAATCACGACTACTATCAAGTCTGCAGCTACTCACCATAAGTGTCGGACAGCGGTCCTCTAAGGCATAGTCTGGAAAAATATTTCCAGTCAGGAAGGAGCAAAGCACAATCTCAAATAACAGTTCCATTAATTGATAATGTCTATAATACAATAAAACATGTCATGCTAGCTACTGAGAAGACAGTGAAATAATTGAAATGGCAATTTAAGAGAGACAGGTAATATAGAGAGACAGGCAATATGTTACAGTCGGTGCATGTATGGAAATAAAAAGAACAAGAAACAGTATCATATACGGGTGATGTAGTATATGATAAAAATAGGGAACTGTAATCTATTCTAGGTGTTTGAAATAGTAGTTTCAAAATGTGATCGGCTTGGGAACATGTACGATAGCTACTGGCCTGGCTAATCATGGGTGAAGAGCATGATTAACACTTACAATTTCTATACTACAATAAGAGGTTATGATCATATTTCTTACTAACTACTTCCCCGCCCCCAACTAGTACTGTGGATCCAACCATGACACGTCACGATACACGAGCAAGTCAAGTCTATCATGTACGATGTCTAAATATACATGTCGTGTACAATGTCAATACGATAATCAAGGTAACATCTCATGACTGCAGATCCAGGCTATATACTAGTCCGTGTAGCACAGTGTCAAAGATTCAGATGTAATATTTCATGATTGTTGAACTTATAGAATTTATCAAGAATTGGAAATTATCAGAGAATGTACTTGCCTTGGGTCCTTAGCTGGTATTTATGGATGTCCTGTTCCAGAGTATCCCCTGGGTAAAACCAACAGTCCTATAAACACATCACAATTACAACACTTGTATCAGATGCTATCCTAACACACAGAAGAAATATACTGGCCTCAGGGCTATGCCAGGCAGGGCACTAGTCCACTAGGGTCATCTAGTACATTCACCAATTAACCGTAGTATTATTAAATAATCAAATATAATACATATTTATAGGGTTATACCAAATTCTATACAAAATATGTATAAGTGTATACTCATAACAGAAGATGTATTATATATACATAGGTAAAAATATTCATAACACATATACATTTATATGTACAACTACCAAAGTTATATATATATACAAAAGAATATATATATATATACTAATTATATATATTAATTTACAACTACCAACATATACTGAAATACCGATATACATACATACCAATTTACATATTAATATTTATTATTAAATACGTACACGCAAAATATATATTGAATACATATATAGATATATAGGAAGAATTACACGAACATATATACATACACATTATAAATTCATACATTACCAGTCTTAATACATTTACCATATACATATATATAGGTGCATATATATATATATATATCAATTACCAAAATACGTATTTACCTATTTATACATTTATACCAAATACGTATTTTTATTACATATATTCCATATGAAAATATACCAAAATAATACTTGTATGTATCTGAATACATATACACTAAGTATTATTTTAATACACACACCAATTCACGTATACGTATTTATATTTATATACATAAATCTACACATTAAATAATGTATACAATAGAATTTCAATAATACATTTATATACTAATACAAAATATATACTATACCTTATGTATTTTAAATATTAATTAAATAAATGCTATTCATATTCATGTATTTAAAATATTAATTTGATACATACTCAATTACAATTTAATAAAAATAATTGATATACTTATTTATATGTTAATATTTATTTAAAAAATAATACTTGTTCATATTGCATTCATATACTAATATATATAGGTATACTATACATATTAATTAAATAGTTATTGAACATATATATATACTAATTATATACAAATACATATACTAGCTTATACAAATTATATATATACCAATATTATATATACTATTAAATTAAATACGTATTTATACCATTTATTTAAATACATACAATACCTTATATTTATTATACAAATTAATTACACTAATTAACATGTATGTATATATATACATATATATACATATACTTATATATATATATATATATATATATATATATATATATATATATATATATATATATATAAAGAAAGAAGGGGAAGAAGGAGACTTACAGAGGTTGGGGTCGCTGGAGGCCGGACTGGAGACCGCCGGAGGGATGGAGGGATAGGAGGAGGAGCAGTGGACGCCGGGAAGTTGTCGGCCGGCTGACTGCAAGGAGTGGGGAGGATCTCCGCCGGGTGGCACAACAGGGAAATGGTCGGGACTCGGCCGGAGCAATGGCCGCCTGAGAGATGGGGGCAGCCAGCGCCGGAGTAGCTGATGGTGGCCGGCTGGAGCAGTCTCGGCCGGGGAGCACAGGGAGGAATGGAGAGAGGGCAGCCGTGCGGGTTGGATGCAGCAGGGAGATGGGGTTGGCCGCCGGACGCTGATCTGTGGGCCGCCGGAGGGAATAGATGATGGTGGAGGGTGGTGGTAGTGGCTGGACTGAAGGGAGATCGGGGAGGAGCAAGGAGAGGAGGTTCTAATGGTGATGGTGGTGGAGTTGAACGGTGATGGAGATGGAGGAGTTGCCGGTCGGAGGGGGATCAAGGGGACCGGAGCACAGGGAGAGGTCGGGATTGCACAGTAATGTTCCCCCCCCTCTCTTCCTAACTATTTGAATTTAAATTCAAAAAGTAAAAGAAGAAGAAGAAGGAGAAGAAGAAGAAGAAGGGAAAGAAAATAGAAGAAGAAGGAAGAAGGAGAAGAATTACATACGTTGGGTTGAGGGGAGATGGAGGCTTGAGGAGGGTGGTGTTTTCTAGGTTGCCTAGGGATTAGGGTTTAGGATGGGACATGTCATTAAATAGGGAGAGAGAGGGTGTGATGGAGGGTTGTGATGGGCCAATTTCAAATGAATGGCTAGGATTGTTCATGAAGGAATTTAATTCATGTAGGAGAATGCAATTTGGTCCACAAATAATTAGCCTTTTCATTTGGTCTTGGACCATGGGGTGATGACACCTACAATTGAATAATTGCAACTTAGCCCCTTAAATTCGGGAAATTGCACAAACACATAAAATGACGAAAATTTGGCGAGCGATTCGGTGTCCGGTGTTTTGTAGGGTCAGGGGGCGCTGTAAGATGGGTATGGGCTGAATTTGCAGGGCACTGGAATTTAAATGGGGATTTTAAAATCAGATAAAATGGTATCCTCAATTTAAATAGAAATAAATGCAAGTTGTGTTCAACAATTAATTAGGAGTACATGGAGCCAAAATCAGGTCAGGTCATCAATACCAATATTGAAGAAGACTCAGAACAGAATATTACCCTAATTTGGGCCGCACGAAAAATAGGTCAAGATTGCCTCCAATTTTCGATTGGAATGCACAACGATGCAAAAATAGGAATTTTAAAATAACGTCCGCGACGATTTTTGTGCGGCCAGAAATAATGTACAGAGAGCACAATTATGAGTTGCAAAAATAGCAGAATGGAAGGCGGGCATGTCTAGGGCAAGATGGTGAAATTTGTTGGAAGACAAAAGTCTGGATAATGCTCCAAATATCGAAGCAAAGGCAATGCGCAAAAATATTAAATAAAATACAGTAATTAATTACAATCTCCAATAAATAAACCTAAATTAAACAATTAAATACAAATTCCATAATTCGGACAGGTGCTCATCTACTGGCTTCTAGGTCAAGTCTGCTAGCTAAAAATAAAATAAATAAACACTGCATATAATTATATATTTAATTACACATCGCACAAAATTTATTTAAATCAAATACTATCAGGCAATTAATTAATTATAAATACCATAATATTAAATATTGCAAAAAGTCGAAAATATCCCTGTTTTCAGAATGTGGTAGTGACAAGTCTACCCACCTTAAAAGAATTTCGTCCTCGAAATTTAAAATCCTCATATTAGTGTTTAATCATACACATTATATTTCCCTCAAAATTTAAATCCATTAACCAGGAAATCAGGTTATAATCCGCAATGTCTTTTCACAAATAAAATTTCTATAATTATTTCATTCCTGAAAAATCCTCGGAAAAATCAAAGTCCATTTTTGTCAAAATTTCCTTGAAAGTTTTGAGTTAATAATTCAATACCCGGAATTTAATATCCACTCCTCAAAATACTCAACAATATGATATTTAAGGATTCTCCAAATGTGACATCCAAATATAAAGTTCTAAAATTTATAACTTGCAATTAAATAAATACATTGATAAATCTCCCAAAATTTCCAAATTAATAACCAACTTAAACATGTTATAATCTTTCCTGGAATTAATTAACCACCAATTATGAAATGTTAATTTCTTAACCATTTATTTAAATCAATAATTATCCCCAAATTTTAATCATCTTGTTCCTCTTGTCAAGTCATAGCTCCTTCATGAATCTTCACTACAGTCAACACCAATAATCCCGGTCTAAGAAAATTCTACCTATAGTCATACCACATACGATCTAGGGGGAACATACATGGTTATGGTCTTATTTGTTATGGTGTTGCAGTCTATGTATCAGGGGTACTACTAACTACATTATAACAAGAGTCATGCATACGAACTACGGTACTAAGCAATAAATCAATCAATCAAATAGAGAGGAACAGAATGGAGGAAAGAACAGAACCTACAAACACATTACCTGCAATATCGGTCCCTCGACCGTCACCGCAAATGCCCGTCCTGCTGGGGTGGTTCCCTTCGCGGGTACTGAGCAATATACAGTTCCACAGGTAGCCTAACTGGATCTCTAAAATCTGAAGTTGTGCGCTGGCCGGGAAGATAAGAGGTTAGAAGACAATCCCTTACTCGATGTCCCGCAGCGCCGCAGTGCAAACAAAGTCCTAGTCTCGTTCTACAGCTCTCCCAAAGGTGACCTGGCTTCTTACAGAAATGACAAGTCTGTTGTGTCTCTCTTGGAGGCTGTTGCTGATTCTGCTCAACACGGACTGGTGCCTGGTACTGTGGTTGATACTGATACGCCCATGGATGTTGTTGGATAGGAACTGGTGCTAGGTACTGCGGTGGATGCTGAAATGTCCATGGTTGTTGCTGAATATGAAATGGTACTTGGTACTGCTGTTGATGCTGAATACTGGGATGCTTGGCTGGTCCTGCGCTATCATTCGTATCTCCAAAAGTATCGTGACTCTTCTTAGGCCTGAGATCCAGATCCTCTTCTGCAATCTGAGCATCCATCAAGATAGCCTCAAAGGTAGCGGTACGACGACCAGAAGTGCGCGACCTAATCTCTCTCGTCAGTCCCTTTCTAAATTTCTGGGCTCGATCTCCTGGGTCTCGAATCATAGACGATGCAAAACGGCTCAATCTACAGAATTCTGCAGCATACTCGTCGACCGACATGTTTCCTTGAACCAAGTCATGAAACTGACTTTCCAAGGTTCCCAATGCCACGTCGGGAAAGAACTTCTCCTTGAAGAGTTCCTTGAAGGTCTCCCAAGTAAGTCCTTACGCAGTAATTCTCGGCTCCGTGCGATACCACGTGAGTGCGATATCGAACAACTGACTGCCAGCGGCTTCTATCTTCAAGTTCTCCGGAATCTGGGTCAATCGCAGGCTTCTCTCTATATCCTCTAGCCAGTCGTCAGCGTAGAGTATTCCTTCGGTGCCTTTGAACTCTCGAGGCATCATCCTTTTGAAATCCACTATAGTGCCTGATCTCTGCTGCTGGCCAGGAAACTGCTGGTACTGTGCTACTTTCTCCAAAGCTTGGAGTGTCACTTGATGAGCATTCTCCATGTTTTCTTTCATCAGCTCAGTTTGTGCTTGGTACGCTTCTGCTTGCACCCTCTGAGCCTCAGCTTGAACTCGCTGAGTGTCTGCCGTCACTCTCTGGGCATCTACCATGCCTTGGATCAAGGTAAACATCTGCGTTCCATCAATGGGCAAACCTCCGGAAATCGGAGTCGGTAGAGTAGGAAGGTTGTCCGTCACAGCTGCGGCAATCTTCTTAACAGGTGGGGGAGGAGGATCCCCGAAAAGTGCAGATACTCCTACGTGCATCGGAGATGTAGGAGGAGCTACGGCTGTCTGTCCATCAGGTAGAGAGGTGGCAGACCCCTCTAAAGCTGATGTTCCCGCTCTCATAGACCTTGTCTGCGGTGACATCCTGAAGACAGATCCCAAAGAATCAATTTAGGCAAAAATACGATATCATCAAGGAAGGACAGTACAGTTCTAAAGAAGCAACATTCAAGATAAAGATTGGGAATAACAATCCTAGTTGTGATTGCACAGGTCAAAGATGCATCCATGGTCTGATATCTCTATCCCCTAGGTATCACAGTTCTATTACAAGCACACTTACTGCTAGCTTCCTTACCTACTGCAATAGTTGATGCTAGTTATTCTTATCACCCAAGTGCATATCAAATGCAACACTCTTTACTAAATACTGCTCTCTCTAATACAATCTTAAATGGATACCCAAGTCAGTGGGCAGTGAGATCTCAATTATACTCAAGCCAACAGATTCTTACACATGCATCTCATCTATTGTATACTAATATATCTCTCTCACTATAAATTCTTATCCTTAAATAAATTTCCTCAAAATAACTCCTCGAAATAAAATTTTTAAAGTAAAAGCATACACTTTCCTCAAGACTAATTATCTAAATACTGAAATAAAACTTAATCACACAAAATCCTTACAGACTTGTCTAGGTTCATCAAATTGAATCTGAATTCCTCAAAAATTTTAATAACAATATCTCAATCTTTTTTTTTTTTTTAAAAATTTGAAATTCATTTTCAATCTTCAATTAAAATTTTAAATCCACCTTCTGTAGCCCAATAGCTCTAATGTTAATCATTTTCACTGCCCTCATTGACGGGCATCATCAAATAATACCATAAATCAGTCTATAAATTCATCTTAATATGAAATCAACTCTATAATGAAGCAAAAATCCTAATTTAATACCTAATCAATAATAATCAATCAATATCACAAGTGAGAATGGACGGAACAAGGGAATGATTTTAAATTAGAAATTTTAACAAGATTCTCAGGGGTCATCCCAGGAATCTCTCAAGGGATTGTGATTGAGTATTTGCTCTCGTCCTAGTATCCTATGTCCTATGTCCTATAGCAGGTACGCAGTAGTATAACAAGGATGTCACACTACTACGACATCGCACAACTCGCGAAGTCTGACCTGCATGGGCCACCACTAAAAACGTGTCACGACCCGCACCCGGTTTAGGGGTACGAGTGCGTGGGTACGTCCAGCCTACGCCGCAGCATCGGCGGTAGAACGCTGTCAAGGTCTTGATACTATCTAACTACTGTCACGCAAGCATCCAATCTCCATTAGGAGGCACGGATGACACAAATAAGATGAACACATACTCAATCACAGGATTACAGCACGATAAGATTTCAACAGAAATTAAAATTTAATACAACACAAATCCAGAATATAATCTTCTAACTCAACAATATCCAAGAATCATCAAATGCCGGAGACAAATCCGGTACCAAATAGACTGTTAAAAGAACTAACTAAAAATAGTAATTTCCAGCTAGACCTCCTGGAATCACGACTACTATCAAGTCTGCAGCTACTCACCATAAGTGTCGGACATCGGTCCTCTAAGGCATAGTCTGGAAAAATATTTCCAGTCAGGAAGGAGCAAAGCACAATCTCAAATAACAGTTCCATTAATTGATAATGTCTATAATACAATAAAATATGTCATGCTAGCTACTGAGAAGACAGTGAAATAATTGAAATGGCAATTTAAGAGAGACAGGTAATATAGAGAGACAGGCAATATGTTACAGTCGGTGCATGTATGGAAATAAAAAGAACAAGAAACAGTATCATATACGGGTGATGTAGTATATGATAAAAATAGGGAACTGTAATCTATTCTAGGTGTTTGAAATAGTAGTTTCAAAATGTGATCGGCTTGGGAACATGTACGATAGCTACTGGCCTGGCTAATCATGGGTGAAGAGCATGATTAACACTTACAATTTCTATACTACAATAAGAGGTTATGATCACATTTCTTACTAACTACTTCCCCGCCCCCAACTAGTACTGTGGATCCAACCATGACACATCACGATACACGAGCAAGTCAAGTCTATCATGTACGATGTCTAAATATACATGTCGTGTACAATGTCAATACGATAATCAAGGTAACATCTCATGACTGCAGATCCAGGCTATATACTAGTCCGTGTAGCACAGTGTCAAAGATTCAGATGTAACATTTCATGATTGTTGAACTTATAGAATTTATCAAGAATTGGAAATTATCAGAGAATGTACTTGCCTTGGGTCCTTAGCTGGTATTTATGGATGTCCTGTTCCAGAGTATCCCCTGGGTAAAACCAACAGTCCTATAAACACATCACAATTACAACACTTGTATCAGATGCTATCCTAACACACAGAAGAAATATACTGGCCTCAGGGCTATGCCAGGCAGGGCACTAGTCCACTAGGGTCATCTAGTACATTCACCAATTAACCGTAGTATTATTAAATAATCAAATATAATACATATTTATAGGGTTATACCAAATTCTATACAAAATATGTATAAGTGTATACTCATAACAGAAGATGTATTATATATACATAGGTAAAAATATTCATAACACATATACATTTATATGTACAACTACCAAAGTTATATATATATACAAAAGAATATATATATATACTAATTATATATATTAATTTACAACTACCAACATATACTGAAATACCGATATACATACATACCAATTTACATATTAATATTTATTATTAAATACGTACACGCAAAATATATATTGAATACATATATAGATATATAGGAAGAATTACACGAACATATATACATACACATTATAAATTCATACATTACCAGTCTTAATACATTTACCATATACATATATATAGGTGCATATATATATATATATATATCAATTACCAAAATACGTATTTACCTATTTATACATTTATACCAAATACGTATTTTTATTACATATATTCCATATGAAAATATACCAAAATAATACTTGTATGTATCTGAATACATATACACTAAGTATTATTTTAATACACACACCAATTCACGTATACGTATTTATATTTATATACATAAATCTACACATTAAATAATGTATACAATAGAATTTCAATAATACATTTATATACTAATACAAAATATATACTATACCTTATGTATTTTAAATATTAATTAAATAAATGCTATTCATATTCATGTATTTAAAATATTAATTTGATACATACTCAATTACAATTTAATAAAAATAATTGATATACTTATTTATATGTTAATATTTATTTAAAAAATAATACTTGTTCATATTGCATTCATATACTAATATATATAGGTATACTATACATATTAATTAAATAGTTATTGAACATATATATATACTAATTATATACAAATACATATACTAGCTTATACAAATTATATATATACCAATATTATATATACTATTAAATTAAATACGTATTTATACCATTTATTTAAATACATACAATACCTTATATTTATTATACAAATTAATTACACTAATTAACATGTATGTATATATATACATATATATACATATACTTATATATATATATATATATATATATATATATATATATATATATATATATATAAAGAAAGAAGGGGAAGAAGGAGACTTACAGAGGTTGGGGTCGCCGGAGGCCGGACTGGAGACCGCCGGAGGGATGGAGGGATAGGAGGAGGAGCAGTGGACGCCGGGAAGTTGTCGGCCGGCTGACTGCAAGGAGTGGGGAGGATCTCCGCCGGGTGGCACAGCAGGGAAATGGTCGGGACTCGGCCGGAGCAATGGCCGCCTGAGAGATGGGGGCAGCCAGCGCCGGAGTAGCTGATGGTGGCCGGCTGGAGCAGTCTCGGCCGGGGAGCACAGGGAGGAATGGAGAGAGGGCAGCCGTGCGGGTTGGATGCAGCAGGGAGATGGGGTTGGCCGCCGGACGCTGATCTGTGGGCCGCCGGAGGGAATAGATGATGGTGGAGGGTGGTGGTAGTGGCTGGACTGAAGGGAGATCGGGGAGGAGCAAGGAGAGGAGGTTCTAATGGTGATGGTGGTGGAGTTGAACGGTGATGGAGATGGAGGAGTTGCCGGTCGGAGGGGGATCAAGGGGACCGGAGCACAGGGAGAGGTCGGGATTGCACAGTAATGTTTCCCCCCCCCCCCTCTCTTCCTAACTATTTGAATTTAAATTCAAAAAGTAAAAGAAGAAGAAGAAGGAGAAGAAGAAGAAGAAGGGAAAGAAAATAGAAGAAGAAGGAAGAAGGAAGAAGGAAGAAGGAGAAGAATTACATACGTTGGGTTGAGGGGAGATGGAGGCTTGAGGAGGGTGGTGTTTTCTAGGTTGCCTAGGGATTAGGGTTTAGGATGGGACATGTCATTAAATAGGGAGAGAGAGGGTGTGATGGAGGGTTGTGATGGGCCAATTTCAAATGAATGGCTAGGATTGTTCATGAAGGAATTTAATTCATGTAGGAGAATACAATTTGGTCCACAAATAATTAGCCTTTTCATTTGGTCTTGGACCATGGGGTGATGACACCTACAATTGAATAATTGCAACTTAGCCCCTTAAATTCGAGAAATTGCACAAACACATAAAATGACAAAAATTTGGCGGGCGATTCGGTGTTTTGTAGGGTCAGGGGGCGCTGTAAGATGGGTATGGGCTGAATTTGCAGGGCACTGGAATTTAAATGGGGATTTTAAAATCAGATAAAATGGTATCCTCAATTTAAATAGAAATAAATACAAGTTGTGTTCAACAATTAATTAGGAGTACATGGAGCCAAAATCAGGTCAGGTCATCAATACCAATATTGAAGAAGACTCAGAACAGAATATTACCCTAATTTGGGCCGCACGAAAAATAGGTCAAGATTGCCTCCAATTTTTGATTGGAATGCACAACGATACAAAAATAGGAATTTTAAAATAACGTCCGCGACGATTTTTGTGCGGCCAGAAATAATGTACAGAGAGCACAATTATGAGTTGCAAAAATAGCAGAATGGAAGGCAGGCATGTCTAGGGCAAGATGGTGAAATTTGTTGGAAGACAAAAGTCTGGATAATGCTCTAAATATCGAAGCAAAGGCAATGCGCAAAAATATTAAATAAAATACAGTAATTAATTACAATCTCCAATAAATAAACCTAAATTAAATAATTAAATACAAATTCCATAATTCGGACAGGTGCTCATCTACTGGCTTCTAGGTCAAGTCTGCTAGCTAAAAATAAAATAAATAAACACTGCATATAATTATATATTTAATTACACATCGCACAAAATTTATTTAAATCAAATACTATCAGGCAATTAATTAATTATAAATACCATAATATTAAATATTGCAAAAAGTCGAAAATACCCCTGTTTTCAGAATGTGGTAGTGACAACCGTAGTATATAGTTCGCACTACGGGCGTGTGTCGCGTTGGTCGCTACCCCAGAGGTATGTCAATTTCTGTAGAGTCGCGCTGGTCGCTACCCCAGAGGTATATCGATTTCTGATGTCCATTGACGGGTGTGTGAGTTGTGAGGCTTAGATCGAGTAGCCTACCTTGCCCATACGTCAAAAAGTTGTTCTCATTTGCATTTATATAGATTGTCTTGTACAGCGTACTTATTTATTTTCAAATTATATGCATGTTTACTGTATTCAAGTTGGCTCGCTTTTCTGTATCTTGTTACGTCCCTCTGAGGACCTGGTCCTCTGCCAGGTGTATCTGTTCTTGAGTATTTGTAGGAGCATAGATTTGGATGGTTACATATGTTTCGTGGATGTTCTCTCTTTGAGCCCGTGATTGCTAGCCGGTATTCTTATATGGTGTTGTGTTGTACTTATTTTATATTTGCTCTTATATTCGAGTTGGTAGTGGATTTGTTTCCATCAAACTATCATCCTTAGATACTTATGTTGAGATCTAGTTATATAGATGCTGGTTATTCATTTATATTGATTTTCTGTGGATGAGATTTAGACTGTACCCATGTGACTTGTGATACATGTTATACCACTTGTGGATTGATATTCATATTACAGCGTACGTGTGGATTTTGGTGTCCATATATTGGAGTTGCCATATCCATGCGACTGGCATGCTTACGTGTTCCTAGTCCTATATTTTTTGGGACTGGGGCGTGACATGTTTTTGTGGTGGCCCATGCAGGTCGAGAGCATATTGTCTCAGTTACGTTACTGTACCGAGCAAGCCTGCACCTAGGAATAGAGTATAGGATCTCATCCATAATTGACTATGATTCGCTCTCCTTCCAATCCATTCTATCTGAATAATTGTATCCTGCTTGATTCCTGCACTTCTCTAATAGTTCTTTGAGTATAGCCTTCTGCTAGAATATAGGAACCCCTTTATTATGATGATTATTATGGTAGCACACATATTAAGAATACAACGAGAATATAGACACACCACTAAGTTTAGAATATCTAGGGAACCTTAGAATTCCTTATCTCTAGAATTGGTTACCATTATCCCCTGATGTATTAAGAAGACTTGAGAGTAGTATAGATGCTACTAGAGTTAGTTAGAACTTTTACCATAATGTTTGACCCTAGTATTGAGGAACCAATAGAAAACCAAAATTGAATATTAGGACTGAACCTAACCTTCATAGTTAGATAGTATTGGAGAACTATAAACTTAGATCGTTGTCTTATTATTAGTAGACATCACCTTAGGAAGCCTAGAGGATTGTGAACAACATTTTTTTCCTTAATCATACCTCGAACATAGCAACTAGCATACCACTCCCTCTTAGAAAACTATGATGCAATCTACAACTGTCACGACCCGCACCCGGTGTAAGGGTACTAGTCGAAAACAACGCCCAGCCTACGCCGCAGAATCGGCGGTAGAACGCTGTCTAGATAATCTATCTAACAATATAATGAAACACCAATAATGATAGTATACTCAATCACATAACTAAGATAAAAATGAGCACGAATCAGATAAAGAATATAATAGTCACAATACAACTCATGAGTCTAAAATAACACATCAATGAGTCTGAAGAAATACAGAAATAAGCTGGAGACAAATCCAGTACAAAGAATACTACAAAGCTACAACTCCAGTGTCAACTGTCTCAGTTGGGATAAGTCCCTCTTGAGCCAGGGTCTCAAAATCTAAATCCATAACATCCTGGGGTCCATAAAAGGTAGGGTACCACTCCTCAGTATCATCTGGAAAAATATATCCAGTCAGGAAAGGAGCATAGTACATCTCTAACAGCAGTTCTAATTAATGATAAAAACTATGTAACAGTAAATAGCTGTGGATAAATAAGATGCATAATAGATATAAGAGATATATATACAATAAGGAAATACTGGAAATAAATACAATAATGAACAATATGCCAATGAAATAATAATACTAATGACTAAGTGTGTGAGTACTAGCTTAACATGTGATCGGCTTGGGCAAGATGCAATGCGGTCTGGCTAATCATACGTGCGGTGCATGATCAACACTATTCTTTAATATGTACTTTATTCAATAGGGATATTGATCACATATCTATACTAATACTCCCTACCCCCGACTGGTATAATAGATCCAACCACGGTATGCTATGGCACGAGATTCCCCAAGAAGATAGCTAGTCTTCCCGAGAATCGGTGTCTGTATATGTACAAGATAACCAATAAAACAATGATTGCACCATATACACTATATACCAAGGAATAACATCTCATGACGAGATCCGGATATACCAATCCGTGTAACCATAATGTCAAGAGAACATGGATATCTACACTAGATACAATGAACATAGAGGATATCATAAATGAAAAACTATCAGAGAATATACTCGTCTGAAGTCCAATGAACAGTCTCACAGATGTCTGACTCGGTGCCTCGAAGACCTAGATATGGAATACAATATCAATACAAGGTCCCGAAAAGAGAACAAGTTAAACTAGTCAACTTCTAGGTCAAAAGTCAACTATGGTCAACTCTAAAGTCAACTAAAGTCAACTATGGTCAACTATGGTCAAACCAAGGTCAACCATCTATTTCTAGGTTGCACAAGTCTAGCACCAAAATCTTGGATCAAAATACTAAAATCTAAGTCATAAAACTACATCCTTAAATATTAGGATACCGTATCTTAGGATACGTGAATCCAAGGTAAACCTCACAATACCTATATATCAATAATAAAGTATATAATATAGAATATTAATTACAAACAAATAGGAATCATGGTTTTGAACCAACTTGGGATCCGCACAAAGTAATGCTCCAGATACATAGATATAGTATTTACCCTTATACAATATATACTATATATATATATACTAATATTATACAATTAAAATTATAACAATACTAGTATTATATCTCACAATAAACACTTATATATATACACACACACATATATATATATATATATATATATATATATATATATATATATATATATATATATATATATATATATATATATATATATAATATAAAATATAAACTAAAACTGCCTAACTGTCACTGAAAAACTGTGTGCTAAAACACTGATTTTCAATAAACAGCCCCTTTAGTGACAGTTCCAACTGTCACTGCAAACGCCGTCGCCAAAACCGCTGTATAAACGCACTGCTGTCACTTATTGGTGACAGTTCGACTGTCACAGAATGACCATCGCTGCTGCTGTCGTAATATTCCCGCCCGCTGCATTAATGACAGAACTGCCATTAAATGTCCTAATAATGCTACAGCGGCTGCTGCTTTAATGACAGTATCTGTCATTAAATGCCGCTGTCGCCAAAGCTAAAATAATATATATAAATATATATTAATATATAAATCAATATATATATATATATATATATATATATATATATAACAAATAAGTAAATATATACTTCTATATATACATAATCCTATACATATAAATAAATATTAATAGCTACAATACACATCTATGTACTAATGTACATATTTTAACATGGTTAAATGCATACATAAAAATACATTCATTTATATACAATTAATTATATAATAATTATAATTAATATAATTACTCATTTAAACACATAAATATATTTTATGAAATATTTATATATAATTTATTTTATTAACATAAGTTATAACATATATAAATGTATGTAAAAAAAAGCTACATATATTTTTATACATTATATTAGTACACATAAAAAATACATAGATCTATGCTACAATAAATATCATAATAATTACACTAAAATAAATTTATAACATCTATATATATTTACTAATTTATAATTGAAGAATTAAACCACAAATAATTAGATCTATACATAAACACACACAAATGGAGAGTATCACACCGTATCCCACTAGATCTAGGATACGCATGCGACACGAGTCCAACACACAACCAATTGCACCCCGAAGGACACAAACAAGTTACAAATAATATTTATGAACAAATCAAAGTGTTAAATGTAGATCTATGTGTCCGTGTCAAAATACGACATGTACAAAGTCCCGTGTCGGAGGAAAAACCCCCAAAACAACACGTATCACCAAATTGTCGGAATACGACCTACATGTACCCAAATGTGGACACGACACTAGCCCCAAACACATAAGCACATGCCCAATTGATCTATAGGATCAATTGACAGACACAACAAAATGTAAATTCAAAATTCCTCCAAAATAGACACAAAAAGCACCATAACTTTCTCCATGGGTCTCCTATGAATACAAAACCAAGTCCTATGGGCAGTACATACATATGGGTTGATTTTCCATGATTAAATCTCATATTTAAAATCTATTTTAAGGGAAAAACTGAATTATACCTATTGGGAGATGGATTCCCAATGAAACATCCAATTGAGATAAAGTTGCTTCTAAATTATAGATCCTTACTCCTCTTTGTAGATCCTTGCTTCCTCCTTCTAGATCCTTGCTTCTCAACTTTCTAATGGTGAATTAGAAAGGAATTGGAATGAATTTGGTAGGGAAAATGGAATGGGAATGAAAGGAATTTGGTAGTGGAAAATTCTAGATCTAGATTTGGAATGAAAATGAGAGGAGAGAGAATTTCCCTCCCTCTTTTAATAGGCCGGCCCCTACCCCTTCCTCAAGAAATTATGAAATATCCAATGTACCCCTTGGGGCCTCTCATGATGAAATAATTAAGGAAGGAAGCTTCTAGTCTAACGATTTAATTAATTTAATCCATCTCCTTAACAATGGGCTTTCTAAATGGGCCAAGTCTAACTAATTAATTCATGTTGGTCCATGGGTCCAAACTAAACTAGTTGGGTCCACTAATACAAGTCCAAAATAAATAAATAACAGCTAACAATAATTAAATAATACAACAAAAATTATTTACCATGCACAATATTTAATTAAATAGGAAAAGTCTAAAATACCCTTTCCTACAAAATGTGGTAGTGACAAGTCTACCCTCCTTAAAATAATTTCGTCCTCGAAATTCAAAGACAAAAACTACCCCCAGAAAATTACAGAACAGAACTAAAGAATCACAACTAACTATTAAAGAACATAACAATGAACAGAACATAACTAGAAAATAACATACCTCAAGGTACAAACAAATATGGATAACGCTTTCGCATTTCATTCTCTCTCTCCCAGGTAGACTCCCCCGGAGAGTGATGCCTCCTGTGACGCGTACCAAAGGAATAGTCTGGTTCCTCAGCACCTTCTCTCTCCGATCCAGAATCTCAACTGGCTGCTCTGGAGAGCTAAGAGTAGGGCCCACCTCTATCTCCGAGTGATCCAATACATGACTAGGATCTGCTACGTATCGTCTCAACTGCGACACATGAAACACGTTGTGTACTCCCTCTAATGCAGGTGGCAAGTCTAGTCTATAAGCAACTGCACCGACCCTCTCTAGAATAGTGAAAGGTCCGATGAATCGCGGACTAAGCTTTCCGCCTCCACTAAAGCGAATCGTGCCTCGTATCGGAGAAATCCTCAGAAACACCAAACTACCCACCTATAACAAAACACCACCTTAAGAACTTAATCTATAATAAACAAGAACAAGGCAAACAAAATCTAAACTATACCTTGAACTCCAAAGGTCTCTGATGGCTATCGGCCCAATGCCGCTGTCTGTCCTGCGCTACTCGAAGTCTGTCTCTGATCAACTGAACCTTTTCTGCTGTATCCACAACCATCTCTGGCCCAAGTAAAACTCTTTCTCCAATATCGTCCTAAGACAAAGGAGTACGACACCTCCGACCATATAGAGCTTCAAAAGGTGACATCTCTATACTGGCCTGGTAACTGTTGTTGTAAGCAAACTCTACCAAATGGAGATGGTCCTCCCAAGAACCCCCAAAATCTAGTACACAAGTGCGCAACATATCCTCGAGAGTCTGGATAGTCCTTTCTGACTGCCCATCTGTCTGGAGATGATATGCAGTACTGAACTTGAGTTGAGTGCCCAAACTCTCCTGCAAACTCCTCCAGAAATGAGAAGTGAAACGACTATCTCGATCTGAGACTATGCTGACGGAAACTCCATGTATCCTAACGATCTGCCTCACATACATCTCTGCCAGCTTCTCCGTAGACAAACCCATCTTGAAAGGCAAGAAATGGGCTAACTTGGTCAACCTATAAACAATGACCCAAATTGCGTCTTTCCCTCCTGGAGATCATGGAAGTCCGGACACAAAATCCATAGTAATGTGTTCCCACTTCCACTCTGGAATGGGTAATGGCTGAAGTAAACCTCCTGGCCTCTGCCTCTCGGCTTTCACCTACTGGCACACTAAGCATCTGGATACAAACTGTGCCTCTTCCCTCTTCATGCCATACCACCACACACTCTCTTGCATATCCCGATACATCTTGTTAGCACCTGGATGTATGGAATACTAAGAGCGATGCGCTTCCTGCAACACCTCCTCACGCAGCTCCCCACTAGGCACACACAATCTAACTCCATGCCTCAAAGATCCATCCTCTGCAATAGTAAAATTATCCTCCAATCCTGCTCTCACCTGAGCTCTAATACTCCTCAGAGATACATCATCATACTATGCTGCCTTGATCCTGTCCATCAAATCTAAGTGTATCTGTAATCCCCACATCTGCATAACACCACCAGGAACAATCACCTCATTGCCCAAGCTCTTCAAGTCCTCCAACAAATATCGATCCTGCGTCAAGAACATAGCTACCGGATACCTGCTCAAAGCATCAGCAACTACATTGGCTTTCACAGGATGATATTGCAAAGAGATATCAAAATTCTTCATCAGTTCCAACCACCGACGCTGTCTCATGTTCAACTCCTTCTGCGTGAAAACGTACTTCAATCTTTTGTGGTCTGTGAAGATCTCCACACGCTCTTCGTACAAATAATATTTCCACAACTTCAGAGCGAAGATGACTGCTGCCAACTCCAAATCATGGGTATGATAGTTCTTTTCATGAGGACATAATTGCCTGGATGCATAGGCAATCACTTTTCCATGCTGCTGAAGAACACAACCTAAACCCTTCCCCGATGCATCACTATAAATAGTGAAACCTACGGACCCTGATGGCAACGTCAAAATAGGAGCAGACGTCAACCTCTTCTTCAACTCCTCAAAAGCAACCTGGCAATCCTCCGTCCAAACAAACTCCACATCCTTCCTTGTGAGTCTGGTCATCGGCTCGGCAATTCTCGAAAAATCTTGCATAAACTTCCAGTAGTAGCCTGCCAATCCCAAGAAACTCCTGATCTCTGCTACCGAACTCGAAGTCTTCCAAGATTCCACTGCTGAAATCTTCTTCGGATCCACTGAAATACCATCACCAGTCACAACATGCCCCAAGAACTCCACCTTGTCCAAGAAAAACTCACACTTGGACAACTTCCCATACATATTCTCTTTCCTCAGCACATCCAACACAATCCTCAAGTGCTCCTCATGTTCCTCCGGTGTCCTCGAGTATATGAGTATGTCGTCGATGAACACCACCACGAACTTGTCAAGGTACTGGTGGAACACCTTGTTCATCAAGTTCATAAATACCGCTGGTGCATTAGTCAAACCAAACGGCATCACCATAAACTCGTACTGACCATACCGAGTTCTAAAAGCAGTCTTCGATATGTCCTCCGGCTTCACCTTCACCTGATGGTAGCCTAATCTCAAATCTATCTTAGAAAATACCTTGGCTCTACTCAACTGATCAAACAGATCATCAATCCGTGGCAAAGGATACTTATTCTTGATAGTGAGATTATTCAAAGCCCTGTAATCAATGCACATGCGCACCGATCCATCCTTCTTCAGTACAAACAATACCGGGGCTCCCCATGGTGAAGAACTTGATCTGATAAACCCCTTATCCTGTAATTCGTGCACCTGCTTCTTCAACTCGACCAGCTCGCTGTTGTTTACTATATAGACATGCCGCAAAATAGGTTCTGCACCTGGCACCAAGTCTATAGAAAATTCAACATCTCGATCTAGCGGCAATCTTGGCAATTCCTCAGGAAACACATCCAAGAATTCTGCTATCAACGGATGTGGCAACTCCTTGTCTTCTACCATAGCTCCACAAATAATGCCTTCTTCCTGCTCTGCAGCTCCTCTAGCAAACTCGAACTCTGGCTCTCCTGGCAGACCAAACAAAACTCTACCTCCTCTACAATCTATGCTAGCACGGTGCCTACTCAACCAATCCATCCCGAGTACAATATCGTAGCTCGAAAGTGGCATTACAAGTAGACACGCACTCAACTCTCGGCCTTCCAGAGTAACTCTTCGATCCTTGCAAATATCATTAACCAGGATAATGCCTCCCCCGGTCATGATCTTGCAAGTCCTAAGCAAAGGCTCAGCTACCAAACCATGCTTTAGAGTAAAAGAAACAGATACAAAACTATGGGAAGCACCACTATCAAACAAACCTAAAGCTGGAATAGAATCAAAAAGAATAGAACCTGCGATGACATCTCCGGTGGGTTCCTCCTCTTCGACGGTCATAACAAACGCTCGTCCCTGTCGAGCACCTCCCTGCTGCTGATGCTGGACAAAACGCTGCTGCTGTGTCGGAAGCGATCCCCTCGGCGGTGCTGTAGGTGGTCTCGTTTGTGCCCTCGGAGCTGGAGCTGCTCCCTGAACTGCACGACGAGGACACTCCCTCGATTGATGCCCTTCAGTACCACAATACAGACAAACTCCTAGCCTCCTCCTGCAAACTTTCCAGATGTGGCTGGGCTTCTTGCAGTAGTTGCATGGAGCTTTCTGTAACTGTCTCTGCTGCTAAGGTGCCTGGTGAAAAGGCGCTCTAGCTGGAGTCTGGTTCTGCTGTGGCTGCTGGAAAGGTCTGGACTGGAAATGAGGACGTTTGGCAGATACTGCACTGCCGTTGGCCCCCAGAAAAGAATAACGGTCTCTCTTGGTCTTCAAACCTAAATCCCGCTCAACTTTGCGTGCCTCCGCAAGTATCTCCGAGTATGTCTCATAAAAAGACGGAATGAGAATCTTTACTTCCCAGTTTAGACCCTCACGGAAACGAATAGCTCGAACCTCCGGTTCTCTCACCAGATACTCTGTAAATCGGGTCAACCTACCGAACTCCGCAGCGTATTCCTCTACAGACATGCTCCCCTGAATGAGACTCTCAAATTGTCTTCCCAAGTCAAGCCTGTCTATCCGGACGAAAAACTTCTTCTTGAAAAGGTCCTTGAATACCTCCTAAGATTGTCCTACATCAACCAGAACTGGCTCATTTCTGAACCATGTGTGAGCGACGTCGAACAGTTGAAGTCCTACCGCCTCAACCTTCAGATCTTCAGAAAGACGGGACACCCTCATAAGATGCTCAATGTCCTCAAGCCAATCATCAACATAGACGATGCCCTCCGTCCCTTTGAAAACCCTAGGCTCCAGTTTCTTGAAGTCCTGAATGTTGCCTGGCCGAAGCTGAGCAACCTGAGGAACAACCTGTTGCTGGATCGGAACTCCTCTCTCAACTACAGCACAAGCAAGTTGATGAGCACTCTCGATGCTCTGCCATAGAACGTCGGTCTGCCTCTGATGTGCCTCTGACTGAGCCCTCTATGCCTCGAGCATCTCACGAAACAGTGTAAACATCTGTGACGCCTCTGCTGGCACAGGAGGTGGAGGTGGAAGCCCCTCAGATACAGCTGGCACAGTCCTCTGAGTAGGTGGTGGACCTCCGAAAGCAGCTGATACTCCAATCACTGGAGAAGTGACTGGTGCAGGTCCTCGGGATATCGCAGACCTCTCAGAAACTGCTCTCCCCTGCTGTGATCTAGTCTTAGGCGGCATCCTGAGACAAAGCGAAAGAAAGAATCAATATGGCACAAGATGTATGACATCAAGGAAAGGACAGTTTAAGGGATCAAGTATCAATATCAAAGGAGAATAGTTGAATCAAAAGAATTTTCCTAGATGTGATAGAGTATCTCAGCCTATTTCCTATATCCTATCGCAGGCTCGCAGTAGTACAACTAAGTTGTCGCACTACCACGACATCACATACTTTGTGAAGCTAGACCTGCATGGGCCACCACCAAAAATATGTCACGACCCGCACCCGGTGTAAGGGTACTAGTCGGAAATAACGCCCAGCCTACGCCGCAGAATCGACGGTAGAACACTGTCTAGATAATCTATCTAACAATATAATGAAACACCAATAATTATAGTATACTCAATCACAAAACTAAGATGGAAATGAGCACGAATCAGATAAAGAATAGAATAGTCAAAATACAACTCATGAGTCTAAAATAATACATCAATAGTCTGAAGAAATACAGAAATAAGCTGGAGACAAATCCAGTACAAAGAATACTACGAAGCTACAACTCCAGGGTCAACTGTGTAGCGCCCCGTTCTCCCGATGCGGAGAGTGCGGCTAAGAAACACAAGACGGTATCGTTCGATCGGGATAGATTGAATTAAGAACTCGTCCTCGTTATAGATTTGTTTCTTCGGAATCGATTCCCATATTCAGTGGACTGCGCCCCAAGGATCGGCTTAGCGGCAGAGTCAGGAGGGACCTCTCCGCTGCTATCTTTTATTGTCTCGGTTTTCGATGTCGCTTGTTGCTTTCGTGCTTTGAGTTGGTTTTGGGATTTGCTTGTTTTCCTTGAACGGTTTCGATGGTTTTTATTATTTTCGTTCATTGAACTGCACTTCAATTCCGAGATTGGAAAGAGAGGAAGAAGTATTAATCGAGCTGTTCGTGTGCAGGTGAACGAGCAGTAGGCGGCTTACGAACGGAGTCGTGAAGCGCCTCTTTCCTTCTTCTTTCCAAAATCTAAGTGAGTGGCTACCAACCCGATTAGCTAGCTCTGCTTCCAGCTTCATTCCTTTGCCCTGATCAAACGATACCAAGTAATAATAAAAGAAACCAAGATAAAAGAGAATAGACTTGGTTATATGCTTGTCACGAACGAATACTTAAATTCATGCTTGTTCGCTTGGAAATAATCATAAAATGTTGCTTGTCATGTGCAAATACATATTTCATGCTCGTGTTGCCTCGAAGGCGTAACTGATTGTTTAAGTAACGTATTGTTCGATCATGGACAACTTGTGCACAAGGGTAAGTTCTGCGGACGGTCGCTGGGGCACTGGCACCGTTCCGGTCCGGGCGGAACTCGTGTGTAGTCATCGTGTGCTGGAGGGGATAGCTTGCAATGCATCGTGTGCTTGTCGTATTCTGGTTGCATGCTATCCCTGTCATTAACTATGTCCGTTATGGCACCACGCCAGTGATCATCGTGTATATTTAAACCTGTTGCATACTAACTTGTGTCTCCGTGGCAGGGAAGGCAAGGTAAGTATTGTGCAGGTAATTCAGACAGTCAGGTAAAATCTACCGAACGGTGGCACGTTCATTTCAGTAAATTCAATATGCTGCTTACTTGCAAATGAACTAAGGCAAGATAGAAACCAACCAAATAAGCATGCTTCACTAAACAACGTGTTGATTGGTATAGTCAGGCTAGCTCGCCTTCACCAGCATGTTTCGATATGCTAACCCTCTTTAAAACAGGTTCTCCGCACCAAGGCGAACCGAGCGAGGAGCCGAAGTCGTCTTCCCGATCCAGTCCAGCTGTTAGCGCATCTTCACCGCGCCTCAAAGCCTTTGAAGTCCGAAGCTGCAACTCTTCATACACAAATGCAGCTCCGTGGCAAAGCGATCCTCCAGCCTGGAGGTCTTTATCGTTTTGAGTTTATAAAAGGATGTAATGTACATGACTGCTATCTCATTTTGAGTCAACCCTTTTGTAAGCCGTTCGGCATATTAGCTAACTCGTTCAAGAGTTTGTAATAGATGTTCATTATCTATAAAGAGAACTTTTAAATGTTTCAAATCTGTGTTTCAATTTATCTGCGTACTCTGAATATGTGCTTGCTATGCAAATCATTAAAGCCTTGTGCGGGCGCAACTCCAGGCCCGCACGGCGGTCACGACTCGGGGGACGCCTCGGGGCATGACATAGTGGTATCAGAGCACAGATTCAAGGTTCCTTAGACTTCGGGCTGGAAAAAGTCCTTTAACGATCAAATTCCTGTGCGAACTCTTGAACTCGCTAGGCCAAAATGAGATACGTTCATGCAATAAGTCCATAATACATTATGATCCTAATGTAATTTACCTTCTTTTGAAGGAATGGATCCAGCGCAATCTGCAGCGCAACCACCGATCGAAACACAAGAGGGCAGTTCGGGTACTTCGGGAAGCTCTCGAAGCCAAAGAGGCATGTCTCAAGTCGACCCGTTTGAGAGGGTAATGCAAATGTTAGAATCGCAACGACAACGAGACGATGCTCGCCAAGCTAAGCTCGAGAGTAATCTAGAGACCCGATTCTCAGTCCAACAGAAGCAGGTCGATGCCCTGCAACAAATTGTTCAGACTTTGGCTGCCAACCATTCCGCCGCAACAGCAGCGACTCCGGTGGAACAGCCCATGCTTGAAGTGGAGATGCCTCAAATTCCAAGGCCGAGGGACGTGACTGCCTTCAACTTGGGCCATTTCAAGAAAGTCTGCAACACCCCATTCAACGGGACTGAGGACACAGTGGTAGCTCTAGATTGGCTAGCCGAGATTGAAGACCACTTCACTCTGCTAGAGGTCCCCGAAGATAAGCGCGTCGCCTGCGCGCAACTGCAGCTCCGCCTCAACGCACACGATTGGTGGGACGTGCATCGACGATCTCTCCAATTTGATCACGGAGAGGAGGCGATCTCGTGGACGACCTTTCGTGCCGCGTTCGAAGAGGAGTTTATACCGCCCCCAGTACAACGTAAAATGGAAAATGACTTCGTGCAGCTGAGGCAGGGCAGTATGACAGTTAAGCAATACTCCGCCGAGTTCAACCGACTCTCGAAGTTCGCTAGGGCCTATTTACCTGATGCAGCGAGTCGAGCCAGAAGGTTTGAAGGTGGACTACGCTCTGCCATCCATTCGCACGTGGCCAATAATCAGTATGGAACCATGCGTGAAGTTATGAATCACGCCCTGTCGCTCGAACCACTCTATCCTCATGTTGCTGCCGGCGCTGTGCATACATCCAGTCACAAATGCCAAAGCAACGAGGAAGGAAATACCGCTACAAAGTGCCCGAATAACGCTGGTCAGCAGGACGGGGATTGGAACAAAACTTGTCACTTCTGTATGAGAAAAGGGCACCTTAAGAAGTACTGCCGTAAAAGACTTGGATTATGCCTCGCTTGTGGCGATCCAGCCCATGCTATTTCCTCCTGTCCGAACCTTCATGGTCGTCGTCCTGAACAAAATAATCCCTAACGGTAAGTTCTACCCTAAGTTTCGGGACGAAACTTCCAATTAGTTGGGTAGGATGTAGCGCCCCGTTCTCCCGATGCGGAGAGCGCGGCTAAGAAACACAAGACGGTATCGTTCGATCGGGATAGATTGAATTAAGAACTCGTCCTCGTTATGGATTTGTTTCTTCGGAATCGATTCCCATATTCAGTGGACTGCGCCCCAAGGATCGACTTAGCGGCAGAGTCAGGAGGGACCTCTCCGCTGCTATCTTTTATTGTCTCGGTTTTCGATGTCGCTTGTTGCTTTCGTGCTTTGAGTTGGTTTTGGGATTTGCTTGTTTTCCTTGAACGGTTTTGATGGTTTTCATTGTTTTCGTTCATTGAACTGTACTTCAATTCCGAGATTGGAAAGAGAGGAAGAAGTATTAATCGAGCTGTTCGTGTGCAGGTGAACGAGCAGTAGGCGGCTTACGAACGGAGTCGTGAAGCGCCTCTTTCCTTCTTCTTTCCAAAATCTAAGTGAGTGGCTACCAACCCGATTAGCTAGCTCTGCTTCCAGCTTCATTCCTTTGCCCCGATCAAACGATACCAAGTAATAATAAAAGAAACCAAGATAAAAGAGAATAGACTTGGTTATATGCTTGTCACGAACGAATACTTAAATTCATGCTTGTTCGCTTGGAAATAATCATAAAATGTTGCTTGTCTTGTGCAAATACATATTTCATGCTCGTGTTGCCTCGAAGGCGTAACTGATTGTTTAAGTAACGTATTGTTCGATCATGGACAACTTGTGCACAAGGGTAAGTTCTGCGGACGGTCGCTGGGGCACTGGCATCGTTCCGGTCCGGGCGGAACTCGTGTGTAGTCATCGTGTGCTGGAGGGGATAGCTTGCAATGCATCGTGTGCTTGTCGTGTTCTGGTTGCATGCTATCCCTGTCCTTGACTATGTCCGTTATGGCACCACGCCAGTGATCATCGTGTATATTTAAACCTGTTGCATACTAACTTGTGTCTCCGTGGCAGGGAAGGCAAGGTAAGTATTGTGCAGGTAATTCAGACGGTCAGGTAAAATCCACCGAACGGTGGCACGTTCATTTCAGTAAATTCAATATGCTGCTTACTTGCAAATGAACTAAGGCAAGATAGAAACCAACCAAATAAGCATGCTTCACTAAACAACGTGTTGATTGGTATAGTCAGGCTAGCTCGCCTTCACCAGCATATTTCGATATGCTGACCCTCGTTGAAACAGGTTCTCCGCACCAAGGCGAACCGAGCGAGGAGCCGAAGTCGTCTTCCCGATCCAGTCCAGCTGTTAGCGCATCTTCACCGCGCCTCAAATCCTTTGAAGTCCGAAGCTGCAACTCTTCATACACAAATGCAGCTCCGTGGCAAAGCGATCCTCCAGCCTGGAGGTCTTTATCGTTTTGAGTTTATAAAAGGATGTAATGTACATGACTGCTATCTCATTTTGAGTCAACCCTTTTGTAAGCCGTTCGGCATATTAGCTAACTCGTTCAAGAGTTTGTAATAGATGTTCATTATCTATAAAGAAAACTTTTAAATGTTTCAAATCTGTGTTTCAATTTATCTGCGTACTCTGAATATGTGCTTGCTATGCAAATCATTAAAGCCTTGTGCGGGCGCAACTCCAGGCCCGTACAGCGGTCACGACTCGGGGGACGCCTCGGGGCGTGACATAGTGGTATCAGAGCACAGATTCAAGGTTTCTTAGACTTCGGGCTAGAAAAGTTCCTTTAACGATCAAATTCCTGTGCGAACTCTTGAACTCGCTAGGCCAAAATGAGATACGTTCATGCAATAAGTCCATAATACATTATGATCCTAATATAATTTACCTTCTTTTGAAGGAATGGATCCAGCGCAATCTGCAGCGCAACCACCGATCGAAACACAAGAGGGCAGTTCGGGTACTTCGGGAAGCTCTCGAAGCCAAAGAGGCATGTCTCAAGTCGAACCGCTTGAGCGGGTAATGCAAATGTTAGAATCGCAACGACAACGAGACGATGCTCGCCAAGCTAAGCTCGAGAGTAATCTAGAGACCCGATTCTCAGTCCAACAGAAGCAGGTCGATGCCCTGCAACAAATTATTCAGACTTTGGCTGCCAACCATTCCGCCGCAACAGCAGCGACTCCGGTGGAACAGCCCATGCTTGAAGTGGAGACGCCTCAAATTCCAAGGCCGAGGGACGTGACTGCCTTCAACTTGGGCCATTTCAAGAAAGTCTGCAACACCCCATTCAACGGGACTGAGGACGCAGTGGTAGCTCTAGATTGGCTAGCCGAGATTGAAGACCACTTCACTCTGCTAGAGGTCCCCGAAGATAAGCGCGTCGCCTGCGCGCAACTGCAGCTCCGCCTCAACGCACACGATTGGTGGGACGTGCATCGACGATCTCTCCAATTTGATCACGGAGAGGAGGCGATCTCGTGGACGACCTTTCGTGCCGCGTTCGAAGAGGAGTTTATACCGCCCCCAGTACAACGTAAAATGGAAAATGACTTCGTGCAGCTGAGGCAGGGCAGTATGACAGTTAAGCAATACTCCGCCGAGTTCAACCGACTCTCGAAGTTCGCTAGGGCCTATTTACCTGATGCAGCGAGTCGAGCCAGAAGGTTTGAAGGTAGACTACGCTCTGCCATCCATTCGCACGTGGCCAATAATCAGTATGGAACCATGCGTGAAGTCATGAATCACGCCCTGTCGCTCGAACCACTCTATCCTCATGTTGCTGCCGGCGCTGTGCATACATCCAGTCACAAACGCCAAAGCAACGAGGGAGAAAATACCGCTACAAAGCGCCCGAATAACGCTGGTCAGCAGGACGGAGATTGGAACAAAACTTGTCACTTCTGTAAGAGAAAAGGGCACCTTAAGAAGTACTGCCGTAAAAGACTTGGATTATGTCTCGCTTGTGGCGATCCAGCCCATGCTATTTCCTCCTGTCCGAACCTTCATGGTCGTCGTCCTGAACAAAATAATCCCTAACGGTAAGTTCTACCCTAAGTTTCGGGACGAAACTTCCAATTAGTTGGGTAGGATATAGCGCCCCGTTCTCCCGATGCGGAGAGCGCGGCTAAGAAACACAAGACGGTATCGTTCGATCGGGATAGATTGAATTAAGAACTCGTCCTCGTTATGGATTTGTTTCTTCGGAATCGATTCCCATATTCAGTGGACTGCGCCCCAAGGATCGTCTTAGCGGCAGAGTCAGTAGGGACCTCTCCGCTGCTATCTTTTATTGTCTCGGTTTTCGATGTCGCTTGTTGCTTTCGTGCTTTGAGTTGGTTTTGGGATTTGCTTGTTTTCCTTGAACGGTTTCGATGGTTTTCATTGTTTTCGTTCATTGAACTGCACTTCAATTCCGAGATTGGAAAGAGAGGAAGAAGTATTAATCGAGCTGTTCGTGTGCAGGTGAACGAGCAGTAGGCGGCTTACGAACGGAGTCGTGAAGCGCCTCTTTCCTTCTTCTTTCCAAAATCTAAGTGAGTGGCTACCAACCCGATTAGCTAGCTCTGCTTCCAGCTTCATTCCTTTGCCCCGATCAAACGATACCAAGTAATAATAAAAGAAACCAAGATAAAAGAGAATAGACTTGGTTATATGCTTGTCACGAACGAATACTTAAATTCATGCTTGTTCGCTTGGAAATAATCATAAAATATTGCTTGTCTTGTGCAAATACATATTTCATGCTCGTGTTGCCTCGAAGGCGTAACTGATTGTTTAAGTAACGTATTGTTCGATCATGGACAACTTGTGCACAAGGGTAAGTTCTGCGGACGGTCGCTGGGGCACTGGCACCGTTCTGGTCCGGGCGGAACTCGTATGTAGTCATCGTGTGCTGGAGGGGATAGCTTGCAATGCATCGTGTGCTTGTCGTATTCTGGTTGCATGCTATCCCTGTCCTTGACTATGTCCGTTATGGCACCACGCCAGTGATCATCGTGTATATTTAAACCTGTTGCATACTAACTTGTGTCTCCGTGGCAGGGAAGGCAAGGTAAGTATTGTGCAGGTAATTCAGACGGTCAGGTAAAATCCACCGAACGGTGGCACGTTCATTTCAGTAAATTCAATATGCTGCTTACTTGCAAATGAACTAAGGCAAGATAGAAACTAACCAAATAAGCATGCTTCACTAAACAACGTGTTGATTGGTATAGTCAGGCTAGCTCGCCTTCACCAGCATGTTTCGATATGCTGACCCTCGTTGAAACAGGTTCTCCGCACCAAGGCGAACCGAGCGAGGAGCCGAAGTCGTCTTCCCGATCCAGTCCAGCTGTTAGCGCATCTTCACCGCGCCTCAAAGCCTTTGAAGTCCGAAGCGGCAACTCTTCATACACAAATGCAGCTCCGTGGCAAAGCGATCCTCCAGCCTGGAGGTCTTTATCGTTTTGAGTTTATAAAAGGATGTAATGTACAGGACTGCTATCTCATTTTGAGTCAACCCTTTTGTAAGCCGTTCGGCATATTAGCTAACTCGTTCAAGAGTTTGTAATAGATGTTCATTATCTATAAAGAGAACTTTTAAATGTTTCAAATCTGTGTTTCAATTTATCTACGTACTCTGAATATGTGCTTGCTATGCAAATCATTAAAGCCTTGTGCGGGCGCAACTCCAGGCCCGCACGGCGGTCACGACTCGGGGGACGCCTCGGGGCGTGACAAACTGTCTCAGTTGGGATAAGTCCCTCTTGAGCCAGGGTCTCAGAATCTAAACCCACAACATCCTGGGGTCCATAAAAGGTAGGGTACCACTCCTCAGTGTCATTTGGAAAAATATATGCAGTCAGGAAAGGAGCAGAATACATCTCTAACAGCAGTTCTAATTAATGATAAGAACTATGTAACAGTAAATAGTTGTGGATAAACAAGATGCATAATAGATACAAGAGATATATATACAATAAGTAAATACTGGAAATAAATACAATAATGAATAATATGCCAATGAAACAATAATACTAATGACTAAGTGTGTGAGTACTAGCTTAACATATGATCGGCTTGGGCAAGATGCAATGCAGCCTGGCTAATCATACGTGCGGTGCATGATCAACACTATTCTGTAATCTATACTTTATTCAATAGGGATATTGATCACATATATATACTAATACTCCCTACCCCCGACTAGTATAATAGATCCAACCACGGTATGCTATGGCACGAGATTCCCCAAGAAGATAGCTAGTCTTCCCGAGAATCGGTGTCTGTACATGTACAAGATAACCAATAAAATAATACTTGCACCATATACACTATATACCAAGGAATAACATCGTTATTCTCATGACTAGATCCGGATATACCAATCCGTGTAACCATAGTGTCAAGAGAACATAGATATCTACACTAGATACAATGAACATAGAGGATATCATAAATGAGAAACTATCAGAGAATGTACTCGCCTGAAGTCCAATGAACAGTCTCACAGATGTCTGACTCGGTGCCTCGAAGACCTAGATATGGAATACAACATCAATACAAGGTCCCGAAAAGAGAACAAGCTAAACTAGCCAACTTCTAGGTCAAAAGTCAACTATGGTCAACTCTAAAGTCAACTAAAGTCAACTATGGTCAACTATGGTCAAACCAATGTCAACCATCTATTTCTAGGTTGCATAAGTCTAGCACCAAAATCTTGGATCAAAATACTAAAATCTAAGTCATAAAACTACATCCTTAAATATTAGGATACCGTATCTTAGGATACGTGAATCCATGGTAAATCTCACAATACCTATATATCAATAATAAAGTATATAATATAGAATATTAATTACAAACAAATAGGAATCATGGTTTTGAACCAACTTGGGATCCACCCAAAGTAATGCTCCAGATACATAGATATAGTATTTACCCTTATACAATATATACTATATATATATACTAATATTATACAATTAAAATTATAACAATACTAGTATTATATCTCACAATAAATACATATATATATACATATATATATATAAATATAATATATAAAATATAAACTAAAACTGCCTAACTGTCACTGAAAAACTGTGTGCTAAAACACTGATTTTCAATAAACAACCCCTTCAGTGACAGTTCCAACTGTCACTGCAAACGCCGACACCAAAACCGCTGTATAAATGCACTGTTGTCACTTATTGGTGACAGTTCGATTGTCACAGAATGACCGTCGCTGATGTTGTCGTAATATTCCCGGCCGCTGCATTAATGACAGAACTTTCATTAAATGTCCTAATAATGCTACAACGGCTGCTACTTTAATGACAGTATCTGTCATTAAATGCCGCTGTCGCCAAAGCTAAAATAATATATATAAATATATAAATCAATATATATATATATATATATAAAACAAATAAGTAAATATATACTTCTATATATACATAATCCTATACATATAAATAAATATTAATAGCTACAGTACACATCTATGTACTAATGTACATATTTTAACATGGTTAAATGCACACATAAAAATACATTCATTTATATATAATTAATTATATAATAATTATAATTAATATAATTACTCATTTAAACACATAAATATATTTTATAAAACATTTATATATAATTTATTTTATTAACATAAGTTGTAACATATATAAATGTATGTAAAAGAAAGCTACATATATTTTTATATATTATATTAGTACACATAAAAAATACGTAGATCTATGCTACAATAAATATCATAATAATTACACTAAAATAAATTTATAACATCTATATATATTTACTAATTTATAATTGAAGAATTAAACCACAAATAATTAGATCTATACATAAACACACACAAATGGTGAGTATCACACCGTATCACACTAGATCTAGGATACACATACGACACGAGTCCAACACACAACCAATTGTACCCCGAAGGACACAAACAAGTTACAAATAATATTTATGAATAAATCAAAGTGTCAAATGTAGATCTATGTGTCAGTGTCAAAATACGACATGTACAAAGTCCCGTGTCGAAGGAAAAACTCCCAAAACAATACGTATCACCAAATTGTCGGGATACGACCTACACGTACCCAAATATGGACACGACACTAGCCCCAAACACATAAGCACATGCCCAATTGATCTATAGGAATTCCTCCAAAATAGACACAAAAAGCACCATAACTTTCTCCATGGGTCTCCTATGAATACAAAACCAAGTCCTATGGGTAGTACATACATATGGGTTAATTTTTCATGATTAAATCTCAGATTTAAAAGCTATTTTAAGGGAAAAAACTGAATTATACCTATTGGGAGATGGAATCCCAATGAAACCTCCAATTGAGATGAAGTTGCTTCCAAATTATAGATCCTTGCTCCTCTTTGTAGATCCTTGCTTCCTCCTTCTAGATTCTTGCTTCTCAACTTTCTAATGGTGAATTGGAAAGGAATTAAAATGAATTTGGTAGGAAAATCGAATGGGAATGAAAGGAATTTGGTAGTGGGAAATTCTAGATCTAGATTTGGAATAAAAATGAGAGGAGAGAGAATTTTCCCCCCTCTTTTAATAGGCCGGCCCATACCCCTTCCTCAAGCAATTATGAAATATCCAATGTACCCCTTGGGGCCTCTCATGAAGAAATAATTAAGGAAGGAAGCTTCTAATCTAATGATTTAATTAATTTAATCCATCTCCTTAACAATGGGCTTTCTAAATGGGCCAAGTCTAACTAATTAATTCATGTTGGTCCATGGGTCCAAACTAAACTAGTTGGGTCCACTAATACAAGTCTAAAATAAATAAATAACATCTAACAACAATTAAATAATACAACAAAAATTATTTACCATGCACAATATTTAATTAAATAGGAAAAGACTAAAATACCTTTCCTAGAAAATGTGGTAGTGACAACAACCCTCTATTTTAATTTTATATATTATTCCTTTGCGACCTTAGCGTTCGCTAATTGTGCGACGACTAAATTTTGTTCTTCTACTCTTCATCTTTCAACTCGTGCCATCTGACACTTCTGATTGTAGGCCAGGTAATTTATTCTGTGTTAAGGACATATAGTTGCTGGGATTATAGTTGTAAATGTTAAATTTTGAAATTTTGTGCTTAGTAGTTAGAACTTAATGGTTTAAGCTATTCTTGTAGATTGAGACCTGGCGCTTATCCCTTAGTTTTAAATTGCGTAACATGTACCCCCACCTCGATACGAGTTAGATCCTTTCCCCTTGACTGCCAGTAACTCTTCTATCCTTACTATTGATACTTGCTCTATGAGCGCTATGATTAAGACTTAAGATGACCATGACCTATGTAATATGAGCGGATATCCTAATAAGTACCAAGACCCCTTCTCGTAGACCTTAACAGGAGTTTCTACGTTATCCTTAAGATAATTACGGTATTAGTTTATTATTATAAGTTGGGTAGTATACCTCACAACCTAGTATCATATAGTCTTTTCCCTATTATTGAAGTATGATTGAACAACATTAACTGTATGCTAGCTTAGGATGACAGTATTTTTTTTGGACTATAGAACTTAGAGGCTATACCCCTACTTTGTCGACTATCAACTTAGATAAGGAATTATTATGAAAACTGTAGAGATTGTAGAGCCTTATCTTTTGTGAACTTGAATTATTATGTACCTTCTTTCATCATAATCCAGCTTATTTATTGTAAGCCCCCTGATTTTCAGTAATTATTAATTTGGATTTTTTATAATTTTCTGGAATTTCCCGAGATTATTCTGTAATTAAAACCTAGGCCTTTGGTAATTAAATGATTTTTATTTGCTATTAATTAATATTAAAATATTATGAAAATAATATTTTATGGTATAAAATGGAGAACCGGACATAGGGTAATTTTTCGGGAATTTATTGGACTCCGAAAGTATTTTTAAAGCCCTAGAAACTATTAAATAAATAAACCGAATTAAACCCGTCTCAACGCCCAACATCCACATGAGAGCCGAAGCCAAGCCCAAGGAGCGTTGACCCAGCCCAAAACCTAGGTCAAACCCTAGTCCAATTTCTGTATGTATAAATACATAATTCCCTAAGTTTTTCTCCACAAAGAAAAATAAAAAGAAAAAGAAAATTATTAATAAAAGCCCCAAATCCCTAATTTCTAAACCTAACCCTAACCCTAACCGACCGCCGGCCGACCCCTCCGGCGAGTCTCCGGCGGAGCACCGCCCAGCCGCCCATCTCCTCAACCCTCTGCCCTAGCCGCCGCCCATCTCCGCCCGTTCCCGCTGAGAATCCTCGCCCCTAGCCCAGCCGCCCATCCCCTCTTCATCTCTCCGCCACGCCTCGACCACCATCGACCACCGCCCGCTCAGCCGCCTCATCTCCGCCCCAAAGCCCCTCCGCTCGACCACCAACCCGCAGTCGGCTCCACCGTCCTCCAGCGCCGACCCCGATCCATCGCATCCCCCGTGGCCGACCTCGTGACTGGCCGAGCCCCCGCTCCGGCCAACTGTGCTGAGCCGCCGCCGCCCTAGCCTGACCTCGCCGACCCCGAGCCCGGCTCCCTCCGGCGAAGCCCCGCCGCTGGCCGCCTGAAACCCAGCACGGACACGGCAGGACACAGTTCGAGTCGGACACTACAGGCATAGGACGCGAACGCGTAAAAATTAGTCTTCACGGAGCCCTGTTCAGGTAACGTTTTCTCTCACCTCGTGATTCTGTTTTCGATTCCGTCAATTGAGTCACGTAGAATGTATGACCCTCTCGGTGTCCGTGCAACCCGCTTGGGGCATCGCGTCCTGTGGTGATCGCGAATCGCGATCCAAAAATAGGAAAAATAATGCCCTATTTCACCCTGAACTTGAGTGTGCCCCACCAAACGGGACGACTTGGTCGCACACGGTCTTCACCGAAACGTGCGCGTCGTTGATACGGACGTGTGGGATTTTGCAGAAGTTTATTTGGATGTGCGTGTACACCGGAATCAACGCGTATCCGCCGACAACTCTCCGTATCCGCCTATTCTGGAACACGCTGTAACTTTGTGTACACACGTCGGATCGAGACAAAACTTGCGCCATCGGACTCGTAGCAATACGCTGGTCCTGTGACCCAAGTTTGGTTCGATTCTGAGAACGTTGACAAAATCGCGTATCGTGGGCCCCACAGGCTCCACTTGACGGGCGATTTTGTGATCGGCTCATCGGAATCCAATTCTGAAAGTTCCGTTAGATTCGTATCATTATTCCTGACTTGTTGACACTAAGTTGTATGAATTGGAGACCTTTGATCCTGACACGCTTTTCGGTGCAAAGTGGCCCACGTGTGGACCCCGCTTTGACCCAGAAATGTCGTTTTTGCCCTTGTCTCCAAATTGGACTCAAGGACAGGCATTTTTAGCTATTTGATATTTTCTGAATCTAATGGTGATGTTTATTTCAGCAACCGGAGTAGTACCTGCAGATCACACTGAGACCAGAGCTACAGTTGGAGCCAGGACCCCAGGCAAGTGTACCTCGCCAAAACTTGCAGTCTTTGTTACTTATTTCCTTGGCTTATATATATATATTGTGGTTCATGCTTGACCTAGGACCGTGTGACTTTACTTAGCGTCCGATTCATAGTCGGGTGCCAACACCGTACGCGACGTTGTGTATTGTCATCTAGACATGGATACCGAGACCCCATCTTTCTCGTACTTGTCCTATCAAGTACATTATAACCCAGGATACTTGACACTATTCATGGACATGATCTTCCTGAGATATTCGTGGTGATTCTGTATAGGATACAGGACTTGACATTGACATTATGTTCCTAGATACTATATGACTTGTTGTATTAGATATGATTGTGCGTGACATGGACATGGGGCCACATGGACATAAGACGTATGATTATATTGGGTGGGGAGGGACACACAGGCTACATGTTGATTTTATATATTATGTCGGCGTCTCAGTCTTTCGCTGAGCTAGACGACCACATGATATCACTGCTACCGGCTCCCCGGCACAGAGCTTGTAGTTGTTTCAGCCTGAGTTCTAGTGCTGCTCTCATCTTGCATATCACTTAGCTGGTTATTTAGTATATCCCTATTGTTCCATTTATTGCTGGAGAGACACAGGCTACAGGTTGACTATATTATGCCGTCGTCTCAGTTTCTCTCTGAGCTAGACAACTACATGATATCACTGCTACCCGGCTCCCCTATACAGAGCTTGTAGTAGTCTCAGCCTGAGTACTGGTGATGTTCTCACCTGCATTTCACATAGATGGTTACATATTTACCCTGTTTATTTTATTGACTATTTCACTGCATTATTATGGCTTGTATTTTCTGTACCTTGTTATGTCCCATGAGGACCTGGATCCGGGTTATGTCCCCAGGATTAGCAAAGGAGATCCACCCAGAGTTATACAGTACATGAGCATTAGTAGGAGCAGAAGCAGGAACATGAGCAGTTACTAGAGTAGTACCAGATTCAGTAGATGGGTGATCACCGAGGTTATCTTCTGAGTATATACTGTTCCATACTCAGTATTGGCTATAGTTATCTTTATTCTTGTATCTTGACAAATGTATCAGACTCATGGTCGGGTTATTACCCGAGTTTATATTTTATTGAGATATGATCTTGCTTTATGATTCTAATATTGTTGTATATATTCTGTGGATGAGATTAGTATATTTAGACCATTATTGTTGTACTACAGCTTAAGCATGCCCCGATGGATCCATTAAATTGGATTTGTCCATCGGTGTGTGCTGCTGGCCATTATCACGTGTCCGGTCCCTCGGTATTTTGGGATTGGGGCGTGACATTTATGTTTGCTGTACTACCTTGACTTATGCTGCTATTATATCCTAGTTTTTGCAAGCTTATTCTTTTATCGAGCTTGTTCATGGCATATATATTATTGGGTGCACACAATGATACAATTGCCTAATTAGAATCGGTGTATTAAGGTCTAGCTAACCTTAGTGCGCTTGGTTCGCTCTTCGCATGACTACTTTATGTGGATTGAGATATATGGTAGTAGACGGATATACTTGCCCCTAGACATGTCTGACACATCGTATCGGTTACATAACTGTACTGATACGAGCATGTAAATAGAAAGTTACCAAAAATAGAATTTCAATCCACAATTGTCCTGACAACTCTCTTTTCGAATTCTTTAATCTCTTTGAACCTCGTACTTGTATTCTATCACCTTCACCTTGAATTCTTTATTATTGCTCTCCGTCTTCCCTTATTTCAGAAAGATGAAACCTCGTGCTAAGTATAAGTTGACACACTGATAGTACTAGATATACCCCATAAGGCTAATCATATGACTTAGTGACCCTCTTTTATAATTGATTAAGGGCATATCATAGGTGATATGTTTGGTGTTAAAACTTTGAGGATTGAATAATATGATTAAATAATTTAAGGAATAGTTTTTATAGATGTATAGCCTTAGGTGATAGATGGGTAAATCTTAAGTTCGGTAGATTGTGAATCCCTCACCCAAAATTAGACCTACTTAGCTTAGATAGTGAGACTAAGGTTAGATTGAGTCTAGTTAGAGATAGAACACGATATTTTTATTTAATTTTGTAATAATTATATCACTTAGTGCCCCTTATCGTGCTCCGATAATTGGAGCACTACACTAGCCACTGCCTTCCTATAAATTCCATACCCTTATCCTAGACGTGCCCATCATCCGTTCTGATCTTTGTGCAACTTTTCAATTGTTGGGCGCTTTCATGCAAAAGAGCATTTAGGTGTCCACACCATTGGACATGACACATGAAAAAACCTATTTTTCGCTCATGTGGTTTTTCCCATAATTTTTTTCGGGATGTGCGACGCGCAACATCGCCCACCCCTTTAAACCTGGCCTTGCATTTTAAACAATGCAAATCTTATACCACCCTTGACTTTCTACCACGGCTTAGTTTTAATTTCGAGGACAAAATTTTTATAAGTTGGGTCGAATGTAAAACCCCTATTTCTAAAAACCATAATTATTTTTTTATTAATTAATAATTTAATTGTAGTATAGTGGCTAATTAGGAGAAATATATTTTTAATAATTTTTATTTTAGGTGTTCGGGCACTTAGAGGATTTATGAGACCATCATGAATTTTTCAGAATTTATTTCATGTAGGAGACCCCTTGGGCAGTTGCTAGCCTAACGGTGTGCATTAATATAATCTATAAATTTTCTTATGAGTATATATATATATATATATATATATATATATATATATATATATATATGCATATATATATTTTATAAAAAAAAGGAAAAGTAAAGAAAAGAAATTAATAATATAATAATAACTATACTAATAATCATTCCAATGTTAGCAAACGTTAGCAACTTTGCTAGCAAGCACTAGAAAAAATCCTCCTTTACCACACAGACCCGCCCACCTATAAATTCCCATTCCTAGCAAAGCCCAGCCAATGCCTCCTTAGCCCGCGACCTTAAAACCGAACCATTCTCTCTCTCTCTCTCTCCCTATTATATATATATATATATATATATATATATATAAACCCTAATCTAAAATCTCCAGACCCTCCTCTTCTCATCTAGACCTAGAGAGAGCCGCTACCGCAGCCAGAGAACCCCGCCAGGCCGTCCAAACCAATCCCGACGACCCCGACCCCGTGCACTGCAGATTCCCACACGAGGTACCTTTGTTCCGGAGTTGCTTTCCCTCGACTCGCTCAATCAAACGCCGTTCCGTCTTCACCGGTATGCTCACCCCTTAACACTCTTCCATATCTATATAATAGCAGCCCTTGAACAAAGTGTACGCATAGGCGAAAACAACGCCCAAGTTGGCGCAAGCAGACCGAATTTTGGGATCGCAGAAAACTAAGATGACCACCCATGTTGCCGAGTTCGTATCTCCCACCACAGCGATCCAAATTCGATGATTCTTTTTGGTATGCATAGACCACTTGATCTAGTTTATTTTTTGTTAAATAATCCTAGAATATTAACTGCTGTAGACAGAATTAAATTCGTCACAAAATCCCATGAACCCACTTTTCCAGATTTCCAAAAGTTGTGAAACGGAGCGCGCCCCACCAAACGGGACTGCCCCGTCGTGTACCGAGTGTACCAAACGGTGCGCGCAGTGTAACCGGACACATAAAAATTTACAAAAACTTATTTGGATGCGTGTGCGCGCCGGAATCAGCCCGTATCCGCGGACACACCCCGTGTCGTAACTTTTGTGGAAGTCGCGCGCATTTTGTGCACGCTCGTCAGATTGCGACGAAACTTGCCCCACTGGACTCGTAGTAACGCGCTGGTCCTGTGACATAATTTTCATGCAATTCTGAGACGGTTGACCAAATTGCCAATTGGTGGGCCCCACAGTTGACTTTTTCATCGAAATCCACATTTGGACATTCCGTTGGGTTCGTATTGACATTTAGAGTTGTTTGACCTATAGTTTATCCTATTTAGAGAGTGTTACCCTTGACACGCTTTTTGGTACAAAGTGGGCCACACGTGGACCCCACTTTTACCCGAAATTACGGTTTGCCCCTGTGTCCGAATTGGACGAAAGGAAAGTGCTTTTTAGCTATTTTGCTTATTCTGGGAACGTTGGTGATGTTTATTTCAGCATTCGGAGACATTTGTTCTGTGGCCATAGTTTTTGATCTTGCGCGTTGACTTCTAGACAGTATACCTTACAGCTTTCTTACCAGGCAAGATACCTTGCCAAATTGCTTACAGTATTTTGCATGCTTAGTATATTTCTGTATATTTATTATATTTTTGTATATTTATTGCATGTGTATTTTCTTTCAGTCATTACTATATATATTAGATATGTTGACACACACTTGACACCTAGTATCATGAGAGGACAATCATTAGGCGTATGGGCTTTTAACCCCTCTGGTAAACCGTAGTATATAGTTCGCACTACGGGCGTGTGTCACGCTGGTCGCTACCCCAGAGGTATGTCGATTTCTGTAGAGTCGCACTGGTCACTACCCCAGAGGTATGTCAATTTCTGATGTCCATTGACGGGTGTGTGAGTTGTGAGGCTTAGTTCGAGTAGCCTACCCTTGCCCATACGTCGAAAAGTTGTCCTCATTTGCATTCATATAGATTGTCTTGTACAGCGTACTTATTTATTTTCAAATTATATGCATGTTTACTGTATTCAAGTTGGCTCACTTTTCTGTATCTTGTTACGTCCCTCTGAGGACCTGGTCCTCTGCCAGGTGTATCTGTTCTTGAGTATTTGCAGGAGCATAGATTTGGATGGTTACATATTTTTCATGGATGTCCTCTCTTCGAGCCCGTGATTGCTAGCCGGTATTCTTATATGGTGTTGTTGTGTTGTACTTATTTTATATTTGCTCTTACATTCGAGTTGGTAGTGGATTTATTTCCATCCAACTATCATCCTTAGATACTTATGTTGAGATCTAGTTATATAGATGCTGGTTATTCATTTATATTGATTTTCTGTGGATGAGATTTAGACTGTACCCATGTGACTTGTGATACATGTTATACCACTTGTGGATTGATATTCATATTACAGCGTACGTGTGGATTTTGGTGTCCATATATTGGAGTTTCCGTATCCATGCGGCTGGCATGCTTACGTGTTCCTAGTCCTACGTATTTTGGGACTGGGGCGTGACATCCGTAGAGATTGAATCTATACTTCCAACATCTGATTCGGGAAATTGGCGACCCCCAGTGTCAGAATCAGAAGAATATAAAGTCGGTTGTCATGACCTTGAACGAGTGTTCCGAAACATACCAGCTTCAATATTCTCAAGGAGTCTATTGAATCTCCTTTGGCTTAGAGTCCTAGAGGGATGACGTCTTGAATTTGACCTTCCTCTAGGAATGTGTGAAGCCATGTTCACTGATGCGAATGTAGGCTCTTCTTCCTGTAAAGACAAAGAGTAGTTCAACCGGTCTAAAACTGACCGTTTTGCCTTAGAATAGCAATAATTAACTATAACTTTGTGACTATTACAATAATGCTCCCTAGGGGGTGTAATAGATATGTTAGAAGATCCCTTATCTTTGCGCTTCTGAATCAAGAAATTACGCAAGTCAGGAGGATTAACAGAAGAAGAAAAAGAAGGCTTGTTCCGCCTTTCTACATCAGTTGAAATGCGGATATTGGGAACCATAACTCTCTCCCTGCCATACGTATACAGCAGTTCAGCCATATGTGTAGCACATGATCCATGAGGAGCGTATCTATCCACAAACTGGGCCTTCTTTACGCTAAGGGGCTTGACCTGGCGTAATCTAGAATTTTGCTCAAGCTGGCATAAAACTGAGGAAGTCCTCAATCGGCCATCTGCATCTCGCGTAATTTAGAGAGTGGATAGATTCTTCTCTTGATGGCGTAAAGGCTGAGAGGTTGGGAAGTCCGCCACTTATTTTCCCTTGCGACGATTGCAAGGACCATCTGCCTCATTGTAGAGGGAAGATATATTTTTACGCGCGGGCACTTTTGGAATTTCTGAATTGGCGCTGAGGCATTATCAGAATTTTTGTCTGCCACGTCATAGACGGGAGACTGCATTTTACGCGCATGGCACGAAGTAGACTTCTAGATTGGCACTGAGGCATTGCCAGAAGCTTTGTCTGCCACGTTACAGATGGGAGATAGAGTTTTATGCGCAGGGAGCGGAGTAGACTTCTGGATTAGCGCTGAGGCATTTCCAGAAGCTTTGTCTGCCACGTCACAGACGGGAGACAGAGTTTTATGTACGGGGCGCACAGGTTGCGATGCTACAACCTTGTCGGTCGAAGAAAGAGAGTCTGCAGGAATGGTAGGGGATGTCCGGGGCATCCATACTTTACGCAATTTCCTGTTATCTTGGACAGAGAAGGAATGAGAGCTACCCCCTGCTCGAAGCATGTCTTCGTAGGCTGATTGGTTGAATTGGACGACCAAGGTCTTCTTTGTTGATCCTACGGACATAGCATCGTGTTGAGCAATGGCTTTCTCATCATATGAGAAAGAGGTCCCCAGCAGAGTCGCCATCTTTTGTTTGATAATAAACAAAAGATATAAAACTAGGTTTATACGAAACCCTTTCTTTGGTTTACAAACAAGAAAAAGAAGTACAATTAATCCTATACGAGGATGTTAAGTACAAAAATTTAATTCTGGGGAAATATTGCTATAGGAGTCTGATCTGCAGTCGATCACTTTGTCCCTTGGACCACATAATGACGAAGAAGTACTGTAGAAGACGAAAAAGAAGCTTCAAAGATTGCAGAAGGGCTTAAACTCTCGTTGCCAAAGCTCTCTATATTTTTCTCTCCATGGATTCGTCCCTGGACCTCCGTGGCCGGAGGTCTCCATTTATAGAGTTCAGCTACCGTCGGCGTAGAAGCCGAACAGCGGAGGGAGCTGCATCTTTTACGCGACGGTTATAATAACTGCTACCCACGTATGAATGATCTCTTGAATTGGCGTGTGACACGTGTCCCATTACGAGATAATGCGTATAATCGCTCATCGAAGATCACGATATGCAAGCCACGTAGATAACTGCTCCTCGCGTAGAGATGGTTGGCATAAAAGCCAAATAACTGTCCCGTTGGTGTAAAAGCCAAGTAGCTGTTTTGATGGCGTAAAAAACCAAGTAGCTATCATATTGGCATAGAAGCCAAATATCTGTAATGTTGGCGTAGAAGCCAAATAGTTGTCAGGTTGGCATAGAAGCCAAATAGCTGTCAAGTTGGCGTAGAAGCCAAGTAGGCGTAGAAGCCGTTCAAGTTGGCGTGGATGCCAAGTAGCTGTGTAAAGCTTGATGCTTTTGCAAAAATAGCCTGAGTCGGCGTATTTCAAGGATGTCACGACCCGCACCCGGAATTTGGGCATGAGACGTGGGTACGTCCAGCCTACGCCGCAGCATCGGCGGTAGAACGCTGTCTAGGTCACAAACATAGTGTATCCTGTCAAAAGTCTCAACTCCGTACGGAGGACAATGATAAATAAATCACATTTCTATAATATACTCAATCACAATAAATCTAACTCAAATCCTGGTCCAAATGACCTCACAAAGTCACAAAAATAAATACATCTCAGTCTCAGTCTCAGTCTAAAACAATAAATGCAGAAAAATAATCTAAGCATGGGCAGGCAAGTTCTCCTCTAAGATAGGCACCTCCTCTGGGATTTCTGGGGTGAAATCCTCCTCTATTCCTGGACCGTAATGAGTAGGGCAAAAGTCCTCCAGGTTCTCTGCAAATGTTGTTATCCAGTCAGGATTGGAGCGAAGCACAAGCACTAACAGCAGTTTCATTAATTGACAAAATCTATAAACAGTGTAAGAGATACATGATGGAAGTAAAAGCTGAACATGTGAAGTACTGGAGAATGAAATAGACAATAAAGCATCTAGCAATGAACAATAAATAGTGACTGCTAGAACAGTAATCTGAATAAAGATAAAACATCTAGCTAAGTGATTGAAATATCAGTTTATTATGTGATCGGCTTGGGACTGGATCAGGCTGGTTATATATGATTAGCTATGATTCTTTTAGGTCAGGCTAACCACATGGTTAGCTATGGTGCATATAATGGTCAGGCTAATCATATATAACAGCTATGGAGCATATAAGTGGTCAGGCTGCACCCGACGTGAGAAGTGGGGTGAGCTATGGTACATATAATGTTTGGATATGATCACACAATTTACTAATAGTTCCCCATCCCCCAGCTAGCACGATGGATTCCAACCACGACTCCTCGTGATGGGGATCTAGGGTGCTAACCCGTGTATCAGTAGTGTCGGAATCAAGTATGAAATACACTACAATTTATAGAAGTAATCAATCATGAAAACTGTCAGAGAATGTACTCGCCTGTAGTCCTGAGCAGAGTGTGAGGATCGAGGTCCAAAATGGAATCACAATGACCTATTTATGGAAATTCAATGTTAATTAATGAATTAAAAGAATAACATGCTTAACAATTTAAAAACGAAGTTTCTAGGCCATGTCTAAGGTTTTCTGGTCAATACTAGGTCCAACCAAGTCAATTCTAGGTTTTTGGTCAAAACTAGTTAATACCTTGCTTCTAGGTTCATACTAGCTATTTTTAACTAATACTAGTTAAAACTAGGTTGTGACTAGGTTTCTAGGTCCACCTCATGAGTATCTAGATACTAGGTATCATATAGCTATATAGACTATATAGTGAGTCGTAATAATATACATAACTTATAAATATACTGCCCAATTTATCTATAGGATAGTGTTTATTTAGTGACTTAACTTATACCTTACTCATATACTTAATACCATTAACCCACAGTGCTCACACATTGATCACTGAATTCACAACAGAACTCCCCACTGCTACTCAAGACTACACACTATACATTATACCTCAGGCCTGGGAATTTCTGAGACACATCTACTAATTTTCCTAGGCCTACTGCTACACCCCTACACCTGCACACTGATAACTACTGATACACTAATTTAAACCCTTACATAACCTAATTCCTACACTACCACACCTATAAGCTACTGACACAGTCTACACATGAATCTAACATACAACTTAAAACAGGGCACACAGATCTCTTACTGAAATTCTACACACTAGACACACTAAACTAACAGCATACACACACACACAGTGCATAAGTCACTGATACTTAACCACACAGCCATATATCAACACACACAGATACACCCTCAGGTATCTCACTCCCAATTCACTGCACATACACACACAGCACACATATGCACACAAGGGTACTGGCTCTAGGGTACTCACAACACTCACAGAAATTTCACACAGTCTCACAAATCACTTACTGCACTCACAGTCCTCATACTTGCACTGATACCCAACTACACCTAACTGATACACAGGAAAACTCACACAGGAAAACTGATCCAAAGAACCATTCTCAGTTCTCACACAGTCACATGTACACTCTTGTACACCAGTCCACAGTCTGAACACAGGTACTCACATACTTCACTATACTGATACATAACACTGCATCACTCACTCACTCACTGAAACACTCTCAGAATTACACACAGGAAACACAATTGCTCACTGCTCACTGAGTTTTGGAATACTCACACAACCTAACACCAACACTGATACTGTCACATTGGTTTCAATTCACAGGCACTCACACTGGAATCCCTTAACTGCTGATACCCCATTGTGCACATCCTGCTCTCACCAAAACTGGCCTCACAAACACACACACACACTTAAATTGACTGATACACACAGCCACAACTCGAGCACCCTGTTTTCCCCAAATCTTACTGATACCTACTGCACTTAATGAATTCTGCTCACTCCCAATAACCTACACTGATTCCTCATGGAGGTAATACACCCCTATAGTCTGCACACTGAGAATAATACACTGCCACACCTAGACCTCCACACACACACACACACAGAATTTAACATAATACTCACACACATGTATACTGAAATCCCTAACACAAAACACACACACTGATTTCTAACTGGGACACAATTAACTCACAGAAATACACAGCAAACCTTCACTAACTCTGAACCAAACCCGACTGAACAGAGAATTCTGCCCGACTGTACCCAGTATCAAATCTTAATGTACAAATGAATGCCCCCAACACACAATACATATATATGCATATAGATTCATACATCAATACACAGAATTTAGAATACCTAGATAAATAAACCCTAAAATCGAATTTATATCTACATGAATGGGGAAAAATCTGTCTACAAACCAAATCTAGGGTTAGGGTTCTTAATAATTGGGGAAAACCTATGTGGGTCACCCAAAACCAATCCAAAACCCTAAATTTCGAGATCTACTCAGCAAAGGTGTTTCCTAATGGCCATGAACAATAGAAAACAGGAATTAAATGAAGAAAAAATGGGGTTCTTACCTGCAGGGAAGGTTTCTTCAATGAGATTCTTCTTCTCCCAGGCTTCCTGACCCACGTTCCTTGCTTTGGAGGAAGAGGAAAGGGAACCTAGGGTTAGGGTTTCGAATTTTTGGATGGGAGATGGTTTTTCTCTAGTGGAGGCTAGGGTTTCTCCTGTCTATATTAAAGGATGGCTTTGTGAGAAGCTTTATATATATATAAACCTAGTTCTAGGGTTTCCTATGCACAGCTTTTAGACTGAACCTTTATGTTAAGTCATGTAAGACCTAATAGACTCAAGTTAAGTCAGTCTAGGGTTTCGAGGGTTCACCCTAATTTTGTATTCTAGGGTTTTGCTAGAATAGGGTTTACAAACTAGGGTTTACCCATTAGGGTTGTCCTAATGGATTTCTAGGGTTAGACCTAAAACTAAATATTATTAACAATATATAATTACTTATAAAACTCAGCCATTAATTAAATACATAATTATTTAAAACAGCTAAAATTACAGAAATACCCTTATATGAAAAAGTGGTAGTGACAAAGGAGATAGCGTACGACGTGCTCCTATAGCTGAAAATAGCCTGGTTGGCGTAATGTGTGGGGATGGTGATGTGGACGTATTAGCCCTAATTATAGCTCACCCAGTCTTTGAAAGTAGAACCAAATCTTGTGCATTAAATGCAGAGATCTACCCCCATCTCGCGCATTAACTGCAGAGACGTGCCTCAAGTTCTGTACGATGAACAACTTTTAACGTGGCAGTTGGTTTCCTCTCTTCCTGAGCGTAAAAGCTTATTATAGCCGTCCTCTCGATGCGTAAATAACGTCTTATATCAAGGATTGTGTCACTAAACAACAGTCTGGGGCTCTGTGTAGAATCATCATTAAAGCCGTCCTCTCGATCGTCGTACAGTACTTTTTGTCAGGAGTCAGGTTCACTACTTCAACTGACAGGTTCATTCGAAGAATACGAAGAGATCCTCGTACGACTTCCCACTGCATTAAAAGCAGATGGGTTTTACGCTAAAATGGCGATGTAGCAACCTTTTTATGCCGAAGCAGTCTGGAAATACTGTATTACGCGGGTTGTTCTGGAGCTATGTTTTATGCTGAACTAGTGTCGAAGCTCTGTTGTACGCTGACGGCTCTTTATATTTCACGCCACCCAGTGCTGGAGCTCTATTTTACACGAACTTTCTGCATGTTAAGGATTTTACGCGTATGATTCCCCAGCTTATTTTTCATGCTTCTACATTCACAGACGGGAGACAGAGTTTTATGCGCAGGGCACGGAGTAGACTTATGGATTGGCACTAAGGCATTGCCAGGAGCTTTGTCTGCCATGTCACAGACGGAAGATAAAATTTTATGTGCGGGACACGCAGGTTGCGATGCTACAATCTTGTTGGTCGGAGAGAGAGCCCGCAGGAAGGGTAGAGGATGTCCGGGGCATCCATACTTACGCAATTTCCTGTTGTCTTGGACAGAGAGGGAATGAGAGCTACCCCCTGCTCAAAGCATGTCTTCGTAAGCCGATTGGTCGAATTGGACGACCAAGGTCTTTTTCGTTGATCCTACGGATACAGCATCGTATTGAGCAATGACTTTCTCATCAGATGAGAAAGTAGTCCCCAGTAGAGTCGCCATCTTGTGTTTGATAATAAACGAAAGAAATTAAAACTAGGTTTATACGAAACCTTGGTTTACAAACAAGAAAAAAAAGTACAATTAACCCTATACGAGGATGTTAAGTACAAAAATTTGATTCTGGAGAAATATTGCTATAGGAGTCTGATCGGCGGTCGATCACTTTGTCCCTTGGACCACACGATGATGAAGAAGTGCTGTAGAAGACGAAAAAAAAAGCTTCAAAGACTGCAGGAGGGATTGAACTCTCGTTGCCAAAGCTCTCTATATGTGCTCTCTTGATAATGTCATGGTTTCTTGAGGGAAGGTGGTATGCTAATCTCTATGTTCGTGGTATGATCAAGAAAAATATTATATTCATTCCTCTTGGCTTCCTAAGGTACTATCTGCTAATACCAAGAATCTAAATTTATAGTTCTTTAATACTATCTTACTATGAAAGTTAGGTTCAGTCCTAATATTAAATCTTGGATTTCTATTGTTTCCTCAATACTAGGGTCAAATAATATGGTCAAATTTCTAACTAACCTTATTAGTGTATATACTACTCTCAAGTCCTTCCTAAATATATCAAAGGATAATGGTCTACAAGTAAGGGATGCTAGGGTTCATTAGGTATTCTAAACTTAGTGATGTGTCAGTATTCTAGTCGTATTCTTAGTAGGAATATTACCCTAATTATTATCCTAACAACAAGGATTCCTATATTCTTGGAGAGGGCTATACTCAAGGAACTATTAGGGAAGCACATGAATCAAGCATGATACAATTATTCAAATAGAACAGATTGGAAGGAAGATGAGTCATAGTCCAATATGGATGAGATCCTATACTCTAATCCTAATTGCAGGCTTGCTTGGTACAGTAACGTAACCAAGACAATATGCTCTCGACCTGCATGGGCCACCACTAAAATATGTCACGCCCCAGTCCTAAAATACGTAGGACTAGGAACACGTAAGCATGCCAGCTATATGTATATGGCACTCCAATATATGGAAACCATAACACATGTACGCTGTAATATGAATAACAATTCACAAGTGGTATAAATATATGTCATAAGTCACAGGGCATAATCTAAATCTCATCCACAGAAATCAAATAGAAATAAATAACCAATAACTATGTAACTAAATCTTAATAAGAAGTATCAAAGGATGATAGTTGGGTGGAAACAAATCCACTACCAAACTAGAATATAAAAGCAAATACAATATAATTACATCACTAATAATCACAAGGCTTGAAGAGAAGACCTCATCGAAATATAAGTAGCAAGTTCGGATCTGCGCTCCTGCGAATACTCATGAAAATCTATATCTGAAAAGGGACCAGGTCCTCAGAGGGACATAACAAGATACATAAAAGCATGCCAATAAAGTACTGAAATAAACATCCAATGGGTCACCTAACCGTCTATGTGAATGCACGTTGAGAACAACTTTTAAAAAAGTGGGCTATCTGGCCATAAATGGGATTGGCATGATTCTTTTGGAGAATCAGGGGCCAACAAAGCATGTCTTCTTTTGAATGGCAGAGGCCGCCAGGTAATATAGGGGTCATCACGACCGTATATCTCCGGCGGAGCGTACAGGTTACATAAAAGGAAAGTGCAAAGGAGCCCAAATACCATACTTGTTGTTCTTTCCACCCCATGCTCTAAGCATGTCACATCCATGACACGATAATACCTCTAATAACTGCCAAGTCTTCTAGCATACAAAGTTTCTATCGATAGTTATTCCCTATCGCACGTCCCATACGTACATGAGGCCAACCTGTCACGCAAGTCCGTATCCTACATGAGACTCACACTCGTATAACAGCTATATCACGACCAATAAAACCTAATGATGCCTCATGATAATGGGACAGTCTCATCAACTAGGTCAATGCATATACATAATAAAAATAGAATACGATGACACCGTCGTTGCACCCAAGTTTCCTTGGACGCGCAGTTTATATAGAAATTAAAATATATGAACTAAATGACAAAAAATAAGATGCATGCAACATATGGAATATAAATTACAGTACAATGGCAAGGTATACTTGCCTGGCAAGAAAGCTGTGTAGTGTCAAAACCTGCTCCTGAAGTCGCACAGAACAATCCGATAGTCCTATATACATATAATATAACACCACATACACAACCATAAATACACTGGACTTAGAGGGTACGCTAGGGGTGACACTGGTCACTATAAATACACTGGACATAGTTATATATAATTATATACCAAATTGAATAATATACGCATACGCGTACGTATACGAGTTGGGTTCACCGACTCAGGGTCAGATGTCAACTAACTATCGTAAAGCAATACTAATGTCCTAATAGCATACACACAAGCACACATAAAAAGGAGAAGAGGGATAGGTTCGAACCTCGGGGTGCGCGCACGGGGACGACGATGACGACGATGATATCGATGTTGTTGATGATGATGAGTGTGATGATGATGGTTATGATGATGATGATGATAAGGGTTATGATGATTGGTGATGATGATTGGAACCAGGGATGGCCAAAGTCAGAGCTCAGGCGAGGAGGAGGACAGGGATGGAGGTGCTGTCGAGGGGAGAATGGAGTGGTGGTGGTAATGAACGGCTGTTGGAGGAAGAGGCGAGGTTGACGAGGATGGATGGGTAGGTCGTGGTGTCGGTTTCAGGCGGACGGGGTGGAGGAAATGGCGGAGAAGATGGTGTCTCCAACGAGGTGTAGGCGGTGCACAGCGGAAGGGGAATTCGGGCTACGGTTCAGGCAGAGCAGAAAGAGGTTTTGTGGCTCGGGGTTGGCTTCGGCGTGGCTTCTGGCGAGGAGAAAGGAGAAGAAAATAGTGGCGGTGCTCAGTCGAGATGGGAGCAGAACGGGGTGGTTGCTGTCGACTTCGACGGAGGAAGGAGGACAGGGAAGAGAGAAGAGGTTGGGTAGCGGTGGTGTTGCTGGTGGTGTGGTGGTTGCTTCGGTCGTCAATGGCAGAGGGCTCGGGGTGTCGTGGTGGTGGACGAAGGGGAGTCGGGGACGAGAAACAGGGAGCAGGGAGGAGGAGATGAGGTCGTGAACGATGATGGGAGCAGTAGCGGCGGCTTTAGGCGAGGCTTCCGGCAGGGTGCAAGCGACTCTGGTCAGCGGGTACAGCGTTCAGCGGGTCGGGATCGGGACAGGCGAGCGGGGCTGCTCGACTGGGCGTTCAGCGGGGTCGGGCACATCAGCTAAGGTGGTTGGCGGCGGGAGGATATGATTTTGAGAGGCGGTCGGGGTTCTGCTCCGGCGAGACTCCGGTGGGTTGAAGGGGAAGAAGGAGAGCACAGGAGATGGGGATGTCGGCTATGAGTTTAGGTTGAAGGGATGAAAAGAAGGAAAAATATATGAAGAGAATATATATGTGTATTTAAAGAAATTAGGGTTGGGTTGACCTAAAAAATTGGGCCGATCAACATCCTTGGAAAGGGGCCTTGGCTTCACATGTAGGTATTGGAGGGCTAGGATTTGCGTGGTTTGAAATGCATGGCTAGAAATTGATGAGGGGTAATGTTGATGCCACATACTCCATAAAAATCATGGAGAAAATTCACATGACCAAATAATGAAGGGAAAATAGGTTTCTTCATGTATTGTGTCCAATGGTGTAGATATCTCAATGCACTTTTGCATAAAAGTGCCCACCAATTGGAAAATTGCACAAAGATGGAAATTGGGTTAAATTAAATAAAATTAATACAAAATGTGTTCTAGAATTAATTAGAAGTACATGGGGCTAAACTTAGGTGGGACACAAGTATCATGGACATAGAGGACTCAAGATAGAATATTATCAAAATTTGTGTTGTACGAAATGGGTTAATATTGTGTCTCCAATTTCGATTGGAACGCACAAGGATACAAAGTCGTATTTATTTAGAATTAAATATAAACGTCCACGATAAATATTATGCGACTAAAATGTAGTATAAGAGAGCATAATTACAAGTTACACAAAGGTCAGAATAGATGACTGGCACGTCTAGAACAAGGATGTGAAATTTGTAGGAAGGCAATGGCTAGTGAGGTACTCCAATTATCGAAGCAACGGTAAGGTGCACTAAGTGATATAAATATTATAAAATTATCTAAAACACCGTGTTCTATTTCTAATTTGGATTCAAACTAGCCCTAGTCTCTCTATCTAAGTCAAGTAGGCCTAATTTTGGATGAGGGGGTTTACACAAACCCACACACGCAACTAGTTTTGGGTTTACTTGCATAGTGTATCTCGATGAACAGCTAACAAAACGTATCATAAAGCGATATGCTAAATTCTAACACTACTCAAATACGTACATAAACACAACAGAAAAGGAAATAAATTAAACCTATGTGCACATGAACGAGGGGTATAATCAATGTCGAGATGGTACTCGGTTGCGTCACGGAGAGGGCCCGACTGCTCCTGTTGCTGCTGTTGTCCGGCATACTCAGGCGATAAAGGAGAACTCAAGCGATCGTCGGTTCGGTCCAGTCGTGCTATCGAGGCAAGTCGGTCTGGTCAGTCGTGCTGTCGAGGGAGGTCGGTGCTCGCGGTGAGGATGACGGCAGTATTGGTTATGTTGACGATGATGATGATGGAAGAACGTGGTCGTCGACATTAATGGTGGCGGGGATAGAGAAGAACGGTTCAACGGGTTGTGAGTTCAGGCAAGACGGGTCTGATGTTGAGGGGAAGTTGGGGTGTTCGGGTGGTGTTCAGGCGAGGAGTGACTCAGGAGGGTTGGGCCGTGCTGTCGAGGAGGAGGAGAGGAAGTCGGGTGGATCCGGTGAAGGTCGACGGGTGTGATGTTCAGCTGGTGCTCGTGGTGATCAGGCGGGGTTACCGGGGAGATGATCGGGATAAGGCCAGAGAACGGGTGAGGTGGAAGAGGAGGAGAACGACAGGGCTGTATGGGCTCCGGCGGTCGGGATCTGGGATTCGGCGATGTCTGCAGGGAGGGGTGGAGAAGAGTTATTCGGCTGAAGTTTGGTTTAGGTGATGGTGGTGATAAAAATATGGGAAAATTTGTATATATAGGTGTAGAGGAATAGGGTTTGATGTTGACCTAAAATATTGGGCCGGTCAACCCATCCTTGGGATTTGGGTTTGGCTTTCTACATGTAGATATTTAAAGGGCTTGGAGGTTTTGTTTGAAATGGATGGCTAGGATTTGATGAGGGAGGAAGGATGTTGAGTGTTGCACATTCCAATATCATAGGAAAAATTCATATGACCGGTCAATGAAGAAAATTGGTGTTTCTTCATGTGTTGTGTCCAATGGAAAGTGGACACCTCAATGCACTTTTGCATAAAAGTCCCCAACAATTAAACAATTGCACAAAGTATGATTTTTTGATTAAATGAGGGAAAACACCATGTTTGGTGTGATGTAGTGCATAAAAAGGGTGTTTGGTATTTAGTATGAGTCTTGAGGATGTAAATAGGAGTTTGGCTTGGTGTTGGGTCTAGTTTTGGGTTGAGTTGGGTCCTTACACTAATTTAATTAAAATTAGTATAAATGGTGTTCTTAAATTAATTGGAAGTACATGGGATTAAAATTAGGTGGGACACAAGTTTCATAGACGTAGAAGACTCATAACAGAATATTGTCATAATTTGGGTTGCACAAAATGGGTCAAGATTGTATCTCCAATTTTGATTGGAACGCACAAAGATGCAAAGTAAGATTTATTTAGAATAAAAATAAACATCCGTAACAAATATTATACGATTAAAATGAAGCACAAGAGAGCATATTTATGAGTTACACAAAGGTCAGAATGGAAGATGGGCACGTCTAGGACAAGGGTGTAAAATTTATTGGAAGGCAAAAGCTAGTGTAGCACTCTCAATATTGAAGCAACGGTAAGGCACAAAAATTAAATAAAATCATAATAATAAATATAAACCCCAATAAATAAATCCTAAAAATACTAATTAAATTCATAACCCTATAATTTGGTCAGGGGTTCATCTAGTGGGCTTCTAGGTCTAGTCTACTAACTCATGCATTAAAGAACACTATACATATAACATATATATACACATATCATGCAATTATTTAACATAAATACACACAATACTTATAATAAATAAAATAACAAAATTACCCCTATTTTAGAATGTGGTAGTGACAGTTTACTGTGCAGATTTTTCTTGCATAGCAATGTGCAGTCGAGCAGTTCTTTAGGTAGCAGTAGCTACCCAGCTGAAGTGTACAGCCACAACAAGGGTGAGGAAGCAAATTGCATCAGTCAAACACCAACAGGCCTTGGCAGTCGAGCCACTGTGCGGTTCCTAGGAACCTTCAGTATCAGTTTACAGTTTGTACAGCAGGGAGCACTGTTCATCAGGTATCAGTCCTCGTTTTAGTTTTAAGGTATTGGGTTATAAAGTTTTGGTTTAGTTAGTTATTTATCAGTTAGATAGTAGCTAATTTGTAAGAGTTAGTTAATAGTTAATATAGTTAGTTTAGTTTTTAGTTTTCTGTTAAGAGTTAGATAGTTAAGGTATTATTAGTGTGCAACATCTACATATAATTAGTTGGTTGTGTTTGGTATAGTTAATGGATTACATATATGTATACTTGGTTAGCAATTAGTTAGATAGGTTTTAGAAGTTGTTAGTATTCATGTTAAGCATTTGGTATTTAGCTAGATAGCTAGTTATAACTACCTTATTAGTTAATAGTTAGCCTAGTAGTTGTTATTTAACTAAACATGTATCTAAGTATATTAGTGTAGGCATATAGGTATATATATTGTTAGTATACTAGTAAATAGTTAGCTATGTACGCATATTTGGTATTAGTTGTTATTATAATAGTTAGTCATATATGTGTTAACTAATATGTTAGAGTTGGGTTACCTCGAGATACCAAGGTATTACCAAGGTATTGGGCCGATACCCAAGGTATTAAGTTTGTGTATTGATAGGTGTGATACACATTAGTGCAAGGCCAATGTATCATATTTCATTTGTATTGATATAGTATTATGTATATTGACTTGTATATATATTTAAAAATACTATTTTTATATTCAAAAACTTGTTTATCTTAGGATACGGTATTTTGAATGCCTTTTTGTATCTTAGCTTAGCTAGTATAACATAGATTCATAGTGTATCGACTTAGTGACTTAGTGTTAGGTTTCATCGGTTTAATCTAGAAATGGCGTATTGATCTAGAATTGTATCAACTTATTTAATTTAAGTCTTGAACCTTGTATTGATGCAACATACCATATATATAGGTTGTGTGACACCAGCTTGGGCATGGAGAGATACACCTTGCTCAGGACTTCAGACAAGTATATTTTTCTGATAGTTTTTAATTCATAATATTATATATATGTATGTTCTAGAATTGTATACATTGATCCTGACACAGTGATTTTACGAACCGGTACTATATGGATCCTATCAGGAGATGTTATCCCCTATCATGTTCAGCGGGTACTTGTGTACATTGTATATTATCGTGTATATTGGGTATTAATTATATTTTGTGTTCATACACTGCTCGTGTTCAGTGTGATTATTTGTGTACACCCATCGCTCATGTTTAGTAGTTATATTTTGTGTTCGTAGCGTGTCGTGATTGGATCCATCGATATTTGTTAGGGGTGGGAGAGTAGGAGTTGATTATGTGATCAAAGCCCCATTGTTACGTCATGTACATTTTGGTTACTCACTTGTAATCATCTTACCTGATCATGTTCACCCAACCCGATCACATAATGAACTTGTATTCTGAGGCAGTTAGTTTAGATTGCAGTTATTTCATCATATTGTTGATATTCATATTGTTGTTCTATATTCTCGTACATTATCTATATATCTATTGTTCATTTATTTATATGTTTAGTGATCTTGTATTTTATTTCTATATCTATTTATATGCTCGATTATGCTATTGAAACTGATTTCAGAGGTATGTACTTTGTTCTAATCCTGATTGGATATATTTTTCCAGATGACTGACTTATAAAGCAGTATCCCATATTCTATGGGCCGCAGGATGGCGTACCTATAAAGGATACTCCTATTGACTAGGAGGACTTAGTTGCAGAGACCGAGGAGGTCTAGATTATATTTGTGTTGGCTTGTATTAGACTATTCTTTTGGTTGATTCATAACTTGTATATTATTTCAGATTGTGGATTGTATTCTTATTTTTTCCTTCGCTATTCCATTCGTGCATTATTCTTCCTTAGTTTGTTTTGTGATTGAGATTAGTTATACTTGTGAGATACCATATTGCTCCTCCATTTGGAGTTAGGATGATTGACAGGTACCATATTATATTGTTGAGATGTTAGATAGTTAGAAATGACCCAGACAGTATTCTACCATTGATTCTGCGGCGTAGGTAGGACATAACCACGTACTCGTGCCAGATTATCCGGGTATGGGTCGTGACACATAATTATTTCTAATAGGCTATCCGCTAATTAAATGGTAAGATTTGCTTCGATTCTCGCACGGATCTCTTGGAATTCAGTGCCGTCAGCGGATAAAGTGGCTCAACGAACGAGGAGTCATCACCAACCATCGCCGCTTCATAGATTGAGGCAGGTTGGATTCGAACAACCTGTTTCTTCATCCTTTGACATATAGTCCTCCTATATAGGAGGGAAAAAAAGAGAGAGAGAGAGAGAGAGAGAGAGAGAGAGAGAAGTCTTTTCGCTCTTCAAACTTTCTTTTTTCTTGCTGTTACAATGGCTCCCAAGTTCTCCTCCTCTACTGCTGCTGCCAAGAAGTCCTCTAAGGGCAAGGGCAAAGGCAAAGGCAAGGGCAAGGGCAAGGGCAAGGTCAAGGTCATGGATACTTTGTCCCCTGTCGACGTTCAGTTATCAATCAAGGGTAGGTTTTCAGATTCTGGAACACATAGACACATGTGCATGGTTGGACGCATGGATGCATCTATGTACCAACTACTCACTGTTGCATAGCTGACTCGGCCGCATGCGTGCCTAGGCTGCATGACTGACTTTGTCGTATGGGTTCCTAGGCTGCATGGATGACTCAGCTGTATGTGTTCCTAGGCCGCATGGCTGTCCTAGCTGCATGCGTGTCTGTGCTGCATGGCCGCCTTGGCTGTATGGTTGCCTTGGCTGCATACGTTCCTAGGCCAAATATTTTGGTGTGGCTGCATGTCCACATAGCTTTACAATATTTAACTCTGATCTAACATCTTTGTTGTTTCCACAATGACTTTACCCACTACTCCTTCCGGGGAACTGGTACTCGGGCACCTCCCGCTGTCTTTGAACATGAATCTCAGGGACCTTACTACGACCATCCAGAAGAAAGTCGATAAGGATCTGTTGCCCGAGCGACAACAATAGATCATTGAGCATACTCCCTCTTTCTTGTTGAGTCAAATCAATTCGGGGGAGATCTATGCTAAAGGTGGGAAGCATTTCTTTAAGAACCCGTACTTCCTGTTCGGTGACGCACTGGAGCCCTCTCAATCTGAGATGGGGACAACCAGAAAGAAATGGTCTTTCGCCTTTTGCAGGACGACGATGACTTTTTCTTCCTTCAAACGTCACCTGCCTCTTTTGGACCTGAAGGTGATGATGGGCCCACAGTAGATGGACTAGAACCTAACCCCTGAGCCTCAGGGGGCCCTCTTTGGGAATGTTTGGTGAGGGACCGGTAAGAACATGGGGGACTTTTATAGCACGAAGGAGTCACCTTTGTACTCCTTGCTAGGACTGAAGTCTGGTCTCGTCAGGAGTAACCTGGGACCGAACCTCAGCGTATAAATGACTTGTTCTTTGCCATAAGTGGTATCGTCTGACCGAACCAAGTTGCTAAGAAGGGGGCTACCCTACCGGACTATTACGGGATCTCAGCTGGGCGCATTACAATGTCTCCTGGTGCCGTCTGACCAAGTGGATCTTGAAGAAATACAAGCGGGAACTCAGAGCCGCCGACTTATTCTTTGCCATAAGGGGTACCTGTTATGGCTTGGAGGTGAACTGCCCTCTGTTCGTTGCCCTAATGGAGCTATATAACCTTTCTACAAGGACCTTCTTTATGCCTATCGGCGAGATGGGACTGGCCTTACATGAGATGCACATTGTCTCAAGACTCCCTTGGGGTAATGAACCCTACAAAGAGTGTACCCGAGCAATGAAAGATCGAAGAACTGGAAGCAGATAACCCAGAGATATTGGCGGTATACCAAGAGTTGCTGTGCCATCACGACATATACCAGAGGTCTTCGAAGTAGAAGAAGTGTACCGAGTGGTCCTCTCCTCACATTATGACCTGGACTCGCCACATCTTTCCAGAGCCGAAGGAGTCTAATTGAGTCCATGTTCGGGTCCCGCGGTCCAGACAGGAAGTGACCCACTCTATCCAGGCGCTAAAGGAGTTGGCCGTTGAGGGTAAGAAATTTGAGGGCTCCTAGGGGAAGAGGGCGAACCCCTTGACAAGTTGAGTGGCCCCGAAGAGTAGCTCAGCTATTTTTATAAGATACGCACTAGTTATCCCTGATGGCCGTGCTGGCATGGTACTTGATGCTCTGGCTGCGCAATTACATAGTCCCGGGCGATTCTGGGATGATAGAAAGGAATAACAACACCCTGATCCTACCTGCCGTGAAGTTGGCATTTATCCAAAAGTTGGCCCTTCAAACGGCCATGGTGTGTTGCATCCATCATGGTCACCGCAACTTTGCTAAGAAGGTGAAGGACTATCCTGATAAGGGTTATTTTAATAGGGTCGAGCTCCCTTATCACTACTTGATGGGTTGGCTCTTCTTGCATCACGGGTCTTTGATGAGCCCAGGAAATAACGTGGACATGGTGGTTACCAATGCCCTGATCTGTCGGTATCAGATGATGAAGTGGAAGTACGATAATGTCCCTGCTGGCAGGAGGGAGCTCTCCTTCATGGTTGGCTGGACATTTTTTATGACCGAGCTAGAGTTCACCGCCGATAAAAGGAACGTCCTTTATTGTGATGACGGGGAGGCATCTCGAGGCTTGTCTGAGAGACTCTTTTGCTGGCTCCAAGCCATCCTTTCCTCCCATCTATTATAAGAATAAGGCTACCATTTTTGTGGAGCCTTACCTACCAGTCAATTTGCTCGTCAATTTGGCTACACTCAGCTTCTAATTGGTTATCCGAGTGCTTCTCTCGGGTATAATGGCAGTTTGCTCAACGGGGTTACAGCGGGACAAGTTTCTAATTGCCTAAAGCCAGAGTTGTTCCTCGAATGTTGCATACTACGACATGGTATTATTGTACGGCGATTGCCCTACCGACTAACTTTAATTCAGAGAGAAGTTACAGCGAAGGCACCATGCTGATGTCATTGGATGACAAAGTACGTCAGACGCCCAAGAAGGGCCAGGGGGTGGCCCAGTCCCTAATCATAGAGCTATACCCATTGACCGGGGAAGATACAACATCTCTGGCTGATGATCCCCTGCCCGCCAAGTATAAACTGAAGACGGGGACGCATCACTCCCGCTAATCTAAGAGGGCGAAGATGGCTGTGGACCTAGAGCCGGAACTAACGGCAAAATAATGTCCCCTTCGTGAGGGACTGGGAGCAAAGAGGTAGGACCTACTATGCCAGTGGCTTCTGAAGAAGAGTTATCTTTAGATACTATGATAGTAATTGTGCCTTCTCTTAGTTGATTGTCCCCGGTCCTTTATATTATGGTATATTTGGCAATTTACAGCCACATGAGAGAGGGGTCTATCCTCGGCAGATAGCCGCTTCGGTGGTTTCTTATACTTAACCGGAAGAGGTATCCTCCCTGGAGTCCGATGTGGGTGCTTCAGAGCCGGTACCTGAGACCTCGGGAGCTCAGGGCTTGGGGGCGGCTTTCTCGGAGCAGTCCTACCCTCTTTTGGAGCACATATATATGAAAGACAGAAAAGCCATGGGGGAGGCTATGATAATACTGGATGAGCTGTGACATGTGTCATCTCTCTCTGGTAGGTTATTTAATTTCACAAGATTAGGACTTTTCTTCCTTTCAATTCTCCTAGTCAAGTTAATTTTTGTTGTTCTGGTTTTATAGGCCTTGCCTCTCCCTTGAGGACCGTGGATGTGGCCACAGAGGAGGATGTCCCAGAAGAGGGGAGCCTTGTTAGGAAGGCCCCCATATTTCTTCTTAGTCCTGGTGATAGACGTCCTGCAGTGCCCCCTATGGAGGCTGCAGTGGATGAGGTCCCCAAGGTTGCTGGCCATTCTGGTGTGGTGGTGCTCTCCCGATTATTGCTGCCGGGGGTTCAACAACTGAGGCCTCTCCAGATATTTGGGTGGCAAGCCATTATGAGGTGGTTGCCCTTGATATTTCCAGTACCACAGTTGCTGGCTCATCTTCTGAGGATGTCGCCGCACAGTCTGGGTTAGCCTTCAGGTGGGAGATGACGCAACAGGCCACCCCGGTAGTCCTATCCCGAGTCACGATGCCAATTTGCCATCTGTCTCTCATTTACTGGATACTCCGACGTCCCACGCATTTATGCAGGTTGCGACCAGGATCGCCGGTTGCTCCTCGATTATTGCTTCATCCTCAGGATCTTCGAGCGTCCCACATAATCTGTCGAGCCAGTGGCCTCTTGCTCCTTCCAGTCGCCTTTGACTCCGGCTACCCTGGAAGAGCTTGACAAGAACATCGTGCTGTCCATTCAGAGCTTCTATATGTTCCTAAAATAAGGGGTCGAGGGCGCGCTAGATCGCAACAAGTCCTTCGCCTGGGCCGAGCACTTTACCGAGGGCCAGGTCTACTCTCTTAGGAGTCTACCCAGTTTTGAACCGATGGTTGACATTCTGGGCCAAAGGTTGGTGGAGATAGAATAATGCCTGATGGAGTTGCAGCAACATCGACTGGCAGATATGGGGATGTTAATATTCCATGAGTATGTTGAGTTCTCGAAGAAGGTGGATATGGAGAAGGCCTCATTTTCTTCCTCTATGAAAACTTTGTAGCACGACCTCCTGGATTTGCGAGAGAAGCACGATCGGCTGGGCAATCTTAGAAAAGGGTGTCTCTCTCGGTAGAAGGACCTGACTGAGGCTATTAGGAAGCTGTAGGTCAAGCTCGTCGCGCTGGAGAATAGGCTGCATGAGACCCTAAAGGAAGATGAGGCAATCCGGGTCGAGGCAAGCCAAGTGGCGAAGACTACGGCTGGTGTCGAGGTTGCGGTGAAGAAACTCGAGGACAGATACGAGCCCTTTGCTTGCTACGAAGATCTCAAAGTCATGGCCAAAGAGGTTGAAGGCCGGGTCCAGATGCGCCTGGATGGTCGTATAGTCCGTCTCCGTGAGCAAATAGCAGAGTTATGATCCGACTTATCGCACCAGTAGCTCTTCTTTTACCTTTTTTGTGTCTTCATTCTTCCTTCGAGCATGGGATCTCAATAATCACCCGAACTATAGTTTTGCTTTCAATCTCTCTATGCGAAGAAAAATAAAAGTTATCCTATTTGTTTGCAATTCATTTGTGTTAGCTTTGGGTATTGTACTAGAGGTAATATGGACTTAGTACAATACGGTAGCCATTTAAGGAGATCTCACTGGGGGATCTTTGGGGGACCTATTACTTATTGCGCACGAGAGTATAAGTAATAAGTTTGAAACTGGCCTTGCCAGAGATGATATAAACGTGGCAAGTTTGGTGGACTTAATACCATTGGCGCACTTAAATTTAAATACAGGTAATAAGTTTAGACGACAATCAATATTAGAGGTACTGTGAACATGATTATCGATAGCCAAACCCGAAAGGTTTGCTCAGAGGTGCGAAGGATATGAAAAACCCTACTGGGGTGGAGTTCAGAACGATAGCTTAGAGGTGACGTAGATATGAGCCGATCGATAGTCGTACCCAGAGGTTAGGCATGATCCCGGTATTTTTTGTGGAAGAAAAAAAGAAAATGAGCCAGAGGTAATATGGATGTGGCTGTTTACTTTAGATGGAGAACAGGGGCAGCTCATAGTTCAGAGGTGATATGGATGAAATGTTTACTTCCATTGAAGATATTCCACTAGGGGACTTTTGGTGGACCTATTACTTCTTGCGCACGAGAGTACAAGTAAAAGTTTGAGATGACCCTATCAGAGGTAATATGGACATGATAGGTTTTGTGGACTTAGCATCGCTGGCGTACTTAGGGTTAAGTATGGGTTCTAAGTTGAGATAAAAATTAATATCAGAGATAATATGAACGTAATAATCGATAGCCAAATCCGGAAGGTTTGCTCGAAGGTAATATGACCATGGCAAACACGGCCGAGGAGAAATGTTAGGACAATAGTTCAGAGGTAATATAGACGTGAACCAAAGTCCGAAAATGTAGATAGACCTGAGGGTAGATCTGTTGGGGAGATCGCCAGGATGGTAGCTCAGAGGTAATATGAACATGGCCAGCTCCAAACAAGATTGGTTTGAGTGGTCACTGTAGGAGTGTACAAGTGGACCGAAGGACTGCTCTGCTTGGGAGATCGTCAGGAAGATAGCTCAGAGGTAATATGAACATGGCTAGCGCCTAACGAGATTGGTTTGAGTTGTCACTGCGAGAGTGTGCAAGTGGATCGGAGGACTGTTCCATTGGGGAGCTTTTAAGGATCCATTATCTGTTGCATATCCAGGACTCCTGAAAACCGATAATGGCTTCTACAATAATATTTATAAGAAGGGCAAGGCTGTACATAGGCACTTACTGAAGAAAAAGAACCAAGAGTGTAAATACTGTATATCTTGGTTGTCTTTGATGTGGATAGGGAAGTACCGACCTAGCCTTAGACGTAGTACTTTTTTAGGAACTTGTCGTTGATGGGCATTATGAGCAAGACGCCATTAGGCTTCGCCAGTCGGTAGGCGCCATTGGAGAATAGCGATTCTACGATGAACGACCCTTCCCATTTGGGTTGGAACTTGCCGTACGTCTTGTGGGTCATAACCATCGGCCTCCTTACTGTCAGGACAAGATCACCCACTTGGTAAGTCCTCTTCTTCACCCATTTGTTGAAGGTCCCAAGAGACGCGCTTGGTATAGCTCAATGATCTGTTGAGCTAAGAGACGTTTCTCGTCAAGTACTTCTAACTCTTGTAGCCGTTGGTGATGATTGTCGTCGAGGGAGAGGATCGCTTCGCTCCCGTAGACCAAGGAAAATGGCGTACTGCCAGTTGGCGTCTAGACTGTTGTGCGGTAGGCCCAGAGGAATTCACCTAGCTTCTCATTTCATTCGCATTTCTTGGATGACACAAAATTCTTGAGGAGCATTATAATGGTCTTGTTGAATGCTTCTGCCAGACCATTCGTTGCTAGATTATAGGCAGTCGAGGCTACATTCTAAATTTGGTTCTTCTCATAGAACCGATAAAAAAACATAACTTGCAAACTATGGACTATTGTCATGGATTATCTTTTGTGGCAAGCCAAAGCGGTATATGATGTGGTGCTTGACGAAAATAATCACGTTTGATGTCTTGACTTCGGTGAGTGGTATGGCTTTCGTCCACTTGGAGAAGTAGTCGGTAATAGAGAGGATAAATTGATGTCCCTTAGACGAAGACAGGCTAATCGGCCCTATGATATCCATGCCCCAAGTTTTAAACGGCCAGGATGCAATGGTCGGGTATAAAAACTTTGAGGGTTGGAGGATGAAATCCGCGTGGATTTGGCATGCATGGCACCTCCTTGCGTAGTCAACGGCGTCTACTACCATTGTTGGCCAATAGTAATCCATTCTCCGAAGGCGGTCCTGCAGCTTGGGCCCTGGCTGTTGGGCACCGTAAATCCCGTCGTGGGCCTCGCGAAGAGCCTGTTTTGCTTCTTTATTCGATAGGCATAATAGCAGAAGACCATCATAGGAGCGATAATATAATATTTTGGTAGCCGTATCATAATAGAACCAGAGGGAACCTCTTCTGATAAAATTGGCTTCCTTTCGGTTCTCGGAAAGAATTCCATAGATTACATAATCGATGAATGGGAGTCTCCAGTCATGGGAGTCAGTGCTCGTCTCTACTGAGTAGCTCAGGGACTGATAGAGGTTGTTCTTCGGGCAGACCAACTCTTTCCCGATCACGGTGATCAGTTCATGAGTATTGACTGAAATAGCTAGAGAGGTTGTGAGGCCGGCAAGGGCATCAGCCTCAATATTTTACAGTCGCGAGATGTGATCTATGAAGAACCCCTCCAAGGAGGAGATAATATCGAGCGCGACTTGATGGTAGGGAATTAAGTCTTCATTTCGGACCTTGTACTCACCTTGAACTTGATTGACTATCAGCTTGGAATCGTCGTAGGCTTCCAAGTACTCAACTCCCACTTATTTAGCTAGTTGGAGACCAATGACGAGAGCGTTATACTCTGCCACATTATTGGAGAATGGATGTGTGAGGGAGTAAGCGTGGTTGATGACCAGTTCGTGTGGGGAGATCTTTGGGCCCTATTCTTGAAGCACCGTAAAAGAACATTCGCTAAACGACTTCTGGGCTCGTGGTCATGTTTGAGTCTGTAAGCTCGTCTGGATCTCGTCATACAGTTTTAAAGTTTTCGGTATCAAGTGGGCTGCCAGGAAATTTGCCAACGCTTGGCCTTTGACCGCTTTCTGTGGGACAAATACCATGTCATATGGTGACAGCAGTATTGCCCTTGGGGCTAGGCGAGAGTTGACTACTCCAAGTTTTATCATGAGGATCCTAAGAGGATTAAATTGCGAGATCACGTGGATGGTTTGTTCTTCCACGTAATATCGGGTCTTCTGGATAGCGGAGACTAGAGCAGGGTACTCCTTCTCAATGGGGTTTTACCTGTGCTCTGCGCCGGCCATCATCCTACTGAGATAGTAGATGGCCTACTTGTGACCTGCATCGCTTGTCTGGGCTAGCAGAGGGCCGAGGGAGTGGTCCATTGCCCGCATATAGAGCATGAAGGGTTTTTTCATAACTTGGGCTACCAATACTAGAGGGCTCATGAGGTATTCCTTGATGTCGTCGAAGATGTTCTGGCATTCTTCGTTCCAGACAAAGGAGACTCCCTTCTCCATGAGCTGAGTGAATGACTGGCAACGTCCAAAGATGTTTGATATGAACCTTCTGATGTAGGTCAGTCTTTCTTGAAGGCCACAAAGTTCTCTGAGATTCTTCGATGGACGTATTTTAAGGATTGTTTTAGTCTTGTCAGGGTCCATGTGGATACCCTTCAAAGTTATGACGAAATACCAAAATTTGGTACTAGAGACTCCTAGGAAATATCTGGTGGGATTTATCTCGAGTTTGTGCGTACGCATGAGGTCAAACACAATCTTCAAATCCCGAAGGTGATCATCTTTGGAGCGACTCTTGACGGCGATGTTATCAGCGTAACACTCGACCGTCTTGCATAGATGCTCACAGAAGATGGTGCTCATCACTCGCTGGTATATAGCACCGATGTTCTTCACACCAAAGCGCATGATTGTGTAGCAGTATACTCCTATCGGCGTTCAAAATGATGTATGCTTATCATCGTCAAGAGATATCTTGATTTGATTGTAGCCTAAGAATACGTCCATGAAGGACATGCACTCGAAGCCACTATTGTTGTCACGCCCCAGTCCCAAAATACGTAGAACTAGGAATACGTAAGCATGCCAGTTGTATGTATATGGAGACTCCAATATATGGAAACTATAACACATACGCATGCTGTATTATGAACAATAATTCAAGTGGTATATATATTATCACAAGTCACAGGGCATAACTAAATCTCATCCATAGCATCAAATAAAAATAAGTAACCAATCCACTATATAACTGAATCTTAATATGAAGTATCAAAGAATGATAATCGGGTGGAAACAAATCCACTGCCAAACTAGAATATAAGGAAAACCATAAAAGAACATCTAATGAATAATGAGACTCGAAGAGAAGACCTTCTTGAAAGAGATAAGTAGCAAATCCTGATCCGTGCTCCTGCGAATAGTCAAGATTGTCTACACCCGGAAAGGGACCAGGTCCTCAGAGGGACGTAACAAGATACATAGAAGCATGCCAATTGAATACAGTAAACATGCATAATAGACAAAAATTATATAAGTACGCTGTACAAGACAATCTATATGAATATGCATAATGAGGACAACTTTTCGACGTATGGGCATGGGTATGTTACTCTATCTAATCTCACAACTCACACGTCAGGGACATCATCAACCGTCATACCATGAGGGTAGCGACCATCGTGAAACCAACAGACGACATACCGTGAAGGTAGCAAACATCGGACATGACTACCATATTGCGTGCTAGTTACTACGGTTTACCAGAGTGGTTATCACCCATATGCCTACTGATTGTCTTTCCCTCCCATGATACTATGTGTCAAGTATGTGTCAATATATATATATATATAGTATATAATTATTACTGAAATAAAACACACATGCAATAAATATATAAAAATATAATAAGCATGCAAAATACTGTAAATAATTTGGCAAGTTATCTTGCCTGGCAAGAAAGCTGCAAAGTGTAAGCGTCTGGACGTCAGAAACAATGGATCAGAGACTATGGCATCAAATAAATGTCTTCGGATGCTAAAATAAATATCACCAACGTTCCCAGAATAAGCGAGATAGCTAGAAAATACTACCCTTTCGTCCAATTTGGACACTGGGGCAAAACGGTAATTTTGCGTCAAAGCGGGTCCATATGTGGGCCAACTTGCACCAAAAAGTGTGCCAGAGGTAAAGGTCTCTAAATGGGACAAATTATAGATCAAAAAAAAATCTTAAAAGTCAGTACGAACTCAACGGTATGTCCAAATTTGGATTCCGGTGAGCCGAACACAAATTTGCCCTAAAAGTCAACCGTAGGGCCCGCAAATAGGTGGCTTGGTCAACTATCTCGAAATCGCGTAAAACTTGGGTCACAGAACCAGTGTGATACCACGAATCCAATGGCGCAAGTTTTGTCGCATTCCGACGAGCGTACAGTAAATGGTGCGGTATTTTGCAAAAGTCGCAATATAGGGACTTTTTGCGGATATAGGTTGATTCCAACGCGCACACACGTCCAAATCAGTTTTCGCGAAAGCCCACACGTCAGGATATACCATACGAGCCTTTCGGTACAATTGGTATGCGATGAGAAGGTCCTTTTTGGCGGGGCGCGCCCCGTATCAAAATTTTTTAATATTTTAAAAACAAGTTTTTGGTCAATTTGGAGGTTGAATAATTTAACACATAGAACAAATTAACAAAAAATAAAAAATAAAAAATTTCTCGGTTATATGGAGAAGGAAAACCCTTTAATTAGTTTTCGAAAATATTTAACAGGTTGATGGCAAATTGGGTGTGAACATGTGGTTTTGGATTCAAAATTCTGAACTGTTTTGGTCAGTTTTCCAGTCATTTTTCGGTCAATTTTTCGACCAATCCGGGACACGAAAACTTGTCCCGCTTGAATAATAATTCTAGAGGGTTTGGTTGTGAACGTACACGAATAAATCGCACAAAAAAATAATCAAAATTGAGGGAGATACATCACCTTCTGTACGCGCGCGGTACGCGGCGGGCTGCAGGGGCGGCTGCGGCGGCGGTCCAGGTGCGGGGGCGGTCGCCGGAGGTCGGCAGTCGGTTGCTGGAGGCACGGGGCTGGGGTAGTGTTAGGGTTTGAGTGATTAGGGTTAGGGTTTGTGAGATGGTTTAGGTATATGTTTGTATATATATATATATATATATATATATATATATATATATATATATATATATATATACACAGGGAGAGGGAGAAGGAAGTTGGGCCGCGGGTGGGTTCACGGTGGGAGGAGTTATCTGAGGGGTTGGGGTAGGTTTAGGTAGTTTATTAGTTTTAGGTTAAGTTTAGTTATTAGTTTAATTAGGATTAGTAATTATCTTTTTCTTTTCTTTTCATTTTATTTCTTTTCTTTTTCTTTTCTTTTCTTTTTATTTTATTTTCTATTTATTATTATTAATACCATTACTAATACTATTACTATTACTATTACTATTATTATTATCATCATTACTATTTATATTATTATTTTATTAATATTATTATTATTACTATTATTAATATTATTGCTATTATCATTATTATTATTATTATTATTAAATGAGGAAAACTCTAAAAATAAAATTTATAGCAAATTACTTTATAAAGTTTTAATAAAATACTACACCCAAATATTTTATAAAAATATTTTATAATTAATAATTAAATATTTATCTAGTTATATAAATCAAATAATTTTATTATCTAATTAACTAAGTAGTTAATTAAATGGTTATCCACAAAAAGGACAATAGTAAATAATATGCACATCTTACAAAAAGAGAATGTACCTAATTTGGCACGGGAAATTATGAAATGCTAATTGTAGGAAGTTGGGATTGAAAAATGACCATAATTAAATTATATATAAAAATTATCTAAATATTTAACCATTAATCTATGGTCGTTACGCTAAGGTCATACTGATGCCATGGGGTCGAATTTCTGTGCCACAAAAAGATTCTACAGGTAGTGTCTCTTGTGTAGGTTACTTCCTACGAAGGGCGATATAGACTTTGGGGCCATCCTATATTATTAATGTCTAAACCATGGTGAAGTATCCTAATAAAATTATTAGATTTTAATTGTTTTAAAAAAACCCTAAAACAAATACTAGAAATTTAAAATACACACAAGATACCTTTTTTGGGTGAGGGGGTTTACAATCCACCCAACTTAAAAGAATTTTATCCTCGAAATTAAAAATAAGGAATGATTTGTTAAATCTTTCACATTCCTATGTATGGCAAGTCAATCAAAATCTCCTCCAAAAATTTAAATAATAAAATATATTCAAATCTATCGCGATCACTTCAAAACTAAAATAATTACTGTTCAAATCAAAATTTAACCAATCATAATCTCTTTTCGATTTTTAAAAATTAACATCTAAATCTAATTCAATTTATATGTATCTTCAAGATTTAAATAACCCATATCAAATTTTACATCACGATCACTAACTATCATAATCTCCTCTATACTTTAAACAATAAACAATTCTAATCAGATCTTATTCCTATTCTCAACTTATAAATTTTTGTACTCTTCAAATTTTAAATTCAATTTTTATCCTCAATATTTCAAATAGGTGATCCAACAATCAAATTTAACTTTTAATTCAAAATATCAAATTATAAAATTTTGAATACAATCCATCAATGTTCATGTCTAAAATTCTATATTTATCCTCAAAATTTAAGTCGTTAATTTAATCTCCAATATTCAAAATTTGAATCATGTGCTCAAGGTATAAATATTTGGTCCGCAATATCAAGATTTTAAAATTAATTAATCCTCATCGTCTTAATCATTCTTCCAAAATTAAAATGACTTAAATCTCTTAATATAATCTTACTTGATCATAATCTAAACATTTTTACCTCAAGTTGACAATGCGACTTCTACCCAACTTAGAATTTACCCATCTATCACAAAGTCTATACATTTAAAAAATATTCCTTAAATTATTTAATCTTGTTATTCAATCCTCAAAATTTTAACACCAAATATATTACATATGATATGCCCTTAATTACAAAATTAGTCACCAAGTAATGCGATTGGCCTATGGGGTATATCTAGTACTCTACGTATATCAAACTTATACCAAGCACGAGCTTTTGTCTTTCCGAAATAGGGGAAGACGGAGAACAATAATAAAAAATTCAAAAAGGAGGTGATAGAATACACGTACGGGGTTCAAAGCGATTTTAAGAATTCAAAAGAGAGTTGTCAAGGCAGTTGTGGATTAAAATCTTATTATTTTTTTTGTTGTAAATTCCTATTTACATGTTCATATCAGAACAGTTATGTACCTGATATGATATGCTCTGACTTGTCTAGGGGGCAAGTATATTCGTCTAACAAGTTAAGTCAACTATATATCTCAATCCACGTAAGGTAGTCATGCGAAGAGCGAACCAAGTACACTAAGGTTGATCAGACCATAATATACTGATTCTAAATGGACAATTGTATTAGTGTGTGCACCCAATAATACATATGTCATGAACAAGCTCGATAAAAGAATAAGCTTGTAAAACTAGGCTATAGTAGCAGCATAAGTCGAGGTAGTACAAAAAATATAAATATGCTGGATTATGATAAAAGAAGGTACAAAAATAATTCAAGTTCACCAAGAAGATCGGTGTTGTGCCTCTACAGTTGCTATACTAACTTATTATCTAAGTCTCTGGTCGACCAAATGGGGGTATGGGCTCCTAAGTTCTACAGTCTGGATAAATACTATCTTCTTATGCAAGTATATAGTTGGTGTCATTCAATTATACTTCCTTAATGGGTCAAAAGGGCTATGTGATACTAGGTTATGAGGCATACTACCAAACTTACAAGAATTTAACTAATAGTGTTATTGAATATTAGAGTGGATATACCTAGTACAAGTCATCTTCCTAACCCCTATCAAGCACGAAAAAAAGATAAGATTGACGTTGTGAAAGGATCAAGTAAGATGCACTACCAACAATCAAATAAGAATACAAAATGAAATCAAGGGAGTTGGTTAAATTAGTGGATGAGATCCTATACTCTAATCCTATGTGCAGGCTTGCTCGGTACAGTAACGTGACCGAGAAAATATGCTCTCGACTTGCATGGGCCACCACAAAAATATGTCACGCCCCAGTCCTAAAATACGTAGGACTAGGAATACGTAAGCATGCCAGCCATATGTATATGGAGACTCCAATATATGGAAACCATAACACATACGTACGTTGTATTATGAATAATAATTCACAAGTGGTATATATATTATCATAAGTCACAGGGCATAACTAAATCTCATCCACAGAATCAAATAGAAATAAGTAACCAATCTACTATATAACTGAATCTCAATATGAAGTATCAAAGAATGATAGTCGGGTGGAAACAAATCTACTGGCAAACTAGAATATAAGGAAAATCACATAAGAACATCTAATAAACAATGAGACTCGAAGAGAAGACCTCCTCGAAAGAGATAAGTAGCAAGTCCTGATCCGTGCTCCTACGAATAGTCAAGATCGTCTACACCTGGAAAGGGATCAGGTCCTCAGAGGGATGTAACAAGATACATAGAAGCATGCCAATTGAATACAGTAAACATGCATAATAGCAGAAAATATATAAGAATGTTGTACAAGACAATCTATATGAATATGCATAATGAGGATAACTTTTTGACGTATGGGCATGGGTAGGCTACTCTATCTAATCTCACAACTCACACACATTTCAGGGACATCATCAGCCGTCATACCGCGAGGGTAGCGACCATTTGTCCCATTTATGATTTGTTTGACCTATAATTTGTCCCATTTATAGAACTTTATAAAGTAATTTCCATAATTTCCCTTGCCAAATTAGGTACATTCCCTTTTTGTAAGATGTGCATATTATTTACTATTATCCTTTTTGTAGATAATCATTTAATTAATTACTTAGTTAATTAGATAATAAAATTATTTAATTTATATAACTAGATAAATATTTAATTATTAATTATAAAATATTTTTATAAAATATTTGGGTGTAGTATTTTATTAAAACTTTATAAAGTAATTTGCTAGAATTTATTTGGTGTACAAATATTATTTTTAGAGTTTTCCTCATTTAATAATAGTAATAATAGCAATATTAATAATAATAGTAATAATAATATTAATTAAAAGTGGGTCCATATGTAGGTCTCTAAATGGGACAAATTATAGGTCAAACAAATCCTAAATGTCAGTACGAACTCAACGGTATGTCCAAATTTGGATTCCGGTGAGCCAAACACAAATTCGTCCTAAACGTCAATCGTAGGGCCCACAAATAGGTGGCTTGGTCAACTATCTCAGAATCGCGTAAAACTTGGGTCACAGTACCAACGGGATACCACGAATCCAATAATACAAGTTTCGTCGCATTCAGACGAGCGTACGCTAAATGGTGCGATATTTTGCAAAAGTCACAATATGGTGACTTTTTGCGGATATAGGTTGATTCCGACGCGCACACACGTCCAAATCAGTTTTCGCGAAAGCCCACACATTAGGATATACCATACGCGCCTTTCGGTATAATTGGTACGCGACGAGAAGGTCCCGTTTGGTGGGGCGCACTCCGTATCATAATTTTCTAATATTTCGAATATAAGTTTTTGGTCAATTTGGAGGTTGAATAATTTAACACATAGAACAAATTAACAAAAACCAAAAAGAAAATTTCTCAATTATATGGAGAAAAAAACCCTTTAGTTAGTTCTAAAAAATATTAAACAGGTTGATGGCAAATTGGGTGTGAACATGAGGTTTTGGATTCGAAATTCTGAACTGTTTTGGGTCAGTTTTTCGGTCATTTTTTGGTCGATTTTTTGACCAATCCGGGACACGAAAATTTGTCCCGCTTGAATGAAAATCCTAGAGGGTTAGGTTATGAACGTACACGAATAAACCGCACATAAAAATAATCAAAATTGAGGGAGATACATCACCTTGAAGATGGGTGCTCGGAGCGATATTTTTGTACGCGCGCAGTGCGCAGTGGCATGCGGCGGACGTCACGGGCGGCAGCGGTCCGGGCGCGAGGGCGATCTCCGGAGGTCGGCGGTTGGTCGCCGGAGGCGCGGGGCTGGGGTTGGGTTAGGGTTTGAGTGATTAGGGTTAGGGTTTGTGAGATGGTTTAGGTATATGTTTGTATGTGTATATATATACACAGTGAGAGGGAGAAGGAAGTTGGGCCGCGGATGGGTTCACGGAGGGGGAGTCATATATAGGGTTGGGGTAGGTTTAGGTAGTTTAATAGTTTTAGGTTAAGGTTAGTTATTATTTTAATTAGGATTAGTAATTGTATTTTTCATTTCATTTCTTTTCTTTTTATATTCTTTTTCTTTTCTTTTCTATTTATTATTATTAATACCATTACTAATACTATTACTATTACTATTACTATTACTATTACTATTATTATTATTATTATTATTATCATCATTACTAGTTCTATTATTATTTTATTAATATTAATATTATTATTATTGCTATTATTATTATTATTATTAAATGAGAAAAATTCTGAAATAATATTTGTACACCAAATAAATTCTAGCAAATTACTTTATAAAGTTTTAATAAAATACTACACCCAAATATTTTATAAAAATATTTTATAATTAATAACTAAATATTTATCAAGTTATATAAATCAAATAATTTTATTATCTAATTAACTAAGTAATTATTAAAATGATTATCCACAAAAAGGATAATAGTAAATAATATGCACATCTTACAAAAAGGGAATGTACCTAATTTGGCACGAGAAATTATGGAATGCTAATTGTAGGAAGTTGGGTTAAAAATGATCATAATTAAATTATATATATAAATTATCTAAATATTTAACCATTAATCTATGGTTGTTACGCTAAGGTCATACTAATGCCAAGGAGTCGAATTTCTGTGCCACGAAAAGATCCTATAAGTAGTGTCTCTTGTGTAGGCTACTTCCTACGAAGGGAGATACAGACTTTGGGGCCATCCTATATTATTAATGTCCAAACCATGGTGAAGTATCCTAATAAAATTATTGGATTTTAATTGTTTAAAAAAACCTAAAACAAATACAAGAAATTCAAAATACACACAAGATACCTATTTTTGGGTGAGGGGGTTTATAATTGTTATCGATCATTATGTCTGTGATCGGAAGGGAGAACTCATCCTTAGGGAAGGCTGCATTCAAATCACGAAAGTCAATGCAGTCCAGACTTTCTCGTTCTTTTTGACAACGGACACGATATTGGCTACCTAATCTGGATATTGTTCTTCGCGGACAAAGTCACTAGGTATCAGTTTGTTGACTTGAGCTTCGATGTCGTTCATAATTTCGACCAGAACCACCGTTGCTGTGGCTCGACAGTCTTGGCGTTCGACAAGATATTGATTTTGTGGACCATGATATGGGGTCCAGTCCCGACCTGTCTTCTTAACTGTAGGCAAAGACATAGATATTTTCACTGATGAGCTGTAGCAGGAATTCCCTATCCTCATCTGTCTGACTCTTGTTGATGGAGATAGGTTTAGGGGAGGATTCTTTGCCAAGATTGACTTGTATGACTTCGTCCCCAGTGGAAAGTTCTCGTTGTTCGAACCGCATCTCTAGTTGTGCTTCTAGGCGTTGGATCTACGATTTTGCTTCAAAGAGTTATGGAGGATCCTCGTCGTCTTTCTCGGGATTAGCTGACACCATGTTGGCAGACAATGTTTGTTTGAGTATCCCTATTATACTGATGTCGGAGTCCCAAGAGAAAGACTCTAAAGTGTGAGAGTATAACTCATCTTCTTCATTCGAGCCTTTGGGGGTTGTGGGATACGTGACATACCCTAAGCCACGCTTGGTCTTATTTTAGTAATCCTCAGACTTGCCTACTGGAGCGGGGAGGCACAATGACAGTCATGAAACTTTACCGTAATTCATACCTCGGTTGCTTTTATGATCATAACCCATCTTCTAGACGAGGTGTTTGGCTTGATCATTAAACCAGTTGAGTTGTATTTTGCCGATATCGGGTTCTGGCTCTTATTCCTCTAGGATAAAAGACCGGGGGCATTCAACCATGCAGAAGATGATGGATTTGTCTTCCCACTCAAGGGGATATGGTTATCGAATCCTGAGCTAGCGCAGTGAGTCTTGGTTCTCTATTGAGTCCAAGCGGACTTGCAGTTCTCGTAGCTCCCGCATTGCTTCCCGCGCCTCATCTACTGTAGAAGGAGTAGATGATCCGGGCCTAATGTGATTGCCATTGATGGACCGAGCGGTTGCATTTGAGTCTCCATTTGCCCAAGGATCTTGTCTAGCTTGTCCCGAGGTTCTTGGAGGCTGTGGGGCCATATTTTTCTTGATCTCCAACATCATATGGATCAAGGCTGGCATTGATGCACTCATGGTGTATATCATAGCCTCGAGAGTTTTGAGGCACTAACGATAGTTGGGGCCCTCGTGATCATCCCCCGCCATGTATATTGTTCTTATATGGGCGGAAGTCGATGGAACGGTGGACGTCGCACTTTTTACCTCAGACTCTTGCAACAAATAGTACTCGAGAAAGGTTGTCAGCATCGCATCCTCTTCGGACTCCGAGAGAATACTACCCCCAGCATAGGAAGGTGCATCTTCCTAGTAGGGTGACTACCCCTAGGGATCTCGACATCTGTTCCTTGGAAATCGCTCTCCCTTCAGAATGTCAGGTTGTTGTGGAGTTCTGGAGGATTGCTGCTACCAGCTTATAGGATATCTAGGAGTCCTGAGAAAGGGCCACCCCCGACAGCTGATAAGTTTTTCTTGGAGAGGGTGCCCTGAAAAACCCCCTCTGTGGGTACCACTGCCTGTCCTCCTTGGGCCTGCCTTCTTGACATGCTGGCCGAGAGCGAAGGGTTTGAGGCGCTAGTCTTTTGACCTCCCCCAGTGGAGGGGGATTTCCAAGGGGAGTAGCACGAGGCAAAGGAAAGATCCTCCTCCTCTAGTAATTGCACCTGTTTTATCGGACGCTATCGGGTAGGTGCCTTTGGTTGCCACCGTTGGAACGTCGATTTTTTGTTTGTTGGCACTGCTGCTTTAACACAGCAATAGTTGATGATAATATTGGCACATGGGTATCCTGGAGGGGATACCTCATATGTCATAGTTTTTTTCCTCGCTTTCCACTTGTGGTTGATTACGTTGCTCAAATCATGTGAGGGCTGATCCACCTTTGCACCCTTGTTCCTTGTTATGAACCCGAGTAAACCGAGCATATGGGTATATAGGTGTTGTCTTTGCTCTCTTTCCTAGGGTTCGTACAAGAACTCTTCCCAAGTTGTTAATGAAAGACTTTCGAGACTGACCCTATCCGTTTTCCACTGTGGGCCAGACACATTGCTCGGACTTATACAACTTTCCGTAAGGGGCTCGCGTAACAATTAGTGGAGCTTGCTGACGGCCGACCGTATGAGCAGTTGCTTAAGCTTGGCAAGCTCGTACTGCCCTGGACTCCTTCGATCTAGCACACAACAGTATGTAGTATGAAGAGTCCAAGTTCACATCCTTCCCTTTCTTAACAAGGCGCATGTAGTCAGTCCTGTGGAAGATTTGGTCGAAGACGGTGGTTTTACTATTGTGCTGGCCGCATTAGACTTTTGCCTACGGCCACCGATAGGTGCCGCATGTGGACTTTTGCCTGTGGCTGTAGACTTATGCAGCTTCTACTGTTGTCGCATAAAGCTTGTCTCAGCTACCAAACTTCTAGCATCGTAGTATTTTTTTCTGCGAGAGTTTGGTCGCTGAGCACTTTTTTTTACTACCGCATGAATATGGCCAGTCTGGGTGGATGCACAATGTGCGTCTACGATAATAGGGAGAGAGGTAGGGAGCGCATGCTCCGCAGTTGGGTGAGGCACAGCGGCCTTTGCTACCCAAGTTCTGCGGGTCTTCTTAGGCTTTACTTGCCTTGGAGAAGGGATCGTGTTGTTCTCGGAGAGCTTATTCTCGATTGCTTGATGGTCAAAGCGCACCACCAACATTCTTTGGGTTGAGCCCAGCTTGACCGCATCAGACTGCGTTACCTTCTTCTCATAAGAGGAGAAGTTGGTCCCCAGCAGAGTCATCATCTTGTTCTCCATTAAATTTGATAGTCTAAAAGAGCTTGATTTAATCAACAAACTAAAGAAAGTACAAAGAGGTCATAGATGGATAATCTAAAAACAATGTTTTGATCTAGGTGGTGACGATGGATAAAAAGCGTTGTGGCGGCTCCTTTAATCTATTGACGGTCCAATGAGGGAATGAGGATTCTCTAATTTCTTATCTCTTGTCATGAACCGCACCCGATATGGGGGCACGAGTACGTGGGTACGTCCAGCCTACGTTGTAGCATCGGCGGTAGAATGCTGTCTAGGTCAACAATAGAATCTAAACATCTCACATACTATATATAAGGTACCTGTCATGCCATCTTAACTCCAAATGAAGAAAAATAATATATGATAATGATAATCAATGCTCAATCACAATATAAAACTAGGAGAAAATATGGCACGATATGGAATAGAAAAAAAATACAGAGTTGCCATACATCACAAGTCCAAGTCTAGTAGTTTAATCTTAACTCAAAGATCTCAAATATAGTACATGTCATAAAATCTAGCTAAGATCAAATACAAAATCATAAAGAATTATCTAAAACTCCCCAACTGGAGGTACTATATCAAGAGGCTCTATGGTGCAATCTCAAAGGCCTCGCCATCCTGCAGTTCATAGTCGGTAGGACATATATGCTCTAACCAATCATCTAAAAAATATATCCAGTTAGGATTAGAGCAAAGTACAATCCAATAGCAGTTCCAAGTTAATTAATAATGACTATAAACAGAAATAGAGAATGTAATACAAGACGAGAAGCAATAAACAATATCATACTGTGGTAGGAAATAAGACAAATAATCTAGAGCAATAAAGTATAAACTGATCACAATAAAATAAAAATAAGGCAACGAACTAGAATATAGAGAAGAACTGTAACTGTACTAAGTGTTTGAAATACCGGTTAGATATGTGATCGGCTTGGGTTATCAAGATCTACTATCAAAGCTATTACACAATCATATTTAAAGTATGATTGGCTATTGTCTACAAGTAACACGATCAATAATACAATCATTTAAGATTGACTGTTGTCTACGGAGTAACACAATCACACGTGAGGTATATGACTGGTTGTTGTCTACATGATACAATATTTAAGGGTTTGATCACATATCCTTCTAGCATTTCCCCCACCCCCAACTAATACAATGGATCCATATCATGACACGTCATGACACAATAATCACTATACAAGGTCTACAATACAAGCACGATGATCATGGTCTATATAATCATGAAAAATATCAAGGCAATCACTAAAGAGTAATATCTCATGACGAGGATCCAAGCATACTAATCCGTGTACCATCGTGTCAGGAATCAGGTAAAATATTACTAAATACTTGTATTATAGTAATTATTAAATAATAAAAACTATCAGAGAATGTACTCGCTTGAGGTCCTGGGCCGCCAATACCAATCTGTGTCTGGACTGGAGTCAAAGTGACCTATATATATAATGCCATGTCAATAGGTGTATTGGAATGATAAATATACTAAAATAAGCTAAAATATGGTTTCTAGGTCATTTTTAGGTCATACTAGTCAAACTAGGTTAATACCTTAATTTTAGGTTCAAAGCTAGCTTCTTAGTTGGTTACAAAGCTAAACTAGCTAATACTAGGTGATACTAAGCTATACCTAGATTTCTAGGTCCATACCTTGAAGGTATTAGCTATACTAGCTAATATAACTAAGTACTTATATATATAATTAACTTATGAATAAACTAGTTATATCTACTATCTAGTATTACCTTAGTGTATAAGTTAATACCTTAGCTAAATATCTTGCCTTAACTCTATTATATTATCTTAGCTATTAACACTTACCTTGCCATTATCTTATCTTAGCTTAAACTAATACCTTAATGTAATCTATTACCTAGGCATTACTCTGATACCTAGTCACAACCTTAATACTTACCTTGATACTATGGTACCACCCTTGATACCCCTAGATATCAATACAATACCCATTATTCAACTAATATCTTCAACTGCCTTGACATAGCTTACCAAGCTTGGTACTCACTAATACCACCCATCCTTACTCCTCTTCAATACTACCCCAATACAACATATCCACACCAATACTCCAATATTTCTGCTACTGCTAAATAGTTCTCCCCTCACACTTACACCCACATACAAGAGCATACACCATAACAACACTTCCTTATTCCAGGTACACATTGAGACATAACACCTACTCACTACATACACCAAATCTACACCTGATACATACTGCCTGCTACAACAAGGAAGCACTCCAATTTCCTCAATGGTGCACTCTGCTACAATATTCCTTCTCCTGAACTCCCATATCAAAATAAGTCTAGACCCCAACTACATCCATACACAGATACACTCGAATACAAGCAACATCACTCATAACCTTATAGTAAAACCTATACAAACGTACCTACCTCTCAACTGTATGTATGACCAATATCTGATACCTACCAATTTTACTGACTGATACACGAGATATGATGCACTGATTCTTAATCCTCTCCTGCTAAGCTGTAATCCACTTGCTTCACAGATAGGTTCTACAATACTGGTTGATACACCTTTTATACGCCACTATAGACTCGATTATAACTTGGACACCCATAGTTAGTTACTCACACTAGACTCCCCACCTTACACGAATACATACACCATAACTTACCTACTGCTGCAAAATATTTATACTACTACACAGTATCCAAAATATGAAGAATGTACCCTTTCCTTACTAATACTAAATCAAATCCTAATCTCTGAACACACATATTGCAAGGCTGCTCTACCATGCTTGCTGCTACTATTGCCATCTGTTTGTACACCCTCATCTTCCTTATTGCCATCCATGACTGCTTGCATCCCTAGCTAACACAACAACCATTAATACCATTGATGCCACTGTAGAAGCATGAAAAATACGCTGGGAGGATCTACGCAGCCTCTTGATGCAAAGCAGCATAAACAGAGGCCTTCAGAGCCATCAAGCGTACAACAGAGCTTTTTTCGCTAAAACACAGCGTGAAGAATAAGCTCAAAGGACCATCCGCGTAAGTGCAGTACGTCCAAGCCGCTCCAGCGTAAACAGGGTTCTTCATCGCCTCAATGGCGTAAAACTCATCCGCTCTCAAAGCAGCATTAAAGCGTACGAGGAACGCTTCGTCTTCCCCGAAATGAACCTGTCAAGTCACGCAGTGAATCTGACCTCTGACTCCTGACAAAAAGTGCTGCACGGCTACCCAGACGACGGCTGGAAACGATGGCAGACTCCTCGGGACGCGCCCCACAGTATGATGGCGGATCTTTGCATTTAATGCAGAGGATTTGGTTAAAACATCACCGAACCGTCGTTTACTAAAGTCCCCTCAGCGTAAACTGCTCTTTCGCGTACAAGGGAATACGCTGCCTTATTTTACACAGGCAAACATGAGCTGTTTTATGCTCCGCAGTAGACAAACCGCCTGCCACGTCAAAAGCTGTACTTCGTACGGGACTCGAGGCATGTCTCCACATCTAATTGCACAGAGCGGTGACAGTTTCTCTCAAGGCACGTCTCTGCGACGGATGCACAGAAGGGCTGTAGACCTTCAAAACACGCCTCCGTATTTAATGCATAAGATGGTGGCAAATCTCTGCAAGAGATTTAATTATATCTTCAAAAGCCATAATTCCGGCTAAGACGTCCACATCAGCACTCGGCACGGTACGCAGCGGCTTCTACGCCCATTCAGGATCTGTTCTCGCACGGCTTCTACGCCCACTCAGTCTCTACGACCACTCGACCTCTACGACCATTCGGCTTCTATGCCTATTCGGCTTCTATGCCTGTTCGGCTTCTATGCCTGTTCGGCTTCTACGCCAGGGTGACAATCATTTGGCTTCTACGCCAACCTTTTCTACACAAGGGATACCTACCTACGTGGCTTCTACGTCGTGATCTTCGCAGCAAATATACGTGTTTTGTCCCCTTAGTTAGACACGCGTCATATGCTCACTCAAAAGGTCATCTATACGCAAGCATTGGTTATCTTAACTGTTGTGTAAAGGGGTGTTGTACTTCCCACTCCTCGGTTTTTATACCGACGGAGTGGTCACTGTCACCAAAACTCTATAAATAGAGACCCCTATTAATGGGGAACAAGGTCGAAAAAACAAACAAGGTCGACAAATTAGAGGGTCGAAAACTTGGTCAAGAAAACCAATACCAGATCAAAAGGTCAAAAGAGAGAGAGAGAGACCGGAGCTCAGGCAAAGAGCAGGGATCGTCGACTTTGGCATTGTGCATCCACCCTCTCCTGCAAACTTCGAAGCTGCTACATGTCTTCCACGGCACTTCTTCAACATCGTGTGGTCCAAGGGCTAAAGTGATCGACTACAGATCAGACACCTATAGAAATTTATACCCAGATTAAATAAATTGTACTCCTACATCCTCGTATAGGATTACATTGTACAAGTTTGTTTGTAAACCAAAGGGCGCGGGTTTCGTATAAACCCTGTCATTGAAATACACTTTTATTCTTTCGTTTAATACCACAAACAAGATGGCGACTCTGCTGGGGACATCTTTCTCTTCTGATGAGGAAGCAATTTCTCAACACGATGTGGTATCCGTGGGATCCGTGAAGAAGACACTGGTCGTCCAATTCGACCAGTCTGCCTACGAAGACATGCTTCGAACCGGGGGTAGCTCTCACTCTCTCTCCGTCCAAGACAACAGGAAGCTGCGCAAAGTGTGGATGCCCAAGACATCCTCTACCATTCCTGTGGACTCTCCGATCTCTCCGACCAATGAGGTGGTAGCATTGCTCCCTCCGTGCCCTGCACGTAAAACTCAGTCTTCCGCTACGTGCGGTACAGACAAAACTTCGGGCAAAGCCTCAGCGCTGACCCAGAAGTATCCACTGTGCTCTATGCGTAGGAATCAGTCTTCCGCTATGCGCGGTACAGACAAAACTTCGGGCAAAGCCTCAGCGCTAACCCAGGAGTATCCACTATGCTTTACGTGCAGAAATCAGTCTCCCGCTTCGCGCGGTACAGACAAAACTTTCGATGGTGCCTCAACGCCAAATCGGAGGTACAGATCACGCTCCATGCGTAAGACAACATCTGACCTCTACGGTAAACCAGATGAGCGCTGTGATCTCCGCGAGGGGAAGCAAGCAGGCGAATACTCAGCTACTCGGCCTTTACGCCAGCAAGGGAACAGTCTGCCTACCCTCCGGATTATGCGAGAAGCCGATGGCCGACTGAGGGCCTCTCCAGCTTTACGCCAGACTGAGCGAATCTCCAATTTATGCCAGGCACAGTCCCTTGGCGTAAAACAAGCTCAGATTGCAGAAAGACACCCTCCCAGGGTATTATCCGCCGCCCAGATGGCCAACCTGTTGTACACAGGTGGCACAGGAAAAACTGGGGTGCCCAATATCCGCACGCCCGCTGATGGAAAAAACAAGCCTTCGTCTTCTTCCTCTACTCCTCCTGACCTACGGGATTACCTAATCCAGAAACGCAAGAACGAGAGTCATAAACGGACTTCGGTTCCCCTGACAGTCAAACGCGGGGAAATCATATGGGAAGATACGTCAACATCTGATGTCGTCATAACAGGTGGACCACAGGAAGACTCCATCTTTATCATTCCACCAACCCATGACGATCAGCCTCCGATAATCTTTGGCAGCAGGCGGAATGCCCCAATCGTGCAAGAGGAATCACGCGAGTCTGAATCTGACAGAATACAAATCCACAAATACAGCCTACAAGCATTAAATATTATGCAAAACATGGGTTACGACTTAAAACTAAAACAAGGTCTCAACTATGAGAAAGGTAGGCGAACGCCGGTGCGTAGTAATTCTCACTATCGAGAAGCTCGTTTTGGGTTGGGATATACTGCGTCTCTCAAGAGACCCAGAATTCCGAAGTCCAGTCCTGTACAACCAGAGGCAGTTCTTGATGAATCAGTTTCTGTGGCTAGAGACCATGGCATATCCAGAGGTGACTTACCTCGACAGAATCCCCTCAAGATCCGAAAATGATGCAACAGCAACGATCTTCCTGCAAGACCGTAAAATTCAGGCATCAAGAGCCCGAAGACAAAAAAAACTTTTTCCTTCAACGATGACGACATCGTTGAGATCTTTGATATATTAATGAAAGAGCGCAAGCTCCAGCTACCCAACATCAGACATCCTGAGAGGGCTGGCGACGCGGATCACCCAGATTATTGTCTTTTCCACCGATACACTCATCACCCCACAAAGGCGTGCTATGTGCTAAAAAGGAAAATTCAGGAGACGATCGATGCCAAGGTCGTCACTTTGAATCTGTGAACAAAGGGACGGTCCGTACCGATTGGATTTCCATTCTTTTCTTATATAACGATTTGCTCCTTTCAAAAGTCTGTCATGTTCATATCACCCCTGAATAAAACTTTCGGCTACCGACTATCTTCTGATATAAGTTGCCCTCCACACTTGACATCCGTACTTAACTCTAAGTACGTCAGTGGTGTTAAGTCCACAAAAACTGCCATGTCCATATCACCTATGAGCAGATGTGTGCCTCCATCCCCGATGGAAGTCACAATCACAAAGTTTGTCATGTTCATATTACCTCTGAATAAACTTTCGACCGTCAGTTGTCATGTCCATATTACCTCTGATATCGATTGTCGTCTACACTTGACATCCGTACTTAACTCTAAGTACGCCAGTGGTGTTAAGTCCACAAAAACTGCCATGTCCATATCACCTCTGAGCAGATGTGTGCCTCCATCCCCGATGGAAGTCACAATCACAAAGTTTGTCATGTTTATATTACCTCTGAATAAACTTTCGACCGTCAGTTGTCATGTCCATATTACCTCTGATATCGATTATCGTCTATACTTGACATCCGTACTTAACTCTAAGTACGCCAGTGGTGTTAAGTCCACAAAAACTGCCATGTCCATATCACCTCTGAGCAGATGTGTGCCTCCATCCCCGATGGAAGTCACAATCACAAAGTTTGTCATGTTCATATTACCTCTGAATAAACTTTTGACCGTCAATTACCATGTCATTCTCACCTCTGAGCAAGTATGTACCACCCCCCGTGACGAGGTAGAACCCATAGCACAAAAATTCTTGGAAGCTATAAACTACTACCGTCCGAATGTCTGGGAAGTAGCATCATCATCCAACGTCATCACAACGTATGGACCCCATGAGGATTCTATCTTTATTGTCCCGCCTACCTGCAGCAGTCAGCGTCCAATATTCTTCGGCCGCATGCGCAATCAACCGGCTAACCAGGAAGATTCTTTCAATGACGATACTGGGAAAATGCAAGTTCACCGATACAGCCCGCAAGCGCTGAAGATCATGCAAAACATGGGCTACGACTTTAAGCGGAAGCCAGGCCTCAACTACGGAAGAGGCAGACGAACGCCGCTGCGCGGCGACCCCCGCTATCGACAAACTCATTTTGGGTTAGGGTATGCCACCTCCCTTACAACTTCTAAGTCAGACGAGGACATCTTTTCCTCCTCCCAGAATGGCTCGTCTCCCCCCGACTCACCTGATGCTCTCGAACAAACACTATCAGTAAATATGGTGGTGACAGATCCCTCAGGAGCAGATGAACATGATTCTGAGCCGTTTGAGAATGACTATTGGGCTCAACAAATAGATACGCAGTGGGAATTCTGCTTCGAGCAAAGAGAACCTCCCACCAAAGACGAAGTTATCCAAATCGATGTTGGGGGTGAACTTTCGCCAAAGCCGATATTTATCAGTGACAATCTTCCCCCAGCTGAAAGGGAAGAAATCATATAGCTGATAAAGGAATACGTCGACGTCTTTGCATGGGATTATGGGGACATGCCGGGCCTAGACCCGAAGGTGGCTACTCACAAACTCAACATATTGACCGACTCAAAGCCCGTGAAGCAGCACCAACACCGGTTCCGCCCGGACATGATGGACGCCATTGAAGCTGAAGTCAAGAAGCTGACAGCCTGTGGTTTCATCCGGGAAGAACAACATCCCTACTGGGTCGCCAACGTTGTCCCAGTCATAAAGAAAAATGGGAAGGTACGTATCTGCATCGACTATCGAGATCTGAATGCGGCCTGTCCCAAGGATGAATTCCCTCTTCCTATCACGGACATCATGATCGACAACACCTGCAGCTTTGCACGTATGTCTTTCATGGATGGATTCTCAGGATACAATCAAATCAAGATGCATCCTGAAGACGAGAAGCATACTGCCTTCCGGACACCATTGGGGGTATATTGCTATACGGTCATGCCCTTCGGATTGAAGAATGCCGGGGCTACATACCAACGGGTTATGAGTAACATATTCCATGAGTATTTACGCAAAACAGTAGAATATTACGTAGATGACATAGCCGTCAAGAGTCGCCTCAAGGATGATCACATTCAAGACTTGAGGACGGTATTCGAGTTAATGCGCCAACATCAACTCAAGATGAACCCTACGAAGTACTTTCTGGGTGTATCCAGTGGCAAGTTCCTGTGATTTGTCATCACCGCCAAAGGCATCCAGGTGGACCCCGACAAAGTCCAGGCAATCATAGAAATACGACCGCCCCGTAATCTGAGGGAACTCCGGGGATTTAAAGGCTGTCTGGCTTACATCCGGTGATTCATATCCAACCTCTCGGAGAGATGTTAGCCCTTTTCTTATCTCATGAAGAAAGATGTATCCTTCGTATGGGACGAAGCCTGTCAGCAAGCGTTCGGAGATATCAAGCACTACCTCACCAGTCCGCCAGTTCTGGTGCCTCCCGTCATGGAGAGACCATTCTTGCTGTACGTTCGAGCGATGGATCATTCACTAGGAGCTCTTCTCACACAGAAGAATGACATGGGTTATGAACAGGCTATCTACTACCTCAGCAGGATGATGGTCGGAGCCGAACACCGGTACAATCCAGTGGAGAAGGAATGATTGGCTCTGATGTTCGCTATCCAGAAGACGCAATACTATATCGCCGGCCAGACTATTCATATCATCTCCAGGATCAACCCTCTTCAATTACTGATGAGCAAGCCTAGTGCTCTTAATTCCCGACTCGCGACTTGGGCGATGCTATTAACACCATATGACATGGTGTACGTACCGCATAAGTCTATCAAGGGCCAAGCGCTGGCTGACTTCCTAGCTGCTCATCCGATCCCGGAGGCCTCCAAATTATACGAGGACATTCCCGACAAAGTTGCAGAATGTAATTCCGTGATGGAAAGTGACGCGTGGCAACTCTTCTTCGATGGTGCCTCCAGAACCGGTCCTATGGAAAACATCATTTCAGGAGTAGGAGTCGTCCTGGTCACTCCTGATCAGCTCGTCATCTACCAAGCATATTCTCTTAGCAGCCCTGCTCCAACAAATGTGGCAGAGTACAACGCTCTGCTAATCGGGCTCCAAGTCGCCAAAGAGCTGGGGATCGAGTCCCTGGAAGCATTCGGTGATTCTCTGCTTATCGTCAATCAAGTCAGAGGAACATATGAAGTCCGGAATCCAGACCTCATCCCCTATCACCGAGCGACGGTCGAGATAGCCATGACATTCAAAGGGTTCTTCCTAGAGCATATACCTCGATCTCAGAATCTAGATGCTGATGCCCTAGCCAGTCTAGCTGCAGATTTAGCCATCCCTATAAGAAGGCAGGATTCGGTAATCCTTCTTAACAGAGATTTATTCTGTGTGAAGAATAACTTTCACATAGAATGCATCTACGCTGTGAACGCAGATCCCTCTAGAAGAGACTGGAGAAGTCCCTTCATGGATTTTGTCGCATACGGAATCTTGCCGGAGGACCCCAAAGAAGCAGTATCCGTCAAAAGGCGATCATTACGCTTCTACTACGATGCATCTTCACAATGCCTATATCGTCGGATCTACGACGGACTGCTATTAAGATGTCTATCTGAAGACGAAGCACAGCAGATTATTCGGGAAGCTTACGACGGCGTATACGGAGCGCATCAACCCGGTCATAAGCTACAGGATCGCATCAGGAGAATGGGCTATTACTGGCTTACTATGATCGCAGATGCAATACGGTATGCAAGACAATGCAGAGCCTGTCAGGTTCATGCAGACTTCATACATCAACCGTCTGAATATCTACATCCTACGGTTGCGTCCTGGCCTTTCAAAGCATGGGGTATGGATATCATTGGTCCTATTCACCCGTCTTCTTCCAGCGGTTACCAGTTCATACTGGCCATCACGGATTACTTCTCTAAATGGGCAGAGACGATCCCCCTCGCTGAGGTGAAGGCGTCTAATGTGATCAGCTTCATCAAACATCACGTCATTTATCGCTTCGGGGTACCCCGGAGGATAATTTACGACAATGGGCCTCAGTTCATCAGCCAAGCGTTTCATCGATTTTGCGATAAAAATCGGATACACAATATTGTCTCTACGGCATATTATCCAGCTGCTAATAGTTTGGCGGAAGCTTTCAACAAAACCATTATCAAACTCTTAAAGAAATTCGTCTCTTCAAATAAGAGAGATTAGAATGAGAAGCTGGGCGAATGTCTCTGGGCATACCGCAGAACGGTACGAACACCGACAGGTTGCACTCCATTCTCGCTGGTCTACGGGAGCGAAGCAGTTCTCCCCATTGAAATCTAGATCCCGTCACTTAGGATAGCCGTGACTAGCGAGCTGACTCGAGAAAAGAATGACCTGTTAAGGCTCCAAGAGCTAGAAGGATTAGACGAAAAACGCCTACAAGCTCAGCAGCGCATCGCGCTCTACCAAGCACACATTTCCAAAACCTTCAATCATAAAGTGAAGGAAAGAATGTTCAAAGTCGTCGAGCTAGTTCTAGCCGTAAGAAGGCCGATGATTCTTACTCACAGAAGTAAAGGCAAATTCTAGCCCAAGTGGGAAGGCCCTTATGTGATTGAGACAACGTTCTCGAACGGCACCTACAGGATAGCCCAGCCTAATGGAGACCTGTTAGTGGATCCTATCAACGGCAAATTCCTGAAAAGATACTATGCTTAATCTCCCCTGCTCAAGTGGAATATAGCGAGGATCACAATTCTGACAAAACTACTTCCAGAACGCAATTAGTTGGGTTACATTCTATCATGTCCGTATGACCTCTGAACAGATATGTCCCGCTAAAAGCTTATCGAGAGTTTATCATCAGATATCACTCTCGCCTAAAAAACTGTCATTTATATTCCGAAATAATGGGTCCACAAAATTCAGAAAAGAGTCGCTTTTATTTATTCCCAAAAGAGAGTAGAATTACATCTGGAGAAGCAGAAAGAGAAAGGATACATCATGATGGCGGAGTAGTCAGATTGTGAATCAGCCGCTCCAGTGCAGCTATCCTCTCATTCCTAAGAACCAAGGCATCGGCGCGAGCCCGCTCCAGCTGTGCCTCGGGGGTATTCATACAGGACAGCTCAGCCCTTGCCCGAAGGCAGCCCGCACGGGCAACTTTCGCACGGTCCAAATCCTGTCGCATCGCGCTCAATCGCCCAGTCGCTACGTCTAGACCCACCAACGATTGAGAAGCCCACTCCTCTGCCCGAGCGAGTTTTTCCCTCAGCTTGGAGGCCCTCGCTGCATTCCCGTCCTGCTCGGATTGGCACTTCTTCTCAAAAGCGAGAGCCTCTGCCACGACAGCTTTTCTTCTATCCATCTCCAGCTCATGTGTCTTGATGGAGTTGTCTAGGCTTTCCAGCTTGGTAGTGAGCCGCGCAGTCATGTGGTCGTACCTGGTCTGGACCTCAACATCGAAGCTGCCCCGAATCAGCTGCAAGTATTCATTAATGGGTTGCTCTAAACCATTAACCACCGCCTCCAGGACGTCAGCTATCCCAGGATCGCCGAGCTCCCTGACGGCCCCGATCGAAAACTGAGAAGTCTTTTTCAGGTGCTCGAAATCTAGACTCTTCGCCAACACCATTGATATCATCGTTTTCAAACCGGTGTATAAGAGGCTGGTATGTTGCTCGGTGAATGCAACTAGATCCGACTGAACACCAGGAGTGGCCGCGATATCAACAAGTCCCTCTCCAGGGATAACTGCAGACGAGGTGGCCACAGCCGCCGCCTCGACGCGTGGCACGACCAAAGAAGGTGCGACGACATCGATCGAAGTCATCGGCATACTCGCAAGGGGCGAGGTCACGATGACGGGTTCGTCCTCCTCTTGAGACGATGAAACCACTCTAGACGAGCTAGCCCCCGAGGACATTTCCTCCTCGAAGTCAGGTGCCTTCACATCATCGCCAGGAGTCGGAGCAGAGCCAAAAGGTGCTTCAACGCTGTGCTCTCCATGGACGCCATCCCCTGAGAAAATGACAAGAAAGTTGATATCAGTATGATGGTAATCTTTCTAAAGGGAGACATAAAGACGACATTTACCCGGAGCCAACGGCATATACGACACATCTGCAGCCGATGTAGCTAAACCACGCCTTAATGATGCAATGCGAACTGTCATACCTGGAGAAGGAGGTGGGCTGACCGACATCGCTAAGAGTTCTGTCAAGCCTTCACCAAGACTCGATCGAGGTTCATCAGCTGGAATCTTGCTAGACGTGCTCGCTGACACGGCGGGAGTTTTACCCGCTGCTGACCTCGGGAAAGATTCTCCCATCTGCCCCGGCCACACAGGCAATCTCGCTCCGCTACCTGGAGCAGTAGCCACGACAGCAAACTCTAGCGAGGATTCTCCGGCGCCGCCGGCCGGAACTATAGAAGGTCCCTCTCTAAAAGGCGAGGAACCTCCAGCCAAAGAATCATCCCTGATATGGGGAGATGCAGGCTCACTCCCGGGAGCCTCAACACCAAGAATACGGAGAGGACGAGCAACCGTCTCCTTCCTCCTATTACGAAAAGAATCTTCCTTCGGAGCAGAAGCCCGTCGCTTCCCAGAAGAGACTACCAAAGCCCCCGCAGGCGGAGGCACTTCACACCTCGGCACCGACACCAAAGGATCATCCGGAGTACCAGACTCCTCACCCTCGTCCGAAGAAACCGATGGGACTTCGACCCTTTCCCCAGGCTTGGGAGAAGGCACCCTGAAGCTTCCACGCATGTCAAAATAGCGATGGAAGGTGTTAATCGCCACATAGAATTGGGCGTAAGAATGAAGGATGCGCAGCTCCGTGGAGGTTGTAACGACCGGCACGATGAAGGTTGCCCCCGTGCAATCCATGATAAAATATCGCCACCCTCTAGCTCCATCAATGAGTCCGCCACTGGACCTGAAGCTGGTGACGGCAATGCCCACGTGCAACTGATCGTACCCGAACTGCCTGGCAAACCGACTAGGCAGGTAGGGCTCGAAGAAGCAATGGTCTTCGCTCCTGTACAGCAGATGGGAGGGCCTAATGCAGACCAACCAATTAAAAGCTTCCAGAGAAAGATCGGTCTTCTCTCCACCTGAATCCTCAAGCCTCGTCCCTGATTGATTACGATGTACAGAAGGGGGAGTACAGAGGAGCTTCCAACCGTGGCTGAGGTTCAACACCAGTCGACAGTGTAAAACTGTGCTCACATTCCAGGGAGAGTCCTTGTAATTCAGCAAGAATATACCCCCCGAGCTGCTACCGGAGCCAGGAGACATCACCCGGGGATTGTGGAGAAGTAACCATCCCATCAAATACAGGTATGGTAATTCCACCCGGGGAAAACTCTCACGCCGAGCTTCATCGACGAGCAACCCATCAGTCATAGCTCTCAGGCCAGCCTGTATATGGCACACCATGGCAGAAAGCAAGCCCAGTCTTGCCTCGAACACCAGGCACACTGCTGGCCACAGGATATTCCGGTGAATGCTGTCCGCGGACGCAGTACCGGGCACTACAACCCGACGCAGCCATATCGAGAGGAAACCAGCCAGCTTGGCTTCCTTAGACAGAGGCCTGCGATAACGCCTCAAGTAACTACAGGCCTTAATGCCTTCAGGGTACTTTCCTACCCCCTCGACGAGAATCTGATCCGGAGCTTTAGCCTCCTCCATAAGATCCTCCACGACCTGGGCACTAAGCACGCCCAAACAGTTCACGGGCTCATTCTTGCCCCCCCCCCGAGGCTTTCTCCGACTTGGCAGCCCTGGCTCGGTGGAAGAAGAGGTAGGACATCCACTTAGTGGTGTGAGCCAAATTAGAAGGCTCGTTATAAAAAGTGGTGCACGCGAAGTATTGACACATCAGCTCCTGATACACTTCCGCCACCTGAGGGTCCAAGTCCACCAACTCCCGGTTGGTGGGAACATACTCTTCATATGGGGTAACCCCCATCGAAAGTCTCGAGACAACTGCCATCTCATGGAGGGCCAATCCCAGCTCCCCCAGTGGAGTGGCGAAGGTGCCAGTGAGCGAAATGTATCGCTCCATCAGTGCCAAGAATAAATTAGGATTGGGAGGCAACCCGACGCTCGTCGCACTCACAGCGGCATACAGTCCAATGCCCTCCAGCTCTCTCCGAAGTGCTTCAAAGCCCAGTCAACTAGGCATGTCCATCGGGAGTTTGTTGGGGCGATCCACCCATTGTACTGAGGATTCTCCTTGGGATACACCCCGCCTCGTCCCATGAAGTCGTTGCAGAAGGTCGGCAATTGGACCGGCTGGATCACTGAGCTGTCTTCACTCGGGACTGCCCGGGCACAGTCCCCTGAACAACGTCACAATGCCGGAAGGGCGACTGATAAACGACCCCTGGTCAGCTCCTTTCAGATGAAAGATCTTCCCCGGCTTACCGTGAAGATCAGGAGTCAGCATCCACGACATCTTCCTGGGATGCTCGCGTGGAAGAAAGCCGAGATGGGATAATCCCTCGGCATCGTTGGCAGGTACAAAACCAAATTCCCGGTAGGGAAAACCCAGGGCTCCCTCTTGGACTTCATCTGGGACTATTTGTCAATCATGTCCCCAAAGAGGAAAGCCGACTTTATATACTGTTCCCCGTCTATATATGTCAAGGGCTCGCCATTGATCATGCTCAGCAGCGTCCGCTCGCCCTGAGCCGATATCAAAAACTCCCTTCCCTCAGGATACTGGGGTCCGGAGATGGGAAATGCCACGTGGGACAGATCCTCCAGGTAGTTCGAGTGCAGCATCCCGACAGCGAAGCCCATCACCTCGGCCAGTGGAGACTCACCCAAATCAACTGCAAAAGTGCAAGAAAAATATGTCATTGCAAATCTTGCACAAACATACAGACCAACGACAGTCTGTGCTCTACGCAGGATTGTACAAATTTGGTTATTTTATGCCGAAAATCCCCTCCACAAGCGTAAAACTCAAATTTTACGATATACGACAATTTTTGGTAGCTAGAGATTTTACGCTCAGAATTACAAAAATATGGAGTCTTTACGCTAGCACATTAGAAATGTGGGCGTAAAAGATAAAAATGTCTCCGTGCATCATCTTCCTCAAAAGAGGCTATCAGCACAGAAGACGACCTAGCGCGGTCACGTTCAACGTGTGCGAAGGATTTTTTTTTCATCGATTTTGTCACCCCAAAGGCTCTACCTCTAAGACCGGGTGCGCTGCTCATCAGCGGGATACTTCGCTCAGAAGGAAGTTTGCCTTGTCCGACCGAAGACTCCCTCGCTGGGGCAGAAGAATGAGAAGAAGAACCTATACTCTTTTCCTTAGCGGAGGGGGTTTGTTTCGGCGCCATTTCTGAAGACTCGAGGTGCTCGGAGAAGAAACGAAGAAAAACTCGGACAGTCGAAAGCTCTCTTTCGCAGAAGACAGATAAAAAGTTTTTCTCAAAAGCTTGGAATATATATAGAGTTTGGGTCGACTCCTCGAATCCTCGGACGGACTCCTCGAGACCCTAACCAAATCTCGCAATTAATAGTGGGTTATGATTGGATGCTACGTCAGCCCACTACCCTTGAAAGACGGACAGTCAGCAAATTCGAAAAGTTTTTCGTGCAAGACGGTTCAGCAGGTTCTACGCTAAAGGAGCTTTCTACGCTCGACAGCAACAGATCTACGGTTTTACGCTCGCAAGCTATAAGTCTATGGTTTTACGCCCGGATGCCTTTGTGCCCGGTAGCTTTTATGCTCGAGAGGCCACAAACCTACGACTTTACGCTCAGCAGATACCAAATCGATGATCTCACGCTCGGTGGCGCTCAGTTTACGCTCAGAAGCAACAGATCTGCAAACTTCACGCTCGAAGAAATTTTCTTTTAGGAGCTACAGATATACAGTTCTATGCTAAAAGAGCTTTCTATGCTCGACATCTACGAATCTACAACTTTACGTTCGACAGCTATAAGTCTATGGTTTTATGCCCAGATGCCTTTGTGCTCGGTAGCTTTTATGCTCGAGAGGCTACAAACCTACGACTTCATGCTTAGGAACCACAAGTCTACGATTTCATGCTCGATGGTGTTCTACACTCACAGGCTACAGATCTCCAGTCCTACGCTAAAGGAGCTTTCTACGCTCGACAGCTACGAATCTACATCTTTACGTTCGACAGCTATAAGTCTATGGTTTTATGCCCGGATGCCTTTGTGCTCGGTAGCTTTTATTCTCGAGAGGCTACAAACCTACGACTTCACGCTCAGGAACCACAAGTCTACGATTTCACGCTCGATGGTATTTTACGCCCAGAGGCTACAAACTGATGATTTCATGCTCCACGACTTTTCGCATATTCGAACAGTCCCCAAAGCGGTCAATTGCCAAGAGTTCACACAGAAGATACTCGTTCTTGACCCAGAGCATCCCAAGTACCCGAAGCATACAGAGTTCAAAAATTGAGAAATTACTTTTCTCGGGTCCAAAATTAGAGGTTCATCTAGACTCCAGTCTGAATATCTCGTCTATCAAGATGGCAAAATCAGTTTGACAGCCAAAACCTCGACCCTGTTCAAAGGGAGTTTCGAGAGATCATTCTTGAAGATGAAGTCTGAACAAAATTTTTGCTCATCAGGAGCAGCAGTTCAGAGCTCTACGCGGTCCCTCAGTCCTAGCAACAGGACAGTTCTAAATGTTCAAAATGCTTAAACAGCGTTCTATGGACTATTCGTTATGCGTAAAGGACAGGGCCTAATACTCTTTCTATCAGAGTCAGCGTAAAGATTCAGACGTGTCGAAGCTACACATATTCAGACTTCATAGCAACGTATGGCAAGATGATCATATGAAGAAGCAAGACGATTTTATTAAAGATTAAAGTCATGATTACATATGAGGGAAATCTAATCTACAAGGGTTTTCTTTTCATTTTCATGATTACAACTGAGGAAAACTCCGTCGACAGGAGGGTTTCCCCATCATCGTCTGAAGATTGCCCAGAAGCTGTTCTGACAGGTTCTCGCTGGGCTTCAATTCTTCATCCATCTTCTCCGGTGGTCAGTCAATTCTAGCAAACTGACTGACATGGCAATGATCAACGGCAGAGTTGGGGCTTTCATATCCCATATTTTTTGTGCCATGGCAGATTGGGTTGAGGTATTAAACCCAACTCAGTCCTGGGAGACGGCTGTTACAGCTTGTATTCTCTCTCATCCCCGAAGAGGTGACAGGAGAAGACACCGCTCGCCAACCGTGTGGTAAAATATGATCCTTCCCTCTTCCCGGAAGAACCACCATACAAAGTTACTGATTATCCCGAGCAAGGGAGGCTAAGATATCTTTCCATGATCCATCTTTATAGTGGACACTTGCTCGAAGACGCCATCTTTTTTGGCTCTCTACATGCTGGAAAAACATGATCTCCTTCTTCCTCAGGTCGACCCGACGAACTCCGGCGATCATCTCTGCATGATAATGGGAATGTGGGGATAACAGGCTAACTCCCCCAGCCTTTTTATAGGCAAAATAGATCACAATGATCCCCAATAAATCCGCCATAAAGTCAGCATCGACCGTTTCAACGCTCCATTCAGAAATGTTTCGAGTTACGAGGGGCCGTTCATGCTTCATTCAAAGCGTTTCAAATTCCGAGAAATTTAAAAGCTTTGAAGGGGGTCTTGTAAAAGCATGAGAAATACGCTGGGAGGATCTACGTAGCGTCTTGATGCAGAGCAACGTAAATAGAGGCCTTCTATAACAGAGCTTTTTCTGCTAAAACACAGCGTGAAGAATAAGCTCAAAGGACCATCCGCGTAAGTGCAGTACGTCCAGGCCGCTCCAGCATAAATAGGGTTCTTCATCGCCTCCATGGCATAAAACTCATCCGCTCTCAAAGCAGCGTTAAAGCGTATGAGGAACGCTTCGTCTTCCCCGAAATGAACCTGTCAAGTCACGCAGTGAATCTGACCTCTGACTCCTGACAAAAAGTGCTGCACGGCTACCCAGACGACGGCTGGAAATGATGACAGACTCCTCGGGATGCGCCCCACAGTATGATGGCGGATCTTTGTATTTAATGCAGAGGATTTGGTTAAAACATCACCGAACCATCATTTACTAAAGTCCCCTCAGCGTAAACCGCTCTTTCGCGTACAAGGGAATACGCTGTCTTGTTTTACACAGGCAAACATGAGCTGTTTTATGCTCCGCAGTTGACAAACCGCCTACCACGTCAAAAGCTGCACTTCGTACGGGACTCGAGGCACGTCTCTACGTCTAATTGCACAAAGCGGTGACAGTTTCTCTCAAGGCACGTCTCTGCGATGGATGCACAGAAGGGCTGCAGACCTTCAAAACACACCTCCGCATTTAATGCATAAGATGGTGGCAAATCTATGCAAGAGATTTGATTATATCTTTAAAAGCCGTAATTCTGGCTAAGACGTCCACATCAGCACTCTGGCACGGCACGCAGCGGCTTCTACGCCCATTCAGGATCTGTGCTCGTGCGGCTTCTACGCCCACTCAGTCTCTACGACCACTCGGCCTCTACGACCATTCGGCTTCTATGCCTATTCGACTTCTACGCCTGTTCGGCTTCTATGCCTGTTCGGCTTCTATGCCTGTTCGGCTTTTATGCCTACTTGGCTTCTACGCCAGGGTGACAGTCATTTGGCTTCTACGCCAACCTCTTCTACACAAGGGATACCTACCTACGTGGCTTCTACGCCGTGATCTTCGCAACAAATATACGCGTTTTGTCCCCTTAGTTGGACACGCGTCACATGCTCACTCAAAAGGTCATCTATATGCAGGTATTGGTTATCTTAACCGTTGTGTAAAGGGGTGCTGTACTTCCCACTCCTCGGTTTTTACACCGACGGAGTGGTCACTGTCACCAAAACTCTATAAATAGAGACCCCTATCAATGGGGAACAAGGTCAAAAAAATAAATAAGGTCGACAAAATGGAGGGTCGGAAACTTGGTCAAGAAAACCAATACCAGATCAAAAGGTCAAGAGAGAGAGAGAGAGAGAGAGAGAGAGAGAGGAGCTCAGGCAAAGAGCAGGGATTGACGACTTTGGCATCGTGCATCCACCCTCTTCTGCAACCTTCGAAGCTGCTACCTGTCTTCCACGGCACTTCTTCAACATCGTGTGGTCCAAGGGCTAAAGTGATCGACTGCAGATCAGACACCTATAGCAATTTATATCCAGATTAAATAAATTGTACTCCACATCCTCGTATAGGATTACATTGTACAAGTTTGTTTGTAAACCAAAGGGCGCGGGTTTCGCATAAACCTTGTCATTGAAATACACTTTTATTCTTTCGTTTAATACCACAAACGACAATACTGGTTGATACACCTTTTATACGCCACTATAGACTCGATTATAACTTGGACACCCATAGTTAGTTACTCACACTAGACTCCCCACCTTACCCGAATACATACACTATAACTTACCTACTGCTGCAAAATATTTATACTACTACACAGTATCCAAAATATGAAGAATGTACCCTTTCCTTACTAATACTAAATCAAATCCTAATCTCTGCACACACATATTGCAATGCTGCTCTACCATGCTTGCTGCTACTATTGCCATCTGTTTGCACACCCTCATCTTCCTTATTGCCATCCATGACTTCTTGTATCCCTAGCTAACACAGCAACCATTAATACCATTGATGCCACACCCAACCAACTCATTGAATATCACCAAAGACACAACTACTTAGCTACTGCTATTACTGACCCGAGCATCCCCTCACACTTACGACTCTAAGTCACTCGACTGCAGGCACACACCAAGTCACATTGTGCACTTGCCCGACCTGTCACCTTACATACACACCATCTCACATACACAAAGCAAACCCCATATACATATATATAATATACTATATGAACACACCTCTAGCAAAAAACCAAATACTTGGTGTGCAATACCAAGATACTCCCCATTCTTTATGATACTCTTGGGATACTTCTTCCAAACCTTGATACCACCACTAATATTACTTAGAACACATCCAAAACATCAATTTAATTTGAATATCATAATATATAGCTTATTCTAATGCATTATAGATAATTTGACATGCTAGAACCCAATATTCATAGAAATATCCAACCTACACCACCGTATCATGATACAGCCTACTCATATCCAATTGTGGACACTTATCTAGCCACACATAACCAATCTAAGTCTAATTAGACCTAATTAATCTAAGGACAAACATTTGATGTGACAATCTCGAATTTTCCTAAAAATTGATACAAAATACTATGTAAAAGTCTCCAAATAGGTCAAATAAAGTCCAAGTATCTCCCCATGGGTAGACCTAATGCATGGTGTAGCGCCCCGTTCCTCCTATTCGAGGAGCGCGGCTAAGAAACACAAGACGGTATCGTTCGATCGGGATAGATTGAATTAAGAACTCGTCCTCGTTATGGATTTGTTTCTTCGGAATCGATTCCCATATTCAGTGGACTGCGCCCCAAGGATCGGCTTAGCGGCAGAGTCAGGAGGGACCTCTCCGCTGCTATCTTTTATTGCCTCGGTTTTCGATGTCGCTTGTTGCTTTCGTGCTTTGAGTTGGTTTTGGGATTTGCTTGTTTTCCTTGAACAGTTTCGATGGTTTTCATTATTTTCGTTCATTGACTTGTACTTCTATTCCGAGATTGGAAAGAGAGGAAGAAGTATTAATCGAGCTGTTCGTGTGCAGGTGAACGAGCAGTAGGCAGGTTGCGAGCGGAGTCGTGAAGTGCCTCTTTCTTTCTCCCTTCCTAAATCTAAGTGAGTGGCTACCAACCCGATTAGCTAGCCTTGCTTCCAAGCCTCACTCCTTCGCCCCGATCAAACGATACCAAGTAATAATAAAAGAGATCAAGATAAAAGGGAATAGACTTGAAATATTGCTTGTCAACTAAACTTATGAACGGTTATCATCCTGTATGCTAGTTCGTTTATAACTGTTCTATGAATCATGCTAAGTATGGAAATATATGCTTGTTATGAAACAAACTGTTAGTAAGACTATGCAAAACTGTTTGGCTATGAAGCCTGCTCCTATTCGTTCGAAATTCGTTTGTAAATTCGTGTGAAATAATTCGAACTAAATGTGCTCGATCACGGACAACTTGTGCACAAGGTATTTTAGCTTCCGCGGACGGCCGCCAGGGCACTGGGGCCGATCCGATCCGGGCGGAAGAGTTCGTATAGTCGTTTGTCATGGACGGGATGCTATGTAGCGGGGCTCGCCACCTGCGTTGCATAACATTCTTGTCCCGAGACTATAAACCGTCCCTTTGTGGCATCAAGCTAGTGATCCCTGTGTATATTTAAACCTGTTGCATACTAACTTGTGTCTTCGTTTCAGGGAAGGCATGGTAAGTATTGTGCAGGTAATTCAGACGGTCAGGTAAAATCCACCGAACGGTGGCACGTTCATTTCAGTAAATTCTATATGCTGCTTACTTGTAAATGAACTAAGGCAAGATAGAAACCCACAAAAATAAGCATGCTTCACTAAACAACGTGTTGATTGGTATAGTTCGGCTAGCTCGCCTTCACCAGCATGTTTCGATATGCTGTCCCTCGTTGAAACAGGTTCTCCGTACCAAGGCGAACCGAGCGAGGAGCCGAAGTCGTCTTCCCGATCCAGTCCAGCTGTTGGCGCATCTTCACCGCGCCCCTGAATCCTTTTGAAGTCCGAAGTTGCAACTCTTCATACACAAATGCAGCTCCGTGGCAAAGCCGTCCTCCAGCCTGGAGGTCTTTATCGTTTTGAGTTTATAAAAAGATGTAATGTACAGGACTGCTATCTTATTTTGAGTCAACCCTTTTGTAAGCCGTTCGGCATATTAGCTGACTCGTTCAGGAGTTTGTAATAGATGTTCATTATCAATAAAGAGAACTTTTCTATGTTTCAAATTTGTGTTTCAATTTATCTGCGTACTCTGAATATGTGCTTGCTATGCAAATCATTAAAGCCTTGTGCGGGCGCAACTCCAGGCCCGTACGGCGGTCACGATTCGGGGGATGCCTCAAGTGATTCTACGAAATTGGGTCGTGACACATGGGTGGATTCTAAATGACTAACTACTCTATTTAGATAAAAATACAAAGGTTAATCTCATATTTTATCTATTGGGAGATGGATTCCCAATGCAAAGCCAATAGGGACCCCAAATGATACAAGCTTCTAGATCCATTGCTCCCTTCTCCAATGTTCTCGCTCAACACTAGCTTCTAGCCTCCTTGATGATTAGAATAAGAGGAATTAGGATTAATTTGGTGGAGTTCTGGTGGAAGAATGAAGGAATTTGGGGAAGCACCTAAATTTGGAATGTTGGGAGCATGGAATGAGAGGAGAGAGAGAAGACCCTATAAAGGGGACGACCACAAGCTAGGGTTAGGGTTGGTTGATTTGAAATATCCATAATGCCCTCCAAGTTGTTATATAGAATAAATTAGGGTGGAAGCTTCTCTTCCTAACTGGTGGTTAAGTCTGATCCTTTAATTAGAGCACAAATCTCACTAAAAGTCTATTTGGGCTAGTTTAAATTATTTGAATAGGTTGTCATGTCAAGTTGATTAGGTCCACTAGGGTCCCGACTAACAAAGTAGTCCACCTACTAACCATATCATGTTAGTTACATATAATATATAACATGCACATTTAATTAATTAATATAACATATTTATTGATATAAAAATATAAATGACCAAAATACCCTAATTCTAGAAATGTGGCAATCACACTCTCCTGAGCTTGTCTGCACGTATGTAGCTGGCTGGAGGGTTTGTACGGTATGCTAGTGTTGCTATTTATAGTCGTCGTGATGACGGACTATCGATGCCGTATATGGCTCTGTTTGGTGGTCGTATAGGACTCCTTCAACAAAATACGATTGTAACCGCAGTCGTATCCTGCGGACAGGCTGCCATGTGGCCTCAGTTAGGATATGTTGTTGAAGAGATCTCGGGGCTATTGTGTGAGTGACCCGGTCAACTGGATACTTAGTCAGTACTGACTGTGTGAGAAATTGTCTTCGATCGTAATAAAAAATCCTGTGAGTCGAGAGCCGCATAACATCTTACCCGCAAATTATCACGGTCGCATACGAGCTCTCATTTGGCCTTTGTCGGATGGACACTCTGGCGATATGTTGACGAGGCTGCATGGGTGAGGATATGTGGCCTTGTGCGTATATCGAGGCTATTGATGCACTAATGTGACTTTCTGCCTGTGTTTTCTTGAGCACTTATCTTTCACAAGTCTCGAATTATCGATGTCATGAGTGATGTATCAGAGTCTGACAGTCATCGCCTGCTGTGTCAGGGGGTTTTATGCGGCCTCTCTGCTCTGTGATCGTTCCGGTCGCATAAAATATACTATGCAGCTCTTTGATCTTTGGTTTGACCAGGCCGCATGTAGTTTCTCTGCGATTTGTTTGTTCAGGCCATATTTGGCTTTTCTGTGGCTTGGTTGTTCAGGCCGCATGTGGCTTCTCTGCAGCTTTGGTTATTCGGGCCCGTATGTGGCTTCTCTGCGGCATAGTTGTTCTTTTGTGGGGGTGGTTGTTATTTTGAGGGGGTATGGTCTTTATGCGGCCTACATATTTTTTTATGCTTTTACAGTAGTAAATCTTCCGCCTTCTCAAAGTCAAACAGAGGGATTAGTGCCACTTATCATATATCATTACGAGATTATGTGGATTCATCCCTACCTAATGCCAGATTGGGACCAGGGAATAGCATCTTCCAATTCAAAATCTAACAAGGGTAAGAAGTATAAATTATGCAATATGATTTCTTTATATCATCACTCTGACAGCGATCGAGATTTACATAAAGAAGATATATCTATAGAGAGCGGATTTCAAAATCTGAACATTACCCCACCAAGCTCTACTCGGAAGCTTCACTTTACACACCGATAATGGTCCATAATTGTCAGTGTTCCGCTGTATAGGGCATAACAAATCTTCATTGCTAGTTATTTATAGTTAGTAGGCTAGCCTATTATTTGGACTTGACACTAGTGGACCCAAATTAGTTAGTCTAGACAACACTTTGAGCCAAATATTAGACTAGGCCCATTAGACCCATTCCCTTAATTAATTAAGGAGATTAGGTTAGTTCATGAAGAATTAAAAGCTTCCTAATACAGCCCTTCCTAATGAAACCTCATGACTAGCTAGTAGGGATATCTTGGACATTTTATGTTGTTTGGGAAGGGGAAAAAGGGGGCCGGCCATTTGGGGGGTCCTCATTCTCTCTTCTCTTTATTAGTTTATTTCATTTAGATCCCCAATTGTATTCTTCCTCAAATTGACTCATCCCTCCACAAATTCAACCAAATTCACACCTATTTTCTCTCAATTTCATTATTTAAGAAGCATTGGAGCTTGGATTGCAATAAGCACTTGAAGGAAATAGAATTGGCAAGGAAATTGTGTCATACTTGTGACTATTGAGCATTTCATTGGGAATCTATCTCCCAATAGCTAAATTCTAAATCCACCCCTTTAATTTATACTCTAATTCATGCATTTAACCATTAGAAATTATTCCTTGGCTTAGGGCTACCCTTAGGATCAAAAATTAGGTTCATATGACTTATATTTTGAAAGTTACATGATGATTTGTGTCCAATTGGGGAAAATTATGAGATTAAAACATCAAGCGTTGTGGGACTAAGTACGTGTCAACAATTGGACACGAGTAGAGCGTATCATAGTAATTTATAATTTGGTGTGATATGAGACTTATTTTGGGTGATTTGTATAATTTTTCTTCAATTCTTAGTGTAACAAGTTGCATTAGTTAGGAATTAGTGTATTTGATATGTGGGAGTGGTTGTTGTGGCGTATTATGAGTTTGACTCTCAATTGGGTAGGTATCATAGAGTATATTGCTAATGCACTATAGGTGTTTGGTTTTGTCTCTATTATGTGTGTTGTATATATATATATATGTATATAAATATGAATATATATAGGTTGCTAGTTTTATATACATATATATAAATATATTTATGTATATATAGATGGGGGTTGCCCTTGGTGTGTTTTACTTGACAGTGAAGTGGGAAGCTCGGGCAACTGTGCAAGTTCCTACACAGTTGAGAGTGTGTACTGCAGGCATCATGGTAAGGTAAGTATACATCAGTTTTTGCTAGAGGTAAGGCTAGGTACAATAGAAGTAGCAGGCAGTGCACTTGTAGTGCACTTGAAGTGCACTACGAGGTGAAGCATCAGCATCATCAGTAGACTGGGAACAAGAAAGGATTGGTTTAATAGTAGTAGCAGTTTAATAGCAGTTGCAGTTTAATAATAGTACCAGTTAAATAGTAGTAGCAGTAGAAATATAATAACAGTAGTAGCAATAAAAATAGCAGTAGCAGTAGTAATAGATGCAGTAACAACAACAACAAGGTATAGTAACAACCGCAACAAGGTGCAGTAACAGCAGTAACACGCTTGTGTGCACTGACAATTAGGATGAGCAGTCAGGTTCTTTATGTATCACTCTACTATGCGTGTATCTTAGGGATGATAACTTCAGTTATGAAACTAGTGTAGGTCTGTAGCTAGTTCTTAGTAGTAATGATGTATACATGTTCCAATAGAGCAGTAAAGCTAGGGAACACTAATACTGGGCAGTATCAATAGCAGTTATTCAGGGGGGTAAGAGATACTATGTGTTGGTGTGTGATTATTTGGTGTCCGTTATTATATAGGTGATTATGTGGTGTTGAATATATGATCTCAGGACTTAAGTGAAGTGAGTGACAGTGAGGTAGGACAACGGTGTTAGTGTTAGTTAAGTGCTTGAGTGAATAAGGATAGTATTAGTTAACTGTTTGAATAAGTAAGTGCTATCAGTTATTGGTTAAGTATATTAATATCAGTTAGTGTAAGGTATTAGCTAAGTACTAGATAGTATAACTAACAAAATCAAGTATAGTCTTATACTAACTAGTTTGACTTAGAAACTTAGTAATAACCTAGTATAGCTAATACAAGTATAGTCTTATACTAACTAGTTTGACTTAGAAACTTAGTAATAACCTAGTATAGCTAATATAAGCTAGAGTTCTTAATTTGACCTAGATGCCACTTAGTATTGTCCTAGAAAGCAGCATATTAGTGCATGTAGCTCATTTCTCACTTCATTACACCAAGTAACATGATATTCCTATTTAGGTGTGTGTGACATACCGAGATATACCATTAGCTCAGGATCACATGCGAGTACATTCTCTGATAGTTTTTATATTTTATAGCCTCTATGTTTCATGTATTTAGTATTGATATATTTGATTCTTGACACGATGGTTTCATGGATTGGTATACGTAGATCTTGGTCAAGAGATATTATTGTCGTGGTTACTCAGTGATCGTCGTATCGTGCTTCGTGATTACCCAGTGATTACCGTGATATCTTAGTAATTTTATAGACCATGATCATAGTGCATGATATTATAGACCGTACAGTGTGAGATACGTGTTATAATGTGTCATAATTTAGATCCATATACTAGTTGGGGAAAGGGAAAGTATTAGTGGATATGTGATCATACCTTATAGCCCCTATTTTAGTATAGCCCATGATAGTTAACAGATCATGCAACTCACGTGTTATCATGCTAGCTGCCCTTTTATATATAACCCGTGTTAGGCCCTAGCCGATCACATTATCTTACTAATATTTTAAGGCACATTTATATATATTGTTCCTTTATTCCAGTTCATTATATTGATGTTCCTCACCATATTATTTTTAGTTCTTTCCATTATTCTACCATAATATTGTTTATCGTGATACATGCTAGTTCAGTTACTTCCATCATCTATTTTTATTGCTATTGCTATTTCATAGTTTCTGTCAATTATTGGAACTGCTATTTGGGTTGTACTTCGCTCCAATCTTGACTTGATATATTTTTTAAATGATTCATTAGAGGACTGGTGTCCTACGCACTACGGGCCACAGGATGGCGAGCCAGTTGAGTTATTACCCGTAGCGCCGGTTGATTTAGTACCAGCAGTTGATGAGGCATAGTTAGATATTCATGATATTTTATTTGTCAGTTAGACACTTGGCATTATATTATTATTTGTTGTCTTGTGTTGAGATTAGACTTAGACTTGTGATGTATTTGCGACTCTTTTTCTTTCCTTCTTTTCTATATCATGCCTTATCATCCTCTAGTTTGTTATTGTAATTGAGTATTGTTTACAATTACCATATTATCATATTGTCCTCCATTTGGAGTTGAGATAGCATGACAGGTACCTTATTTATCATGTGTGAGATGTGTATATAGTATTATTGACCTAGATAATGTTCTACAGCCGATGCTACGGTATAGGCTACTGGCCTGATATAGGATATAGGACTTGGGATATTGGATGAGAGGATGCTCAATCACAATTATGAAATATTTCTAATCTATCGAATTGCTATCTTTATCATTCAGAGTAATTATTTTTTAAAATATTACTATCCTTCCTTGGTGCTATCGTATCTTACGCAATATTGGTTTCTTGTTGAATCAGTCTTCAGGATGCCTCCGAAGACTCGATCGTAGCGCTCTGGAGCAGTTTCGGCGAGGTCAGTTACTCCGTCACCTCAGAGAGAGCCAACATTGACTGTTCCATTTTCTTTCGCTCAGAGGATTGCGTCACTAGTCCAAGTAGGCATTTCAGTAGTAGCTTTTGGGGGTGCTCCATTACCAGTTTTGAGGACTATTCCATCAGGCCTCGAGACCAGCACAACAGGCCCCGCAGTGTACACATTGTGGAAAGATTAGAAATATACAGGAAGTCTGCAGGAAGAGGCTTGGAGTGTGTCTTTATTACAGAGAGCCAGGCCACCAGTTAAGGGAGTATCTAGTGGCTCCAGTTCGAGCAGGCCAGGGAGCAGCACCGGAACAGAAAGAACCAGCGAGGCCACCTACGGGACAATAGACGGGACCTCCTTTACAGACTCAGCAGCAATTTTTTGTCTAGCACCACCACCAGCAGAGAGGTGCACCGTAAGGGCGAGATTTTTATATGACAGTTGAGGAGGAGGAGCCAGTCAGAGATTTGATATCAGGTTCAGTTCTTCTTGATTCTATTTCAGCTTATGCTTTATTTGATTCTGGTGCTTCCCATTCTTTTGTATCTGTATCTTTTGCTCTTAAGCATCAGTTAGAGTTTGAACCTTTGGCTAGAAATTGGAAGATCATGACTGGGGAGGCATTATCCTGGTCAGTGATGTTTGTAAGGATCTGAGAGTTATACTGGGAGGTAGGGAGTTGAGCACATGTTTACTCATAATGCTACTTTCGAGCTATAATATTTTACTCGGGATAAATTGGTTGGGTAGGCACCATGCTAGTATAGATTATCATGGAGGAAGAGTTTTGTTTCGACTGCCAGGAGGGCCAGAGTTTGAGATTGCTAGAGGAGCAACGGAGCAGAGCGAGGATGCCATCTTTGGAGTCATGGTGGAAGAGAAGGAGTTTTCACATCTGTTGATAGCAAAGTTCATGGATATTTTTTTGGAGGAGTTGATGGGTTTGCCGCTAGACCGTGATATTGAGTTCTCTATAGATTTGGTTCCAGGCGTAGAGCCGATATCTCAACACATTTATAGAATGAACAACAAAGAACTGGTAGAGTTAAAGAAGCAAGTGGATTGGTTGCAGGACAAAGGCTTCATTCGATCCAGTTCATCACCATGGGGTGCTCCAGAATTATTTGTACCAAAAAAGGATGGATTGGTACGCATGTGTATCGACTACATGGCTCTGAACAACCTCACTATCAAGAATAAATATCCGCTACCAAGAATTGGTGATCTCTTCGATCAGTTGAGCGGAGCGAAGGTATTTTCAAAGATAGACTTGAGGTCGGGTTACCATCAGGTAAAAGTGAAGAAGAAAGATATTCCAAAGACAGCTTTTCAGACTCGATATGGCCCGTTTGAGTTCATGGTGATGTTGTTTGGGTTGACCAATGCCCTGACCAGTATTCCTGAATCTGATGAACAAGGTGTACCACCAGTATATTGATATGTTTGTGGTGGTATTTATTGATAATATTCTGATATATTCGAAGACCCTGGAGGAGCATGAGCATCATCTGAGGATAGTTCTGGAGACTCTCAGGAAGGAGAAGCTATATGCCATGCTTTTGAAGTGTGAGTTCTTCCTTAAAAATGTTGAATTCCTTGGGAATGTGATCACAGGTGATGGGATCTCAGTGGACCCAAAGAAGATTTTATCAGTGGAGTCATGGGCTACTCCAAGTTCAGTGGCGGAGATCAGAAGTTTTCTGGGGCTAGCAGGTTATAACAGGAGGTTTGTACTAGACTTCTCCAGGGTTGCAGAGTCGATGACTAGGATGACTAGGAAGGATTTGGAGTTTGTCTGGACTGAGAAGAGTCAGGCCGCTTTCGAGGAGCTGAAGAAGAGGTTGACGACAACTCTAGTTTTGATATTTCCATCTGGAGTCGGTGAATTCACTATCTATAGTGATGCTTCAGGGAAGTGTTTGGATTGTATCTTGCAGCAGAATGGGAAGGCAATTGCCTATGCTTCCAGGCAATTATGTCCTCATGAGAAGAATTATCCTACCCATAATTTAGAGTTGGCAGTGATCATTTTTACACTATTTGTACAGAGAACGTGTGGAGATCTTCACAGACCACAAGAGCTTGAAATACGTGTTAACCCAGAATGGGCTAAACATGAGAGAGCGACGGTGGTTGGAGTTGAAGAAGGAATTCCATATATTATTGCAGTACCATCTAGGGAAGGCCAATGTAGTCGCTAATGCCTTAAGCATATATCTAGTGGCTTTATGCTTAACTACAGATAGATATTTATTGGCCAATCTTAAGATCTTGGATATTGAGGTACTGGTACCAGGTGTCAAGATACAGATGTGGGGACTAGAGATACAGTCAGAGCTGATGGAAAGGATTCGAGCTTTGCAGTATACCGATGAGTCTCTGAGGAGCATCAGAGCACATGTTCGGATAGAATTATCTGAGGACTTTATTATTGTTGAGGATAGATTACTATGGCACGATACCAGGTTGTGTGTGCCAAGTAAAATATTGTGCGAGACGGTTCTTCATGAGGCGCATCGATCGCAGTACTCTATACAACCAGGTGCCAACAAGATGTATAGAGATCTGAGAGAGCATGTACGGTGGTATGGCATGAAGCGGGAGGCAGTATACTTTGTATCCAGATATTCAGTATGCTAGCAGGTAAAGGCAGAGAGACAGAGGCCAGGTAGTTTACTTCAATCTTTACCCATTTTAGAGTGAAAATAGGAGCATGTTATTATGGATTTTGTTTCAAGGCTTCCGTATTCTCCAGGAGGTAAAGACGCGATTTGGTTCATCGTAGACAGGTTGACCAAATCAGCCTACTTTTTGCCATTTAAAGTAGGTACGTCTACGGAGAAGATAGTGGGGATGTATGTGCGATATATTGTCAAATTACATGGAGTTCCTGTGAGCATAGTCTCGGATCGGGATAGTCGCTTCATATCCCACTTATGGAAAAGTTTATAGGCCAGCTTGGACACCCAGCTCAAGTTTAGTATCGCATATCACCCCCAGACAGATGGACAGTCGGAAAGGACTATTTAGACCCTCGAGGATATGCTTCGCACTTATGTTTTGGATTTCAGAGGCTCTTGGGAGGATTATCTTCACTTGGTAAAATTTTCTTACAATAATTACCAGGCCAGTATCGAGATATCACCATTCGAGGCTTTATATGGACGGAGATGTCGTACTCCTCTATCTTGTGATGATATTGGTAAAAGAGTCTTATTGGGACCGGAGATGATTGTCGATGCAGCTAAGAAGGTAAAGCTCTTCAGGGATAGACTTCGGATGGCACAGGACAGACATCGGCATTGGGCCGATAGCCATCGGAGACCTTTGGAGTTTGAGGTATAGATTTGTTTGCATTGCTTGTGATTGTTTTATTTTAGGTTTAGTATTAAGGCTGTATTTTGTTCTAGGTTGGCGATCTGGTGTTCTTGTGGATTTTTTCGACACGGGACACTATTCTCTTTGGTGGAGGTAGAAATCTTAGTTCACGGTACATCGGACTCTTCGACGTTCTTGCGAGGGTTGGTGCAGTGGCCTACAAAATAGACTTGCTGCCTGCATTGGAGGGAGTGCATAATTTGTTCCATGTGTCACAGTTGAGATGGTACGTGGAAGATCCTAGTCACATATTGGATCACTCAAAGATCGAGTTGGGTTCGACTCTCAGCTATCCAGAGAAGCCAGTAGAGATTCTGGATCATAGAAAGAAGGTGTTGTGGAACAAGATGATTCCCTTGGTGTCACGTGGAGACATCACTCTCCGAGAGAGTCTACCTGGGAGAGGGAAGCCGAGATGCGCGAGCGATACCCTTATCTCTTTAAGCCGTGAGGTATTATTCTTTCTTTTTTGTCGTGGTTACTTGTTGTAGTGCTAAGTTCTTCCTTAAATTATGAGGACAAGATTTTTTTAAGGAGGGTAGACTTGTCACTGCCATATTTCTAGACGAGGGTATTTTGGTCATTTAGTATATTTAGTATTTAGTAATTAATATTTATTCATATTGTGCTATATATTTAAATTATACTTGTGCTAATTATTTATAGTTAGTAGGCTAGCCTATTATTTGGACTTGACACTAGTGGACCCAAATTAGTTAGTCAAGACAACACTTTGAGCCAAACATTAGACTAGGCTCATTAGACCCATTCCCTTAATTAATTAAGGAGATTAGTTTAGTTCATGAAGAATTAGAAGCTTCCTAATATAGCCCTTCCTAATTAAATCTTATGACTAGCTAGTAGGGACATCTTGGACATCTAATATTGTTTAGGAAGGGGGAAAGAGGGGACCGGCCATGTAATGCCCCGTTCTCCCTATTCGGGGAGCGCGACTAAGAAATACTTGAGACCGTTTGATCAGGACAGATTAAATCAAGATCCTTTCCTTGTTATGGATTGGTTTCTTCAGAATCAGGTCCCATATTCAACAGATTGTGCCTCAAGGAAGGACTCGGCGGAAGAGTCGAGAGGGGCCTTTCCGTTGCGTTATTTTCCTTGCCCATTTTTGTTGCCGCTTGGTTGCTTTCTTGTTGGCTTTATGACTTACGTTTTCTTGAACAGTTTTGATGGTTTTTATTGCCTTCATTCTTAGGATTTCGTATTTTCATATTGAACCTCGAAGATCGAAGCAGAAGATATTGATCATCTGTTGGTGCGTGCAGGTGATCGTGTAGACGATGCACACGCGGAGTCTTAAAGTTCTCCCTTTTCTCTCCCCAGTTCACCAAACTTGTGAGTAGCTTTATTTCGATTAGCGCCCTTCTTCCAAGTCTCCACTCTAAATAAATTGACTCATTATGCATTTTGTTCAAACGATACATAGAAACAACAACCTGGGTCAGAACAAAGAAAGAAGTAGACTTGAAACACTAATAATGCTTGTCACTCAGAATTCTATGTGATTATATTGATGCATGAATGCTCGTTATATATATAAGCTATTTTGTGTTCAACTTTAGCTAGAACTTATTCATCTATGACTGCTCAATGAATAGTATACAACTTGTGAATCGATCTTAATAACCAGTAGACTATGCCATCGCATTTTGCTTAAGATGTTCCGTTCTTATTGATAGTTGAAATGTTTCATATGATAACTTAGTGTTCAAATCATCAATGTTCTTGGATAATCTTGTGCACAAGGGTCTTGATTCCTGTGAACGGTCACTGGGGCACCGGACCGATTCGTCCCAGGCGGAACATCAATTATCGTGCTAGCAACTCAGCACGGGTGAGACGGAAGTTTGTAACGAGGCTCGCTACCTGCGCTGCAAGTATCGCCGCCTACCCAGACTAAAATCCATGATGGCTCGTCAATAATGTGATCTTTGTGTATATTTAAACTATACAGACTAACTATGTCTTCGTGGCAGGAAATGTTATGGTAAGTTCGTACAGGTGGATCAGACGGTACAGGTAAAGTCATCGAGTGGTGGCACATTTTGTTATGTCGTTTTACTCTATCATATATATGGAAATTGAACTAAAAAAAGATAGAATGGTCACATAAGAAAATAAATGTTGTATGCTCATATGAGTTCGTTATAGATTTGGTAAGTCAGGTTAGCTCGCCCTCACCGATACTTTTGGAAGTACTGACCCTCGTTGCAGCAGGTTGCCCGAGCCAAGGCGACGCGGCGAGGAGATGAAGCTTTCTCCAACTCTTTCTGAATCAGTGGGCGTGTTCATGCTTTGACTTTTGAGCCCAAGTACATACTAAAGAATCGGAGCTGCACTTCCTTTTTGAAGCTCCTAGGCGATGGTGCTGACTCGCACCCAAGGTGTTTTGTGTTTTTGAATTACTAGTAAGGATGTAATATATGGAATGACTATCTTATTTTGTATCCAAGTTGTAAGCCGAGTGGCATCTTTATCACTTTTGGGTCAAGAGTCTGTAATCAGATGTTCATTATCAATAAAAAGAAAACTTTTCTATGCCTCAAGGTGTGTTATCTTATTTGCGTACTCTGTTGCATGTGTTTCTAAATATTATCATTATGCCTAGGCCTTGTGTAGCGCGCCCTACGCGTGCACGGTATCACGCCCAGGGGACGATTATCGATTGGGCAAAATTGGGGCATGACATATTGGTATCAGAGCATTGCTTCAGATCCTTTGATCTCGTGTCAGAAAGTTTTCTTAAGATGACCCTGTCCCGTCCGAGTTAAGCTCTAAAAATCGATTGGTGCAAAATGAGATGCGTTCCATACAGTGAGTCCATTATATATTTTAAGACTAATATAAGTTATTTCCCTTTCAAGAAATGACCTTTGAGCCGGGTGCACAAGCGCAGATGGTGGCACAGGTGCAAGGGAGCAGTTCAGGCACATCAGGCAGTTCGGGAAGTCCCGTAGCAGCGCCCTCTGCTGATCCATTCGAATGGATAATGCATTTGATGGAAATGCAGCAGAGATAAGATGAACTACAACAAAATCAATTTGAGTCACGGATTGAGATTCAATTTCTGGCACAACGTGCTCAGGCCAAAACACAGCAGAAATAAATGGATACCTTGCCAGCAACTATTCCGCATCAGCAGCCTCTGTTGCTGTGCTAGTTGTAGCTGATATTGCGGGACCCCAGGACTCTCCGGAACCTCCACTTTCAGATGATAAGGGTTCCATCCTACAAATATCAAAATTTAAGAAAATGTGTCATACTACCTTTAAACGGACCGAAGACCCTTCCGTGGCGCTGGATTGGCTGGTCGAGTTAGAAGACCACTTCTAAGTGCTCCGCATGGACGAAACCAAGAGAGTCACTTGCGCCCAACTTCAGCAACTTTTAAATGCCCATGATTGGTGGGATGTGCACAAACAAGCTTTATTGAGTGAAGGTGGCACGACGATTATCTCCTGGTCCGTGTTCCGTAAGGCCTTCGAAGAGGAGTATCTTCCACCCGCCTTCCGTCGCGAGAAGGAAGACGAGTTTACACATCTATAGCAGGGAGACATGACCGTGAGGCAGTATGCTTCAGAATTCAACAGACTTATAAAATTTGCTAAGTCTCACCTTTATGATGCCGAGACGCGTGCACGAAGATTTGAAATAGGACTTCGACCTTCCATTTGTGCCCACGTTGTTGTTTCTCAGTACGGCACCATACGTGAGTCCCTAAACCACGCCCTTTCACTAGAGTCGCAGTACCCCCCAGTTCGTACTGGAACTGTGCAAAATCTCAATCACAAGCACCCTAGCAACACAGGTGGTAACAATGTGCATAAGAGCCACAATAACGGCGGCTCTCAAGACTCAAATCCAGGGAAGAAACGGGGGCAACCTTGTGCCTACTGCCACAGGCTGGGACACCACATCAACGAATGTCGTATTTGAAAGGGAAGATGTTTTATTTGTGGCAAGTTTGTCCATGTTGCTAGAGACTATCGGGATCACCCCAATGATCCACCTCCGAGCCGTTCTCAGCAGCAGAATCACTTAACTCAGAATCAGGGGCAAACACTTCGAGCGAACCAGGCGGCACTGCAAAATGCTCAGGGCCGAGTCTATGCTTTGACTCAGGATGACGCACTCGCATCAAACACGATGGTGTTAGGTATATTGCTTTTCAATAATGTACCTGCTCGAGTGCTATTTGATTCCGGTGCTACACATAGTTTTGTATCAACCAATTTTGCTAGAGAACACAAATATACTCAGACCCTGTTAGGCCTAAGGCTTAGCATCAGTACCCCGTCAGGCACGAGCTTTCCTGCCAATTAAGTTTGCCGTGACAGCTGTATTTGCATCGGAGGAAGGAAATTGGCACTTGATGTGATAGTTCTAGACATGGGGGACTACGATATCATTCTAGGTATGGATTGGCTCGGCGTTTGTGCAACGACCATTGATTATGCAGAAAAGAAAGTCATGTTTCGTCTTCCTAGTGAGAACGAGTTTTGTTATGCTTGCAGTCCATAGTCGAAAGTATCGAATGCCTGCATGGTGATCTCTGCAATGTTTGCTCGACGGATGATACATGCTGGTTGTACAGGGTACTTGGCGTCCGTTCGAGACACTCAGTTAGATTGAACAAACGTTGAGTCCATTCCCGTCATGGCAGATTTTCCTGATGTGTTTCTCGACGAGTTGCCCGGTATGCCGCCTGATCGAGAGACAGAATTCACTATTGACACATTTCCGAAAACCCAACCAATTTCCAAAGCTCTGTATCAACTATCGGGAATTAAACAAGGCAATTGTTCGAAACAAATATCCCCTTCCCAGGATAGATGATCTCTTTGATCAGTTATAAGCTGCAACAGTGTTCTCAAAAATTAATCTCCGTTCGGGTTACCATCACCTCAAGATTAAGCCGAACGATGTGCCAAAGTCATCCTTTTGCACTCGCTATGGCCACTATGAGTTTTTGGTGATGCCGTTCGATTTGACCAATGCCCTTGCTGCCTTTATGGATTTAATGAACCGTGTGTTTCGGCCGTACCTCGATAGATTTGTAGTAGTATTCATTAATGATATCTTGGTGTATTCGAAGAATGAGGCGGAGCATGCAGAGCACTTGCGGATCGTGTTACAAACTCTTCAGGAAAACAAGTTATATGCGAAACTGAGTAAGTATGAATTTTGGCTGAGCAGTGTATTTTTCCTTGGGCACATCATTTCTGCGGAAGGCATTTCAGTCGATCCAAAGAAGGTGGAGGTCATTATCGAGTGAAAGCGACCTGCATCCGTGATTGAGATTCGAAGCTTACTCGGGCTAGCGGGCTACTATAGACGGTTTGTAAAGGATTTTTCTAAACTAGCAGCACCTCTGACTCGCCTCACACAAAAGAGAGTCACGTTTGAGTGGTCCTCCAACTACGAAGCATCATTTACCGAGTTAAAGCATCGCCTCACTTCAGCCCCGTTACTTTTACTACCCGACAAGATCTCGGGATTCCAAGTCTTTAGCAACGCATCAGGACAGGGCCTAGGGTGTGTACTTATGCAGCGAGACAGAGTGATAGCCTATGCATCCAGACAGTTGAAAAGGTATGAGAAAAATTATCCTACGCATGATCTGGAACTGGCAGCAATTGTGTTCGGGTTAAAGTTGTGACAACACTACCTTTATGGGGTGCCTTGCCGAATTTATACCGACCACAAGAGTTTAAAGTACTTATTCACCCAAGCGGATCTGAACCTGCGACAGCGGCGTTGGCTAGAATTGATAAAGGATTACGACTTGACGATAGACTACACACCTGGCAAGGAAAATATGGTAGCAGATGCGTTGAGTCGGGTCTTTACAGGATCTCTGTCTGTTGATAGCAGGTTACAAAAGGACTTAGAAAAGTTGGGCATCAAACTCTGAATTAGGTATTGCGGCACGCGGGTTGCTCAGATGCGATTTGTACCTAACCTGATAGAGAGGGTCACATCTACTCAAAGAGACGATCCATTCCTAAGGAAAATACGCGAGCAGATTCTAGCGATGAAGGCGAAAGACTTTGTAGTGGATGAGAATGGAGTGTTGCGAGTTAAAGGAAGGCTATGCGTCCCCAATGATTCAGAACTCAGAAAGGAAATCCTTACTAAAGCACATTATGAAGCCTATACGATCCATCCCGGGAGCACAAAAATATATAGTGACCTTCGCACTATCTTCTGGTAGCACGGCATAAAGAAATATGTGGCACTCTTCGTGTCGTAATGCATAACCTGTGACAGGGTGAAAGCAGAGAATCAGAGGCCGGACGGAGAAATGCAGAATCTTGCTATCCCAAAATAGAAATGGGAGCACATAAGCATGGACTTTATTATTGGCATGCGAAGGACGCAACGGGGGAACGACGCAATCTGGGTCATCGTCGATTGGTTAACCAAGTCTATACACTTTATCTCTATCAAAATTACTTGTAGCGTCGATCGCCTCGCTCAGACCTACCTTGATGAGATAGTCCGACTGCACGGAGTGCCAGTTTCCATAGTATCAGATCGGGACGGACGTTTCATCTTACGTTTCTGGGAAAGCCTTCAATCGTCGATGAGGACCAAGTTGAAATTCAGCTCAGCCTACCATCCACAAACAAATGGCCAAATAGAACGGATGAATCAGGTACTAGAAGACATGCTGCGCCTCTGCGTGATCGATTCAAAATCAAGTTGGGACGTCTACCTGCCGCTGGCCGAATTTGCATACAATAACAGTTATCAGTCTAGCATCCAAATGGCTTTGTATGAGGCACTGTATGGACAGAAGTGTAGGTCACCAATCTGCTGGGATGAAGCTGGGGAGCGATAAATCCTAGGGCCGGAACTGGTTGAACAAACAGTCCAAAAGGTTCGGCTGATTCGAGAACGCTTAAGGGTGGCGCAGAGTCGACAAAAGAGCTATGCCGATGTTCGTCGTCGCCCTTTGAGTTCCAAGAGGGTGACCATGTGTTCCTAAAGGTCTCGCCCATGCGAGGAGTGACGAGATTTGGAGTAAAGAGAAAGGTAAGTCTGAGATTTGTTGGCCTGTTTGAAATTCTCAAACGAATCACCTCAGTTGCCCATCAAATTGCCTTGCCACCAGCCCTATCAGAAGTGCACGACATTTTCCATGTGTCTCAGCTAGGAAAGTACATGCATGACCCTAACCACATGGTAGACTTTGGCCAGTTAGATCTGCAATCGAACTTGTCGTACGTCGTAGAGCCCATTCAGATCTTGGATCGCAAGAAAAAACTGTTACGGAATCAGACAGTATCGCTAGTACGCATTCTTTGGCGAGACCACACGGTCGAAGAATCAACGTGGGAACTCGAATCTGATATGAGGGAAAGGTTTCCCTCATTATTCCTTAGCGGTAGGTTATATTCCTAAGTTTCGTGGACGAAACTTTCTATTAGATGGTTATGAGGTAATGCCCCGTTCCCCCTATCGTGGACGAAACTTTCTATTAGATGGTTATGAGGTAATGCCCCGTTCCCCCTATTCGGGGAGCACGGCCAAAAAATAATTGAGACCGTTCGATCGGGACAGATTGAATCAAGATCATTTCCTCGTTAAGGATTGGTTTCTTCGGAATCAGGTCCTATATTCAACGGATTGTGCCTCAAGGAAGGACTCGGCGGAAGAGTCGAGAGGGGCCTTTCTGTTGCACTATTTTCCTTGCCTGTTTTTGTTGCCGCTTGGTTGCTTTCTTGTTGGCTTTATGACTTGCATTTTCTTGAACGGTTTTGATGGTTTTTATTGCCATCATTCTTAGAATTTTGTATTTTCATATCGAACCTCGGAGACCGAAGCAGGAGATATTGATCATCTGTTGGTGCGTGTAGGTGATCGGGTAGACGACGCACGCACGTAGTCTTAAAGTTCTCCCTTTTCTCTCCCCAGTTCACCAAACTTCTGAGTGGCTTTATTTCAATTAGTGCCCTTCTTCCAAGTCTTCACTCTAAATAAATTGACTTATTATGCATTCCGTTCAAACGATACATAGAAACAACAACCTGAGTCATAACAAAGAAAGAAGTAGACTTGAAACACTAATAATGCTTGTCACTCAAAATTCTATACGATTATATTGATGCATGAATGCTCGTTATATGTATAAGATATTTTGTGTTCATCTGTAGCTAGAACTAATTCATCTATGACTGCCCAATGAATAGTATACATCTTGTGAATCAATCTTAATAGCCAGTAGACTATGACATCGCATTTTGCTTAAGCAGTTCCGTTCTTATTGATAGTTAAAATGTTTTATATGATAACTTAGTGTTCAGATCGTGAATGGTCATGGATAATCTTGTGCACAAGGGTCTTGGTTCCTGCGAACGGTCATCAAGGCACTGGACCGATTCATCCCGGGTAAAACATCAATTAGTCGTGCTAGCAACTCAGCACGGGTGAGACGGGAGTTTGTAGCGAGGCTCGCTATCTGCGCTGCAAGCATCGCCACCTAACCAGACTAAAATCCATGATGGCTCGTCAATAATGTAATCTTTGTGTATATTTAGACTGTACAGACTAACTATGTCTTCGTGGCAGGGAAGGTCATGGTAAGTTCGTACAGGTGGATCAGACGGTACAGGTAAAGTCACCGAGCGGTGGCATATTTTGTTATGTCGTTTTACTCTATCATATATATGAAAATTGAACTAAGAAAAGATAGAATGGTCACATAAGAAAATATATGATGAATGCTCATATGAATTCGTTATAGATTTGGTAAGTCGGGTTAGCTCGCCCTCACCGGTACTTTTTGAAGTACTGACCCTCGTTGCAGCAGGTTCCCCGAGCCAAGGCGATGCGGCGAGGAGCTGAAGCTTTCTCCAACTCTTTTTGAATCACTGGGAGTGTTCTTGTTGTGACTTTTGAGCCCAACTACATACTAAACAATCGGAGCTGCACTTTCTTTTTGAAGCTCCTAGGCGATGGTGCTGACTCGTACCCAAGGTGTTTTGTATTTTTGAATTACTAGTAAGGATGTAATGTATGGAACGGCTATCTCATTTTGTATCCAAGTTGTAAGTCAAGTGGCATCTTTATCACTTTTGAGTCAAGAGTCTGTAATCAGATGTTCATTATCAATAAAAAGAAAACTTTTATATGCCTCAAGGTGTGTTATCTTATTTGTGTACTCTGTTGCATATGTTTCTAAAGATTATCATTATGCCTAGGCCTTGTGCACGGCATCACACCCGGAGGACGATTATCGATTGGGCAAAATTGGGGCATGACAGGTCATTTGAGGAGGTCATCATTCCCTCTCCTCTTTATTAATTTATTTAATTTAGATCCCCAATTGTGTTCTTTTCCAAATTGTCTCATCCCTCCACAAATTCAACCTAATTCACACTATTTCCTCTCAATTTCACCATCTAAGAAGCATTGGAGCTTGGATTGCAAGAAGCAATTGAAGGAAAAGGAATTTGCAAGGAAATTCTATCATAATTGTGTCTATTGAGCCTTTCATTGGAAATCCATCTCTATCACTACCATATTTTCTAGGAAAGGATATTTTTGTCATTTGGTAATTAATTAAATATTGTGCATGTTAAATATTTATTTGTTGTATTATTTATTTATTATTAGCATGTTAGATTTATTTTTGGACTTGTGTTAGTGGACCAACTAGTTTAGTTTAGACTCATGAACCAACATTTAATTCTAGCTAGAATTGAGCTTAATAATTAGAAGCCCAATTATTAGGAGGATGATTAATTATGTTAAACTCAATAGACTAGAAGCTTTCCTCATTAATTAATTTCTTCATGAGAGTCCCCAAGGGGTATTTTAGACTTTACATAGTAGCTTGAGGGAGGGGGCAAGTGAGGCCTATATAAAGGGGATAAAAACTTTCTCTCTTTATTTTTTATTCCAAATCTAGATCTAGAAAATTTCCTCAACCAAATCCCTACCAAATTTCCATCCAATTATTTCCAAAATCACCATTGGAGGATATTAGAGCATAGATCTATAAGAAGGAAGCATAGATCTACAAGGAGGAAGCATAAATCTACAAAGAGGAGCAAGGATCTACAAGTTGGAGGTCAATTTCACCAATTTTGGAGGTTTCATTGGAAATCCATCTCCCAGTAGGTATAATTCAGTTTTTTCTATTAAATTAGGATCTAAATCTGAGAATTAACCATGGAAAATTAATCCATATGCATAGGCTACCCATAGGATTTGGTTTTGTGTTTATAGGAGGCCTATTGAGAAAGTTATGGTGCTTTTGTGTCAATTTTGGGGAAATTCCGAGATTGACATTTATTGTGTGTGTCAATTGGTCCTATAGATCAATTTGGCATGTGCTTGTGTGTTCGCGGCTAGTGTCGTGTCCACAATTGGGTACGTGTAGGTCGTATCCCATCAATTTGGTGATACGTGTTGATTTGGGGGTTTTTCCTCCGACACGGGACTTTGTACATGTCACATTTTGACACGGACACGTAAATTTGTATTTGACTTTCCGTATTATTCATAAATAATATATATGACTTGTTCATGTCCTTTGGGGTACGTTTGGATGTGTGGTGGACTCGTGTCACATGTGTATCCTAGATCTAGTGGGATACGGTGTGATACTCTCCATGTGTTTGTGCAAATTATATGTAGATATATTTCTTGTGTTCTAAATTTATGGAGGATGTAATTGTATATATATATATATATATAGATATATTATGGTATATATAATTATGCTTCTTGTGTCTTAGATCTATATATTTATTATGTATATTGTAAGTAGCTATTCTTGTATATGTATGTATAATTATATATGGTAGCATGTAAATAGATATTATGAGTTGTTATAATTATAATTATATAATGTATATATATATATATATATATATATATATATATATATATATATATATATATATATATATAAATATGTATGTGTTTGTATGTTACTATGTGTATTATGTACATAACACTATGTGAGGGTGTGTGTATAATTATTAGTAGTATTTATGCATATGATATATATATATATATATATATATATATATATATATATATATATATATATTGTTTATATATATATGTATATTATTATTTATAGTTATTTGTACATAGTAATATTATGAGAGTGTAGGTATATTTATGGTAGTATATGTCTATTGGTATATATATATATATATATATATATGTATTTGGTTATATATATATTTATTTATATATATATATGGTAGATATATATATGTTATTATATATATTATATACATATAGGTTTCGGCGATAGTAGGAGAGTGTCGCAACAGCGAGCATCGAAACAGCGGAGAAATAGCAGTAGCGGCAGCAGCTTTTCAGCGACAACAGTCAGCGATAGTTGCAGAAAACTGTCGCTGAAACAACAGTGTATCAACAGAGTATCAGAAGCTTCAACGACAATTTTTAGTGAAGTGCATGAAACTGTCACAAAAATGTAGTGTATCTATATACACAACAGCTTTTCGACGACAGTTGGCAGGGTATATAGCGACAGTTTGGCAGTTTTTAATATATTAGATATTAATATATATAGATATATATAAAAATATATATATGGTAATTAATATATATATAAATATGTTCCTAATTGCTATTTGTATTATAGTATACTCTACATGTATATATTTAGTTGTAACATATAATATTATTGGGTAAGTTAGTATATTTTAGTTATCTATTGTTATGAGTATCTTTAGTTATATATATTATGTATTTGTAGGTATGTATGTATGTATGTACGTATATATGTATAAGTATTTAGCGTGTAATTGGTAGTTAGTATTTATTCTATTTTACTAGAAGTTATATTGGATTGATATATGTATACATATAGTTATTGATGAATAGTTAGTATATATATGAAGATTTTGGCAATTACTTTGAGATACCAAGTTAAGTATCAAGATATACCAAGGTATGAGTAGTAGGTATTGGCATAGTAATAGGACAGTTGTAAAATAATTATGGGTTGGTATTAAGGTGACTAAAATAAGGTATATAGTATTGTATAAATATTAAATGCATGGTAGTTTATAATTATTATTGGGTAGTTAGTATAAATAAGATTTTTAATTTACCTTGAGATACCAAGGTAAATGCCAAGGTATTGAGGATACCCAAGGTATTGGATTTGGGTATCAAGATAGAGGTTTAGTATTGAGATACCAAGTTGGTTCGAAACCAAGGTATCCATTTAGCATTTGTAATTAGGATTTTATATATATAATATTGTTTGATATGTACATATGTATTATATTTATCCCTTGTTTGTGTATCCTGAGATACGGTATCTTAGTATCCTAAGATGTAGCTTGTATGGCCTAAATTCATAGTGTGTGAACCCAATATCTTTGAGTTAGACTCATGCAACATAGAAATAGGTAGTTGACCATAGTTTGACTATAGTTGACCATAGTTGACTTAGCATTGACCGAGTTTGACTTTTGACTTAGAATTGACTTGTTGACCTAGAAGTTGACTAGTTTAGTTTATTTTCTTTCCAGAACCTTGTATTAATGCAATATTCCATATATAGGTCTGTGTGACACCAGTACGGATATAGTTTGACATTCATTGCTCTGGATCACAGGCGAATACATTCTCCGATAGTTTCTCATTTATGATATCCTCTATGTTCATTGTATCTAGTGTAGATATCCATGTTCTCTTGACACTATGGTTACACGGATTGGTATATTCGGATCTCGTCATGCGATATTATTTCTTGGTATATGGTGTATCTTGTGCAGGCCTTGTTTCATTGATTATCTTGTACATGTACAGACATTGATTCTCGGGAAGAATCGCTATCTTCTAGAAGAATCTCGTGCCATAGCATACCAGGGTTGGATCTATTATACCAGTCGGGGTTGGGGAGTATGTAGTGTAGATATGTGATCATACCCTCCTTGTATCAAGTCTTGCATTGAATAGTGTTAATCATACACCGCACGTATGATTAGCCAGGCCATTAATCTTGTATCAAGTTCCTAAGCCGATCACATGTTAAAGCTGGTAGTCACTCACTTAGTCATTAGTATATTCTTTTTCCTTTGCCATATTGTTCATTTTTGTATTTATTTCTAGTATTTCCTTTATTGCGTATCTCTTGTACATGTATATGATATCTTGTATATTCACATCTATTTACTGCTACATAGTTTATATCATTGATTTAGAACTGCTGTTAGAGATGTACTTCGCTCTATTCCTAACTGAAAAATATTTTTCAGAGGATCCGAGAGATTAGTGTCCGACATACTTTGGACTTTGACTTATAGATGGTGCAGACTTGGACCCACTAGTTTTGGAGTGAATGTCGGGAGGTTTATCCGGATCACTAGTTTTTATAGTTAGTTTCTTTATACATTTTGGTACCGAATTTGTTTCTCGATTATAGTTTGTGAATGGATATTGTTTTATTATTGATTATTATATTTTTGATGTATAGTTAGACTTCATTCATATCTTCTCGTGCTTTAGATTGTGATTGAGTTTTGTGTGAGCTATTATTAGCAGACTTTATATTATTGTGAGATTTTAGATAGTATAGTAGACCATGATATCGTTCTACCGCCGATTCTGCGGCGTAGGCTGGGCGTTGTTTCCGACTTGCATCCCTACATTGGGTGCGGGTCATGATATATTTTTTAGTGGTGGCCCATGCAGGTCGGGCTTCGCAAGTTATGCAATATCATGGTAGTGCGACGACTTAGTTGTAATACTGCGTGCCTACGATAGGATATAGGACATTGGACACTAGGATGAGAGAGGATACTCAATCACAAAATTTCTTAGAGATTCCTCGGATGACCCTTGAGAATCTTATTACAATTCCTATTTCAAATATTTTCCCTTATTTCTGTTCGCTCTCACTTATTATTGTTGAATTGGATTCTTGGTGATCGATTGTTGAATTTGATTCTTGGTGATCAGTTGATTTTCAATTCTTGGTGTTCGTTATTGAGTTTGATTTCATATTGAGAGAAATTTTACGGACTAAGTTATGGTATCATCTGATGACATATGTTGATGAGGACAGTGAGAAAGGTGAAAAGTCTACTTTGGTTATAGAGCTAAAGTTTATCGCAGCCATATTAGCTGGCGTAGAGAAAACGTAGGGACCTAACTTCGGATGTAACTTTGAGTTTCTTACAGCCATACTGGTTTGCATGGTGAGGATTCTAGATGACATGATTATAGAGTTGCATACCCTAGTTATGGAATCTATCGTTTATCATAGCTATGCTTACTAGCGTGGAGAGGATTCTTAGTGTCATAATTTCAGATAGACGTGTATAATTATTAGATTATATCTTAAATTGGTTCTTAAAGTATCATCTCAATACTTATTCATTTCTGTTATTTCAGGACTTTGTTCCATTGTTCCTTATCTTAGCATTAGAAATACCTTCAGTTCTCTAGTTCCTTTTATAGCGTATTTTTATTAGAGTCCTTGTTATTGTGATAATTGGGAGATGCAATTAGGTCTGTGTCTTGAGTATTACTATTGACTATTGAGAGTGTGACTTATGAGTCTGTAAGTGGTTCTTGGTTAGGCATATGAGCAATAGACATAAACCTAGAGATAATCCATAGCATAGTACTTTGTAGCAATAGTTCTATGATAAGTGTAATTATAAGTTAGTAGTTACTATAGGTAGAAGAGGGAGTAGAGAATATCAGTAGTGGTTCCATGAGTTAGTATCAAAGTCAGCATACCAGTTTAGGATAATCATGAATTCATGTAGTTGGGTGATCCATGTAAATAATTAAGTATCAAGGAAATTGTGTTAGAAATCAATGAAGTATGATATTCAAATTGGTGGTTGATACTTGGGTGTGTCAAGAGTATAGATATGTATATGCATCAAGAGTATTAATGAGTGCGCCATAGTGGAAGGGTACCCATAAGTGTATGGGAGAGCATGAGGGAATAATAATACAGTGTGCTAAAGTAGTAAGACTTGTGTTAAGATAAAGTAGAGCATTACTGTGAGTAGATAGGAGTATACCAGTATATGATTAGTGATGGGTATCTCATCTAATATTAAGGCTAGTGATGTGTTGGAAGCAATAGGTGGGAGAAGTATCGAGAAGTTGTGTGCAGGATGTATAGTGGATGATAAGTTTCAGTGTGGAAGTTCATGAGTATCAGAAAGTTAAAGCTTGAGTGTTAATATTATGTCATGGGTTGAGAAATATCAAGATTGGTAATAGAAGATATATAGTGCATCACTGATTTACATATCCGCTTGTAAGGTTTGAGGATAAATATATATACATCAATAGATATATGAAACCATATGTCTTCCATGAGAGTGAAGTAAAATGTGTGTATTATAGAAGTTAATAACTAGTGTATTGGACGCAAGTGATCATGATTTCTAGTAAGTATGATGAGGTGATCTAATGATGAAGCTAGTACCTTAGAACCTTAAGGACATATGTTGTGTAGTTAGGAAGCTAGTGTTACTATATCAAAAGTGCTAGTATTTCTATATCAGGGATTAGTTGAGTAATATGCTAGTAACAGTAAGTACCTTGTGTAATAATATTAAATTGGTGTATCAGTTATATGGATAAAAAGTCATTTGGAAGTAATAGTATAAGTGATCCAAGCAGTAGAGGAGAGAGACAATATATATAGAAGTAAGTTTACTAGGTATAGTACCGTGCCAATTTTGAGTATAAAGGTCTTATGTTTCAGAGAATAGTCCGAGGTGTATAAGGATACCAGTGAGATATCATGGTGTTGTAATGGCTAGAAGGTAATTACGTATGTGTTATGATACTAATGTATAGATGAGAACCATAAGATGATTAAACAGATGTTAGAGGATGAGTTGCACCAAGTATCAGATAGAAAGAGATGTCCTAGTAACAAGTGACAAAGTACATCAAGTATTATGAAAGTTTAGGCAAGCATTTTAGTGACTAATATAATAATATAAAGGAGAGACACGAGTAACTTGGTATCAGGATGTTATCTAAAAATACATATGAGAGCTGGTGCCTTGTGTAGACAGTAACAAGATTTAAGTAAGGTATCATATTGGAAGTATTCAAGTTGGACAAGGGTGTGCTAATAAAATGCATGATTGAAAAGGTATACAAGTGTTCCTTACAAAATGATGATTGGAAAATTTTGGTGATTGAAACAGAACAATGAGGTAGTATCTTAGCAGTGTTTTGTATAGTATCCTAGGTAGCAAGTGCCAGTGAGTGAAATATGTCCATATCACTAGTATTTGGTAACCCTCAGTATTAAGAATATTATGACTAGATTGATGATGAGTGAATACTTAGTGTATGATGGAATAGGCCATAGGTGGCATAGCAAATTATCCTGCACCAGTAGAGGGACACACCCCATCAGGACAGAGACTAAAATTTATGATAGTTAGAGACTATATCCGAGTATGTTTTCTCTTTCAGTAGTATGGTAGGATTGTATGTTATAGGATATATACTATTTTACTCTATGATTGATGGGGTTTAACCATAGTAAGATTTGTATGAATAGGATATGACTGGCCTAAGAGAGAGGGGTAAGAGTTTTAATTTTGAGGATCAAATTCTTCTAAGGGGATAGATTTGTCATTACCACATTTTCTAGGAAAGGATATTTTAGTCATTTGATAATTAATCAAATATTGTGCATGTTAAATATTTATTTTTTGTATTATTTATTTATTGTTAGCATATTAGATTTATTTTTGGACTTATGTTAGTGGACCAACTAGTTTAGTTTAAACTCATGGACCAACATTTAATTCTAGTTAGAATTGAGCCCAATAATTGGAAGCACAATTATTAGGAGGAGGATTAATTATGTTAAACCCATTAGACTAGAAGCTTCCTTCCATAATTAATTTCTTCATGAGAGGCCCCAAGGGGTATTTTAGACTTTATATAGTACCTTGAGAGAGGGGGCAAGTGATGCCTATATAAAGGGAATGAAAAATTTCTCTCTTTATTTTTCATTCCAAATCTAGATCTAGAAAATTCCCTCAACCAAATTCCTACCAAATTTTACCCAATTATTTCCCAAATTACCATTGGAGGATATTAGAGCATGGATCTACCATAAGGAAGCATAGACCTATAAGGAGGAAGCATGGATCTACAAAGAGGAACAAAGATCTACAAGTTGGAGGCCAATTTTACCAATTTTGGAGGTTTCATTGGGAATCCATCTCCCAATAGGTATAATTCAGTTTTTCCTCTTAAATTAGGTTATAAATATGAGAATTAACCATGAAAAATCAATCCATATGAATAGGCTACTCATAGGATTTGGTTTTGTGTTCATATGAGGCATATTGAGAAAGTTATGGTATTTTTTGTGTCAATTTTGGGAGAATTACGAGATTGACATTTGTTGTGTGTGTCAATTGGTCCTATAGATCAATTTGGCATATGCTTGTGTATTTGGGGCTAGTGTCTTATCCACAATTGGGTACGTGTAGGTCGTATCCCATCAATTTGGTGATACGTATTGATTTGGGAGTTTTTCCTCCGACACGGGACTTTGTACATGTCATATTTTGACACAGACACGTAGATTTGTATTTGACTCTCCGTATTGTTCATAAATAATATATTTGACTTGTTCGTGTCCTTCGGGGTACGGTTGGATGTGTGGTGGACTCGTGTCACATGCGTATCCTAGATCTAGTGGGATACAGTGTGATAATCTCCATGTGTTTGTGCAAATTATATGTAGATCTATTTCTTGTGTTCTAAATTCATGGAGGATATAATTGTATATATATATATATATAGATATATTATGGTATATATAATTATGCTTCTTGTTTCTTAGATCTATGTATTTATTATATATATTGTAAGTAGCTATTCTTGTATATGTATGTATAATTATATATGGTAGCATGTAAATAGATATTATGAGTTGTTATAAATATAATTATATAATATGTAAGGTGAATAATTGTATGTACGTATATATATATATATATATATATATATATATATATATATATATATATATATATATATATATATATATATATATAAAGTTATATATATACATATTAATATATATTTGTGTGTATGTTACTATGTGTATTATGTACATAATACTATGTGAGGGTGTGTGTATAATTATTGGTAGTATTTATGCATATGATATATATATATATATATATATATATATATATATATATATATATATATATATATATATATATATATATATATTATGTGTATATATATATATGTATATTATTATGTATTTTGTACATAATAATATTATGAAAGTGTAGGTATATTAATGGTAGTATATGTATTGGTATATATATATATATATATATATATATATATATATATATATATATATATATATATATATATATATATATATATATATATATATATATATTATATACATATAGGTTTCAGCGACAGCAAGAGAGTTCCCAACAACGAGCGTCGAAACAACAAAGAAATAGCAGCAGCGGTAGCAGCTTTTCAGCGACAGCAGTCAGCGACAGTTGCAGGAAACTGTCGCTGAAACAACAGTGTATCAGCAGAGTATCAGAAGCTTCAGCGAAAATTTTTAGTAACAGTGCAGGAAACTGTCACAAAACTGCAGTGTATCAATATACACAACAGCTTTTCGGCGACAGTGGGCAGGGTATATAGCGATAGTTTGGCAGTTTTTAATGTATTAGATATTAATATATATATAGATATATAAGTATATATATATGGTAATTAATATATATATATATAAATATGTTTCTAATTGCTATTTGTATTATAGTATACTATATATGTATATATTTAGTTGTAGCATATAATATTATTGGGTAAGTTAGTATACTTTAGTTATCTATTGTTATGAGTATCTTTAGTTATATATATTATGTATTTGTAGGTATGTATGTATGTACGTATATATGTATTAGTATTTAGCGTGTAGTTGGTAGTTAGTATTTATTCTATTTTACTAGAAGTTATATTGGATTGATATATGTATACATATAGTTATTGATGAATAGTTAGTATATATATGAAGATTTTGACAATTACCTTGAGATACCAAGGTAATTATCAAGATATACCAAGGTATGAGTAGTATGTATTGGCATAGTAATATGATAGTTATAAACTAATTATGGGTTGGTATTAAGGCGACTAAAATAAGGTATATAGTATTGTATAAATATTAAATGTAGGGTAGTTTATAATTATTGTTGTGTAGTTAGTATAAATAAGATTTTTAATTTACCTTGAGATACCAAGGTAAATGCCAAGGTATTGAGGATACCCAAGGTATTGGGTTTGGGTATCAAGATAGAGATTTAGTATTGAGATACCAAGTTGGTTCGAAACCAAGGTATCCATTTAGCATTTGTAATTAGAATTTTATATATATAATATTATTTGATATGTACATATTTGTTATTTTTATCCCTTGTTTGCGTATCCTGAGATACGGTATCTTAGTATCCTAAGATGTAGATTGTATGGCCTAGATTCATAGTGTGTGAGCCCAATATCTGTAAACTCCCTCACCCAAAATAGGTATTTTGTGTATATTTTATATTATTATATTTATTATATATGTTGAATTTATTTAGAATATGCTCTTAGTTAATTAGAAAATAAATTTCTTGATATATTTACTTATATAAATATTCATTTAGAATTATTTTAGGTTATTTTAGATTTTTGGAGATTTTTCTAGAATTTTTGGTAATTAAAACTTAGAAAACATAAATTTCTAGGACTTCTATGATTTACTATACGACCATACTTGCATGTCGTTCCTACCAAATATTTATTTTAGTTTAAAATATTTAATTATATTTTTTTGTAATTTATTTAGAATTTTAAGAAATTTATTTAGATTTTAAAATTATTTAGGATTTATTTGGATATATATAGTCTTAATATTAGATAGATACTAATTTAGTATTAATAGATATTAATAAGATTTTATAAATTATTTGTATTATCTTTAATTATATTTAAGATTATAAATTATTGAGATAAATTCAAACACTATTTTAAATTAATTCAAATCCTGAACCTACTAGGAAATCAACTTTATGCATATCCTATCCTTATTTAAATTCGTCATAATCCTATCCAAATTAACCAATCCTATTCGTATTTAATTAAGTAGTGTCCACCATTATAAATACCTCATCCTTCATATTTTTTTCCCAAATTCTTCTCTTTTTCGTCCATAAAATAGTCAAAATTCGTCATAAATTCAGCCTCATTTTCTACTAGTTATGACGAATTAAAAAGACGATATCTCCTAGCTCCGGACTCCAAACACTCTCCAAATTTTTTTGTTAGAACGATAATGAGGTTAGATTTCTGATAATATAAATTTTTTTTTAATTATTAGTATTAAATTTTGGAAAATTCGTAGAGCACAGCATGTCTAAAAATAGACTTATTTTGATGTTTTTGCGATTTTGGGAGAACCAGGAATCAGAATCATGAACCGTTTAAAGTTTCGGAAAGCTAATGTCGAGATCATCGACATATATTTTTCCCAGAATTTATTTCGAAGTATTTACATACTGTTAATTCTATTGAACTTCTAAGTTAGAATTTAACCATCGGTGCACAATACAAAATTTGTATGTGCCATAATTCCCAAACGAATTTGAATTCAAACGAGCCATAAATTCTAGTATGTTTTTGATGCTGAAATCTACAGGAAATCATGCATGAAAGTCGAGTTTGTATCGGTTGACTTTTTGGTCAATAGATCGCCTCGATTTGTGTGCCATGAGTCTCGAGTTGATAAAATTCAGTTTCTTTGGACAAAATTTAGGAATTAACATAAAAATTAGAATAATAAGATTAAAATAGGATTTTAGAGTAATTATTCCAGAATTAAATAAATTAAAATAAATTAATGGTTATATTATTATATAGTTATATGAATATATATGTAAGTAAATGCTAATTGATAATTATGACAAAATATTCAGACTGTATAACCCTAGGACATCGTGGACTATCCCATACTTATCTTGACCATGTTGACCCTAAGAACTTGTGAATTTGTCTGCCTTGCGTACACTAACGTACTGGCATAGACACCTGTCAGTTGACTGACTGATTTCGTACAGTACTTGAAGACGCGACACCCGCGTAATTTAATGCGTAATTGACCGTGTTAGATGACTAGTGTTACCCCTAGTATATCCCCTGATTCCAGTATAAATGTGGTTGAGTATGTGCTAGTGTAATGACTAATGATTCTATTATATTATATTTATGTGTACATAGGATATTGGATTGTTCTGCGCGATTTCTGGAGCAGGTTATTTGTACATTGTAGCTTCCTTGCTAGACAAGTATACCTTGCCATTGTACTGTTATTTATATTCCATATGTTGCATGCATCTTTATTTTTTGTCTTTAGTCCATATATTTTAACTGTTATATAAAATGCGTGCGACGGTGACGTCGCGATATATTTTTATTTATGTATTGCATTGACCTTGTTCATGAGACTACCCCATTATCATGTAGCACCATTAGGTTCATTGGCCATAACACTGTGGTTACACGAGTGTGAGTCTCATATAGATCACGAACTGCGTGACAGGTCTGGCCTCCTGTACGTATGGGCCGTGCGTTAGGAATAGCTGCTGTTAAAAACTTTGCATGCTAGTAGACTTGGCAGTTATTAGAGGTGTTATTGTGTCATGAATATGACATGCTTAGAGCATGGGATGGGGAGAACAACAAGTACCGCATTTGAGCTCCTTTACACTTTTTCTGTGACGCCCGGATTCTCCGCTGGAGATACGGGTGGTGATGACCCATATATATACATTGGCGGGCCTCCGCCGTTCAAAAGACGACGTGCTTTGGGCCACTGGATCTTCAAAAGAGAACCATGCCAAATCCCAGTTTTCAGCCAGATAGCTCACTTGTGGGGAAAGGTGTTCTTAACTGCATTCACTTTAGACGGTTAGGCGACCCCTTTGGATATTTATTTCAGTACTTTATTGGCATGTGTTTAAGTATCTTGTTATGTCCCTCTGAGGACCTGGTCCGCTGCCAGGTGTATCTTTTCTTGAGTTTTTGCAGGAGCGCAGATTTGGATGGTTACATGTGATTCGAGGATGTCTTCTCTTCGAGCTGTGATGGATAGCTGGTATTCTTATATTGTGTTGTGGTGTTGTACTCATATTGTATTTGCTCTTATATTCGATTTGGTAGTGGATTTGTTTCCATCCAACTATCATCCTTAGATACTTCTTATTGAGATCTAGTTTCATAGATACTGGTTATTTATTTCTATATGATTTTGGTGGATGAGATTTAGATTTTACCCTGTGACTTGTGACATATGTTTATACCACTTGTAGATTTTGTATTCATATTACAGCGTACGTATGGATTTGGTTTCCATATATTGGAGTTGCCATATCCATGCGGCTGGCATGCTTACGTGTTCCTAGTCCTACGTATTTGGGACTGGGACGTGACATATTTTTGTGGTGGCCCATGCAGGTCGAGAGCATATTGTCTCGGTTACGTTACTATACCGAACAAGCCTGCACATAGGACTAGAGTATAGGATCTCATCCACAATTGACTATGATTCACCTTCCTCCTCTATGACCTATTCGAACAATTGTATCCTGCTTGATTCCTATACTTCCCTAATAAGTTCCTTGAGTATATATGGCCTTCTGCTAGAATATAGGAACCCCTGTTATTAGGATGATAATTAGAGTAGCACACCTATTAAGAATACAACAAGAATATAGACACACCACTAAGTTTAGAATATCTAGTGAACCCTATAATTCCTTATCTTTAGAATTGATTTACCATTATCCCCTGATGTATTATGAAGACTTGAGAGTAGTATAGACACTACTAGAGTTAGTTAGAAGTTTTACCATAATGTTTGACCCTAGTATTGAGGAACCAATGGAGAACCAATATTGAACATTAGGACTGAACCTAACCCTCATAATTGGATAGTATTAGAGAACTATAAAACTTATGTCATTGTCTTGTTACTAGTAGACAGCACCCTAGGAAGCCTAGAGGAATGTAATCAACCCTTTCCCTTGATCATACCCCGAACATGGCAACTAGCATGCCACCCCCTTAGAGAACCATGATGCTATCTAGAGCCCTCTATTTTTGATTTCATAACTTGTCCCCCTGCAACCTTAGCATTCGCTAATTATGTGACGACTAAATTATGATTCTTCTTTCTTCATCATTTAACTCGTGCCACATAACTTGTATGATTGAAGGCCAAGTAATCTTATTCTATGTTAGGACATGTAGTTTGCTAGGGTATAGCTTGGTAATTTGAACTTTGAATTTTGTGCGTGATAGTTGGGATTTGATAGTTTGCGTAGTTCCCTTAGGTTGTGACCTAATGATTACCCCTTAGCTTTAAATCACGAAATTTGTACCCATAGCTCGATACGAGTTAAATCCCTTTCCCCTTAACGGCTAGTAACTCTTCTATCCCTACGATTGACACCTGTTCTATGAGCACTTGACCCTTACCTATATAATGCAATAGGAGACCCTAATAAGAGTTTCTGTTCTATGTACATGTACAAGGTTATTTTTGTAGGTATCCTTAAGGCAATACAATAGTAGTTAAATTATTTTAAGTTGGATAGTATACCTCACCACCTAGTATCACGTAGTCTCTGTGATCCATTGATGAATTATAACTGAATGACATTAATTGTATGCTAGCAAAGACGACAGTGTTTATTCAGACGATAGAATTTAGAGGTCCATGTCCCTATTGGTCGACTAACGACTTAGACAAGTAATTAGTATGACAACTGTAGAGATTGTGTAGTCTTTCATTATTATTGCTTATTTTGCTTTTGTTTTTGTGAATTTGAATTGTTATGAACCTTCTTTTATCATAATCTAGCGTATTCATATTTGCTGTACTACCTTGACTTATGCTGCTATTATAGCCTAGTTTTTGCAAGCTTATTCTTTATCGAGCTTGTTCATGACATACGTATTATTGGGGGCCCACAATAATATATTTCAGAATCAGTGTATTAGGGTCTAGCTAACCTTAGTGCGCTTGGTTCGCCCTTCGCATAACTACTTTACGTGGATTGAGATATGTAGTGATTAGTAGACGAATATACTTACCCTCTAGATACGACAAAGCATATCATATCAAGTACATAACTGCACCGATGTGAGCATGCGAATAGGAAATTACCAAATTAAGATTTCAATCCATAACTGTCTTGACAATTCCCATTTGAATTCTTTAAACGCTTTGATTCCCATACTTCCATTCTATTACCCCTCCTTGAACTCTTTTCCGTTGCTTTCTGTCTTCCCTTATTTCGGAAAGACGAAATCTCGTGCTTGGATATAAGTGATACACGGATAGTACAAGATATACCCCATAGGCCAATCATATTATTTGGTGACTATCTTTCATAATTGATTAAGGGCATATCACATATGATATAGTTGGTGTTAAAGTTTTGAGGATTGAATGACATGAGAAAATAAATTAAGAAATATTTTTCTTAAGTGTAAGAGCCTAATGTGATAGATGGGTAAATTCTAAGTTGGGTAGAAATTACAGTATTAAACTTGAGGAGAATTCTTTTAGATTATGATCAAGTAGGATTAGATTGAGAGATTAAGTCCTTTTAAATTTGGAGAATTTTAAAAGAGGGATTAAGATAATGAGGATTAAATGAATTTTAAAAATCTTGATATTGAGGACCCAATATTTATACTTTGAGCACATGATTTAAATTTTGAATATTGAAGGATGAATCATCGATTTAAATTTTGAGGATAAATATAGAATTTTAGAATTGAACAATTGGTTAATTAGATTTAAATTTTACAATTTGATGATTTGAATTAAAAGTTCAATTTTGATTGTTGGGTCACCTATTTGAAATATTGAGGATGTAAATTGAGTTTAAATATTTGAATAGTACAAAATTCTTAAGTTAAGAATAGGAATAAGATTTGATTAGAATTGTTTATTGTTCAAAGTCTAGAGGAGATTATGATAGTTGGAAATTATGATATAAATTTTGATGTGGGATGTCATATAGACTTGAGTCAGATTTGGATGTTGATTATTTAAAAATCGAGAAGAGATTACGACAGGTTGAATTTTGATTTAAACAGTGGTTATATTAATTTTGAAGTGATCGCGATAGATTCGAATAGATTTTGTTATTTAAATTTTTGGAAGAGATTGCGATTGACATATCTTATGTACGAATGTGAAGGATTTAACAAATTATGTCTTATTTTAATTTTGAGGACAAAATTATTTTAAGTTGGGTAGATTGTAAACTCCCTCACCCAAAATAGGTATTTTGTGTATATTTTATATTATTATATTTATTATATATGTTGAATTTATTTAGAATATGCTCTTAGTTAATTAGAAAATAAATTTCTTGATATATTTACTTATATAAATATTTATTTAGAATTATTTTAGGTTATTTTAGATTTTTGGAGATTTTTCTAGAATTTTTGGTAGTTAAAACTTAGAAAACATAAATTTCTAGGACTTCTATGATTTACTATATGACCACACTTGCATGTCATTCCTACCAAATATTTATTTTAGTTTAAAATATTTAATTATATTTTTTTGTAATTTATTTAGAATTTTAAGAAATTTAGTTAGATTTTAAAATTATTTAGGATTTATTTGGATATATATAGTCTTAATATTAGATAGATACTAATTTAGTGTTAATAGATATTAATAAGATTTTATAAATTATTTGTATTATCTTTAATTATATTTAAGATTATAAATTATTGAGATAAATTCAAACTTTATTTTAAATTAATTCAAATCCTGAACCTACTAGGAAATCAACTTCATGCATATCTTATCCTTATTTAAATTCATCATAATCCTATCCAAATTAACCAATCCTATTCGTATTTAATTAAGTAGTGTCCACCATTATAAATACCTCATCCTTCATATTTTTTTTTCCCAAATTCCTCTCTTTTTCGTCCAAAAAATAGTCAAAATTCGTCATAAATTCAGCCTCATTTTCTACTAGTTATGACGAATTAAAAAGACGATATCTCCTAGCTCCGGACTCCAAATATGCTCCAGTTTTTTTGTTAGAACGATAATGAGGTTAGATTTCTGATAATATAAATTGTTTTTTTAAATTATTAGTATTAAATTCTGGAAAATTCGTAGAGCACAGCATGTCCGAAAATAGACGTATTTCGATGTTTTCGCGATTTCGGGAGAACCAGGAATCAGAATCATGAACCGTTTAAAGTTTCGGAAAGCTAATGTCGAGATCATCGACATAAATTTTTCCCAAAATTTATTTCGAAGTATTTATATACTGTTAATTCTGTAGAACTTCTAAGTTAGAATTTAACCATCGGTGCACAATACAAAATTTGTGTGTGCCATAATTCCCAAACGAATTTGAATTCAAACGAGCCATAAATTCCAGTATGTTTTTGATGCTGAAATCTACAGGAAATCATGCATGAAAGTCGAGTTTGTATCGATTGACTTTTTGGTCAATAGATCGCCTCGATTTGCGTGCCATGAGTCTCGAGTTGATAAAATTCAGTTTCTTTGGACAAAATTTAGGAATTAACATAAAAATCAGAATAATAAGATTAAAATAGGATTTTAGAGTAATTATTCCAAAATTAAATAAATTAAAATAAATTAATGGTTATATTATTATATAGTTATATGAATATATATGTAAGTAAATGCTAATTGATAATTATGACTAAATATTCAGACTGTATGACCCTAGGACATCGTGGACTATCCCATACTTACCTTGACCATGTTGACCCTAAGAACTTGTGAATTTGTCTGCCTTGCGTATACTAACGTACTGGCATAGACACCTGTCAGTTGACTGACTGATTTCGTACAGTACTTGAAGACGCGACACCCGCGTAATTCAATACATAATTGACCGTATTAGATGACTAGTGTTACCCCTATTATACCCCCTGATTCCAGTATAAATGTGGTTGAGTATGTGCTAGTGTAATGACTAATAATTCTATTATATTATATTTATGTGTACATAGGATATTGGATTATTCTGCGCGATTTCTGGAGCAGGTTATTGGTACATTGCAGCTTCCTTGCCAGGCAAGTATACCTTGCCATTGTACTGTTATTTATATTCCATATGTTGCATGCATCTTTATTTTTTGTCTTTAGTTCATATATTTTAACTGTTATATAAAATGCGTGCGACGGTGACGTCGCGATATATTTTTATTTATGTATTGCATTGACCTTGTTCATGAGACTACCCCATTATCATGTAGCACCATTAGGTTCATTGGCCGTGACACAGTGGTTACACGAGTGTGAGTCTCATATAGATCATGAACTGCCTGACAGGTCTGGCCTCCTGTACGTATGGGCCGTACGTTAGGAATAGCTGCTGTTAGAAACTTTGCATGCTAGTAGACTTGGCAGTTATTAGAGGTGTTATTGTGTCATGGATGTGACATGCTTAGAGCATGGGGTAGAGAGAACAACAAGTACCGCATTTGAGCTCCTTTACACTTTTTCTGTGACGTCCGGATTCTCCGCTGGAGATACGGGTGGTGATGACCCATATATATACATTGGCGGGCCTCCGCCGTTCAAAAGACGACGTACCTTTGGGCCCCTGGATCTTCAAAAGAGAACCATGCCAAATCCCAGTTTTCAACTAGATAGCTCACTTGTGGGGAAAGGTGTTCTTAACTGCATTCACTTTAGACGGTTAGGCGACCCCTTTGGATATTTATTTCATTACTTTATTGGCATATGTTTAAGTATCTCCTTAAGTCCCTCTAAGGACCTGGTCCGCTGCCAGGTGTATCTTTTCTTGAGTTTTTGCAGGAGCGCAGATTTGGATGGTTACATGTGATCCGAGGATGTCTTCTCTTCGAGCTGTGATGGATAGCTGGTATTCTTATATTGTGTTGTGGTGTTGTACTCATATTGTATTTGCTCTTATATTCGATTTGGTAGTGGATTTGTTTTCATCCAACTATCATCCTTAGATACTTCTTATTGAGATCTAGTTTCATAGATACTGGTTATTTATTTCTATATAATTTTGGTGGATGAGATTTAGATTTTACCCTGTGACTTGTGACATATGTTTATACCACTTGTAGATTTTGTATTCATATTACAGCGTACGTATGGATTTGGTTTCCATATATTGGAGTTGCCATATCCATGCGGCTGGCATGCTTACGTGTTCCTAGTCCTACGTATTTGGGACTGGGTGTGACAATATCATTGAGTTAGACTCATGCAACATAGAAATAGGTAGTTGACCATAGTTTGACTATAGTTGACCATAGTTGACTTAGAGTTGACCGAGTTTGACTTTTGACTTAGAATTGACTTGTTGACCTAGAAGTTGACTAGTTTAATTTATTTTTATTCCCGAACCTTGTATTAATACAATATTCCATATAAAGGTCTGTGTGACACCAGTACGGATACAGTTTGATATTCATTGCTCTGGACCATAGGCGAGTACATTCTCTGATAGTTTCTTATTTATAATATCCTCTATGTTATTGTATCTAGTGTAGATATCCATGTTCTCTTGACACTATGGTTACACGGATTGGTATATCCGGATCTCGTCATGCGATATTATTCCTTGGTATATGGTGTATCTTATGCAGGCCTTATTTTATTGATTATCTTGTACATGTACAGACACTGATTCTCGGGAAGAGTCGCTATCTTCTTGGAGAATCTCGTGCCATAGCATTCCATGGTTGAATCTATTATACCAGTCGGCGTTGGGGAGTATATAGTGTAGATATGTGATCATACCCTCCTTATATCAAGTCTGCATTAAATAGTGTTAATCATACATCGCACGTATGATTAGCCAGGTCATAAATCTTGTATCAAGTTTCCAAGCCGATCACATGTTAAAGCTGGTACTCACTCACTTAGTCATTAGTATATTCTTGTTCCTTTGCCATATTGTTCATTCTTGTATTTATTTCTAGTATTTCCTTTATTGCGTATCTCTTGTACATGTATATGTCATCTTATATATTCACATCTATTTACTGCTATATAGTTTATATCATTGAGTTAGAACTGCTGTTAGAGATATACTTTGCTCCATTCCTGACTGGAAAATATTTTTCGGAGGATCCGAGAGATTGGTGTCCGACATACTTTGGACTTCGACTTATAGATGGTGCAGACTTAGACCCACTAGTTCTGGAGTGAATGCAGGGAGGTTTATCCGGATCACTAGTTTCATAGTTAGTTTCTTTATACATTTTGGTATCAGATTTGTTTCCGGCTTATAGTTTGTGAATGGATATTGTTTTATTGTTGATTATTATATTTTTGATGTATAGTTAGACTTCCTTCATATCTTCTTGTGCTTTAGATTGTGATTGAGTTTTATGTAAGCTATTATTGGCAGATTTTATATTATTGTGAGATTTTAGATAGTATAGTAGACCAAGACAGTGTTCTACCGCCGATTCTGTGGCGTAGGCTGGGCATTATTTCTGACTTGCATCCCTACATCGGGTACGGATCGTGACATGTCTTTTAGTGGTGGCCCATGCAGGTCGGGCTTCGCAAGTTATACGATGTCATGGTAGTGCGACGACTTAGTTGTACTACTGCGTGTCTGCGATAGGATATAGGACATAGGACACTAGGATGAGAGAGGATACTCAATCACAAAATTTCTGAGAGATTTCTGGGATGACCCTTGAGAATCTTATTATAATTCCCATTTCAAATCTTTTCTCTTATTTCTGTTCGCTCTCACTTGTTGTTGTTGAATTTGATTCTTGGTGATCGATTGTTGAATTTGATTCTTGGTGATCAGTTGATTTTAAATTCTTGGTGTTCGTTATTGAGTTTGATTTCATATCGAGAGAAATTTTACGGACTAAGTTACAGTATCATTTGATGACATATATTGATGAGGACAGTGAGAAAGGTGAAACATCTACTTTGGCTATGGAGCCTAGAGTTTATCGTAGCCATATTAGCTGGCGTAGCAAAAATGTAGGGACCTGACTTCGGATGTACATATCTTAGTTATAAAACTTAGATTTTCTCACAGCCATACCGGTTGGCGTGGTGAGGATTCTAGATGACATGATTATAGAGTTGCATATCCTATTTATGGAATCTATCGTTTATCGTAGCTATGCTTACTAGCGTGGAGAGGATTCTGAGTGTCATAATTTCAGACAGACGTGTATGATTATCAGGTTGTATCTTAAATAGGTTCTTAAAGTATCATCTCAATACTTATTCATTTCTGTTATTTCAGGACTTTGTTCCATTATTCCTTAGCTTAGCATTAGAAATACCTTCAGTTCTCTAGTTCCTTATATAGCCTATTTTTATTAGAGTCCTTGTTAGTGTGATAATTGGGAACTGCAATTAGGTCTGTGTCTTGAGTATTAATATTGACTATTTAGAGTGTGACTTATGAGTCTGTAAGTGGTTCTTGGTTAGGCATGTGAGCAATAGGCATAAACCTAGGGATAACCCATAGCATAGTACTTTGTAGCAATAGTTCTATGATAAGTGTAATTATAAGTTAGTAGTTACTATAGGTAGAAGAGGAAGTAGAGAATATCAGTAGTGGTTCCATGAGTTAGTATCAAAGTCAGCATACCAGTTTAGGATAATCATGAATTCATGTAGTTGGGTGATCCATGTAAACAATTAAGTATCAAAGAAATTGTGTTGGAAATCAATGAAGTATGATATTTAAATTGGAGGTTGATACTTGGGTGTGTCAAGAGTATAGATATGTTTATACATCAAGAGTATTAATGAGGGTGCCATAGTGGAAGGGTACCCATAAGTGTATGGGAGAGCATGAGGGAATAATAATACATTGTGCTAAAGTAGTAAGACTTGTGTTAAGATAAAGTAGAGCATTACTGTGAGTAGATAGGAGTGTACCAGTATATAATTAGTGATGGGTATCTCATATGATATTGAGGCTAGTGATATTTTAGAAGCAATAGGTGGAAGAAGTATCGAGAAATTGTGTGCAGGATGTATAGTAGATGATAAGTATCAGTATGGAAGTTCATGAGTATCAAAAAGTAAAAGCTTGAGTGTTAATATTATGTCATGGGTTGAGAAATATCAAGATTGGTTATAGAAGATATATAGTATATCACTGATTTGCATATCCGTCTGTAAGGTTTGAGGAGAAATACATATACATCAATAGATATATAGAACCATATGTCTGCCTTGAGAGTGAAGTAAAATGTTTGTATTATAGAAGTTAATAACTAGTGCATTGGACGCAAGTGATCATGATTTCTAGTAAGTATGATGAGGTGATCTAATGATGAAGCTAGTACCTTTGTCACTACCATATTCTGAAAACAGGAGTATTTTTGACTTTTTATGTATTATTAATATTATGGTATTTATATTAGATGATTTTTCGATAGGTGTATTTAATTTAAATAATTATGTGAGATATGTAATTAAATATATTATTATATACGGTGTTCATTTATGTTTGAGCTGTTAGACTTGACCTAGAAGCCCAGTAGATGAACACCTGACAAAATTTTGGGGATTGTGTATTTAATTACATTATTTAGGATTTAATTATTGGAAGTCGTAATTGATTACCGTAATTTAATTAATTGTTGCGCCCTGCCCTTGCTTCGATATTTGGAGCGCTACCTGGCTTTTGCCTTCCAACAAATCTCACAACCTTGCCCTAGACGTGCCTGCCTTCCATTCTGATATTTTTGCAACTCATAATTATGATCTCTTGAGCTTCATTTTAGCCGCACAATATTCGTCGTGGACGTTTATTTAATTCCTAAATAAATTTAATTTCTGTATCGTTGTGTGTTCCAATCAAAATTAGAGGCAATCTTGACCTATTTTTCGTGTGACCCAAATTAGGGTAATATTCTGTTCTGAGTCTTCTTCATTAATGGTATTGGTGACCCGATCGGATTTTGGCCCCATGTATTCCTAATTAATTTTAGAACGCCAAGTGTATCTAATTTTAATTAATTAATTTCAGAAACCCATTTCGGTGTAATTTTCCATTTGTTGGGGACTTAATTGCAAAATTGCAATGATGTGTCACCATCATATTGGTTTAACCCAAATGAAGGAAACCAACCCCCCTTCTATGACTAGTCAATAACACACCCTCTCTCCTCCTTTCTTTTTGTTGCATTTTTACTCATGTTGCATCTAGGCCTTCCATTTCAAATGGAGCCATCCCCACCACACAACCCCCTTGCATATTCCCTCAACCCTTTCCCAAGGAAACCCCATCCCAATATTGGCCGGCCCTAATTTCTAGGGAGTCACTATCATCTACTCCCACATACAAAAGCCATTACCCTCCCCATATTATTATTTTCTTCACAAATACCTACACCATCACCAACACCCTAACTTTCCTCCACGGTTCACAAACTCTCCGGCCAACTCCGATAGCCGACCTGCCTCCGGCGAGCTACCGCTGTTCTTCTCCTCCGGCTGTGCTGTACCGGCTCGTCCCTGCTCAGCGGCTCACCTCAGCCGAGCTCTTCCTGTCACGTCCCAGTCCCAAAATACGTAGGACTAGGAACACGTAAGCATGCCAGCCGCATGGATATGGCAACTCCAATATATGGAAACCAAAATCCACACGTACGCTGTAATATAAAAATCAATCCACAAGTGGTATAAATATATGTCACAAGTCATAGGGTACAATCTAAATCTCATCTACCAAAATCATATAGAAATAAATGACCAGTATCTATGAAACTAGATCTCAATAAGAAGTATCTAAGGATGATAGTTGGATGGAGACAAATCCACTACCAACTCGAATGGAGAGGTAAATACAATATAAGTACAACACCACAACACAATATAAGAATACCAGCTATCCATCACAGCTCGAAGAGAAGACATCCTCGGATCACATGTAACCATCCAAATATGCGCTCCTGCAAATACTCAAGAAAAGATACACCTGGCAGCGGACCAGGTCCTCAAAGGGACGTAACAAGATACAGAAAATACGAGCCAATTTGAATACAGTAAACATGCATATAATTTGAAAATAAATAAGTACGCTGTACAAGACCATCTATATGAATGCAAATGAGGACAATTTTTCGACGTATGGGCAAGGGTAGGCTACTCGATCTAATCCTCACAACCTCACGCTCGTCCATGAACATCATCAGCCGGCATACCTCGGGGGTAGCGACCCTCGGACTCCATCAATCGACATACCTCGGGGGTAGCGACCATCGGACATGACCCACCATAGTGCGTGCTAGTGACTACGGTATTACCAGAGTGGTTAAAAGCCCATACGCCTAATAATTGTCCTCTATGATACTAAGTGCCATGTGTGTGTCAACATATCTAATACATAGTAATGACTGAAAGAAAACTACACATGCAAGAAATATACAGAATGCAATAAATAAACAGAAATATAAATAGCATGTAAAGTACTATAAATAATTTGGCAAGGTATCTTGCCTGGGGTCCTGCTGCTGGTATGAATCAGAGTCCAAGTCACAATCCAAATAGCCTATGTATTACAAATTTATCACGTCAAAAGATAATTTATTTTAATTTATTTAATTCTAGAATAATTACTCTAAAATCCTATTTTAATCTTATTATTCTGATTTTTATGTTAATTCCTAAATTTTTGTCCAAAAAACTGAATTTTATCAACTCGAGACTCATAGCACGCAAATCGAGGCGATTTGTTGACCAAAAAGTCAACCGATACAAACTCAACTTTTATGCATGATTTCCTGTAGATTTTAGCATCAAAAATATACTAGAATTTATGGCTCATCCGAATTCAAATTCGTTTGAGAATTATGGCACATACAAATTTTGTATTGTGCACCGATGGTTAAATTCTAACCTAGAAGTTCTATTGAATTAAAAGTATACAAATACTTCGAAATAAATTCTGGGAAAAATATATATCAATTATCTCGACATTAGCTTTCCGAAACTTTAAACAGTTCATGATTCTGATTCCTGGTTCTCCCGGAATCATGAATACACCGAAACACATCTATTTTCGGATATGCTGTGCTCTACGAATTTTCCAGAATTTAATACTAATAATTTAGAAAAACAATTTATATAATCAAAAAGCTAACCTCATTATCGTTCTAACAAAAAAAACTGGAGCATATTTGGAGTCCGGAGCTAGGAGATATCGTCTTTTTAATTCGTCATAAATAGTAAAAAATGAGGCTGAATTTATGACAAATTTTGACTATTTTTGGACGAAAAAGAGATGAATTTGGGGAAGAAAAATATGAAGGATGAGGTATTCATAATGGTGGATACTACTTAATTAAATACGACTAGGATTGGTTAATTTGGATAGGATTATGATGAATTTAAATAAGGATAGGATATGCATGAAGTTGATTTCCTAGTAGGTTCAGGATTTGAATTAAATTAAAATAGAGTTTGAATTTATCTCAATAATTTATAATCTTAAATATAATTAAAGATAATACAAATAATTTATAAAATCTTATTAATATCTATTAACACTAAATTAGCATCTATCTAATATTAAGACTATATATATCCAAATAAAACCTAAATAATTTTAAAAAATCTAAATAAATTTCTTAAATTTCTAAATAAATTACAAAAAAATATAATTAAATATTTTAAACTAAAATAAATATTTGGTAGGAACGACATGCAAGTATGGTCGTATAGTAAATCATAGAAGTCCTAGAAACTTATGTTTTCTAAGTTTTAATTACCAAAAATTCTAGAAAAATCTCCAAAAATCTAAAATAACCTAAAATAATTCTAAATAAATATTTATATAAGTAAATATACTAATTTAATTATTTTCTAATTAACTAAGAGAATACTCTAAATAAATTCAACATCTATAATAAATATAATAATATAAAATATACACAAATACCTATTTTGGGTGAGGGAGTTTACAATCTACCCAACTTAAAATAATTTCGTCCTCAAAATTAAAGTAAGACATAATCTGTGAAATCCTTCACATTCGTACACAAGGTATGTCAATCGCAATCTCTTCCAAAAATTTAAATAACAAAATCTATTCGAATCTATTGCGATCACTTCAAAATTAATATAACCACTGTTTAAATCAAAATTCAACCTGTCGTAATCTCTTCTCGATTTTTAAATAATCAACATCCAAATCTAACTCAAGTCTATATGACATCCCACATCAAAATTTATATCATAATTTCCAACTATCATAATCTCCTCTAGACTTTGAACAATAAACAATTCTAACCAAATCTTATTCCTATTCTCAAATTAAGAATTTTGTATTCTTCAAATATTTAAACTCAATTTACATCCTCAATATTTTAAATAGGTGACCCAACAATCAAAATTAAACTTTTAATTCAAATTATCAAATTGTAAAATTTAAATCTAATTCACCAGTTGTTCAAGTCTAAAATTCTATATTTATCCTAAAAATTTAAATCGATGATTCATCCTTCAATATTCAAATTTTAAATCATGTGCTCAAAGTATAAATATTGGATCCTCAATATCAAGAATTTTTAAAATTTTATTAAATTCTTATTATCTTAATCCTTCTTTTAAAATTTCTCAAAATTAAAATGACTTGAATCTCCCAATCTAATCTTACTTGATCACAATCTAAAAGAAATTCATCTCAAGTTGACAATGCACTGCTACCCAACTTAGAATTTATCCATCTATCACAGAAGGCTATATACTTTAAGAAAAATATTCCTTAATTTATTTACTCATGTCATTCAATCCTCAAAACTTCAACGCCGATTATATCATATATGATATGTCCTTAATTACAAAAGAATAATCCTCAAGAATGTGATCGGCCTACGGGGTATATCTAGTACTCTCTGTGTATTAAACTTATACCAAGCACGAGGTTTCGTCTTTCCGAAATAAGGGAAGACGGAGATCGATAATAAAGAGTTCAAGGGCGAGGTAATAGAATAGAAGTATCGGGATCAAGGCGTTTAAAGAATTCAAATAGGAATTGTCAAAGCAGTTATGGATTGAAGTCCTATTTTGGTAATGCCTATCCACATGCTCGCATCGGTACAGTTATGTAACGGATACGATATGCTTAGACATATCTAGAGGGCAAGTACAGGTGTCTACTAGTCAACTATATATCTCAATCCACGTAAAGTATTATTGCGAAGGGCGAATCAAGCGCATTATGGCTAGCTAGACCATAATACACTGATTCTGATTAGACAATTTGTATTAGTGTGGTTGATCAGGCCCCAATAACACATATGTCGTGAACAAGCTCGATATAAGATTAAGCTTACAAAAACTAGGCTATAATAGCAGCATAATTCAAGGTAGCACAGAAAATATAATGCTGGATTATGATGTGAGAAGTTACAAAATAATTCAAGTTCGCAAAAGCAAAAATAACATAAGCAATAATAATAAAAGACTCTACAATCTCTACAGTTATCATACAACCTCCTTATCTAAGTCGCTAGACGACCAAATAGGGCAAGGACCTCTAAATTCTATGGTCTGAATAAACACTGTCGTCTTTTGCTAGCATGCGATAAATATCATTCGGTTACACTTTAATTAATAGGTCAAAAGACTATGTGATACTAGGTGTCAAACATGATGGTAAAACTTCTAACTCTAGTAGCGTCTATACTACCCTCACGTCCTCATAATACATCAAGGGGTAATAGTATAACAATCTAAAGATAAGGAATTCTAGGTTCACTAGATATTCTAAACTTAGTGGTGTGTCTATATTCTTGTTGTATTCTTAATAGGTGTGCTACTCTAATTATCATCCTAATAACAGGGGTTCCTATATTATAGCAGAAGACTATACTCAAGGAACTATTAGGGAAGTACAGGAATCAAGTAGGATGCAATTATTCGAATAGAATAGAGAGTAGGAAGATGAATCATAGTCAATTGTGGATGAGATCCTATACTCTAGTCCTAGGTGCAGGCTTGTTCGGTACAGTAACGTAACCGAGACAATATGCTCTCGACCTGCATGGGCCACCACAAAAACATATCACGTCCCAGTCCCAAAATACGTAGGACTAGGAACACGTAAGCATGCCAGCCGCATGGATATGGTAACTCCAATATATGGAAACCAAAATCTACACGTACGCTGTAATATGAAAATCAATCCACAAGTGGTATAAATATATGTCACAAGTCATAGGGTACAATCTAAATCTCATCCACCAAAATCATATAGAAATAAATGACCAGTATCTATGAAACTAGATCTCAATAAGAAGTATCTAAGGATGATAGTTGGATGAAGACAAATCCACTACCAACTCGAATGGAGAGGTAAATACAATATAAGTACAATACCACAACACAATATAAGAATACCAGCTATCCATCACAGCTCGAAGAGAAGACATCCTCGGATCACATGTAACCATCCAAATATGCACTCCTGTAAATACTCAAGAAAAGATACACCTGGCAGCGGACCAGCTCCTCAGAGGGACGTAACAAGATACAGAAAATACGAGCCAATTTGAATACAGTAAACATGCATATAATTTGAAAATAAATAAGTACGCTGTACAAGACCATCTATATGAATACAAATGAGGACTACTTTTCAACGTATGGGCAAGGGTAGGCTACTCGATCTAATCCTCACAACCTCACGCTCGTCCATGAACATCATCAGCCGGCATACCTCGGGGGTAGCGACCCTCGGACTCCATCAATCGACATACCTCGGGGGTAGCGACCATCGGACACGACCCACAATAGTGCGTGCTAGTGACTACGGTGTTACCAGAGTAGTTAAAAGCCCATACGCCTAATAATTGTCCTCTATGATACTAAGTGCCATGTGTGTGTCAACATATCTAATACATAGTAATGACTGAAAGAAAACTACACATGCAAGAAATATACAGAATGCAATAAATAAATAGAAATATAAATAGCATGCAAAGTACTGTAAATAATTTGGCAAAGTATCTTGCCTGGGGTCCTGCTGCTGGTATGAATCAGAGTCCAAGTCACAGTCCAAATAGCCTATGTATTACAAATTTATCACGTCAAAAGATAATTTATTTTAATTTATTTAATTCTAGAATAATTACTTTAAAATCCTATTTTAATCTTATTATTCTGATTTTTATGTTAATTCCTAAATTTTTGTCCAAAAAAGTTGAATTTTATCAACTCGAGACTCATATCACGCAAATCGAGGCGATCTGTTGACCAAAAAGTCAACCGATACAAACTCAACTTTTATGCATGATTTCCTGTAGATTTCAGCATCAAAAATATACTGGAATTTATGGCTCGTCCAAATTCAAATTCGTTTGAGAATTATGGCACAAACAAATTTTGTATTGTGCACCGATGGTTAAATTCTAACCTAGAAGTTCTATAGAATTAAAAGTATATAAATACTTTGCAATAAATTCTAGGAAAAATATATGTCGATTATCTCGACATTAGCTTTCAGAAACTTTAAACGGTTCATGATTCTGATTCCTGGTTCTCCCAGAATCGCGAATACACCGAAACACGTCTATTTTCGAATATGCTGTGCTCTACGAATTTTCTAGAATTTAATACCAATAATTTAGAAAAAAAATTTATATAATCGGAAAGCTAGCCTCATTATCGTTCTAACAAAAAAAAACTGGAGCACATTTGGAGTCCGGAGCTAGGAGATATCGTCTTTTTAATTCGTCATAACTAGTAGAAAATGAGGCTGAATTTATGACGAATTTTGACTATTTTTGTACGAAAAAGAGAGGAATTTGGGGAAGAAAAATATGAAGGATGAGGTATTTATAATGGTGGATACTACTTAATTAAATAGGATTAGGATTGGTTAATTTGGATAGGATTATGATGAATTTAAATAAGGATAGGATATGCATGAAGTTGATTTCCTAGTAGGTTCAGGATTTGAATTAATTTAAAATAGAGTTTGAATTTATCTCAATAATTTATAATCTTAAATATAATTAAAGATAATACAAATAATTTATAAAATCTTATTAATATCTATTAACACTAAATTAGCATCTATCTAATATTAAGACTATATATATCCAAATAAAACCTAAATAATTTAAAAAAATCAAAATAAATTTCTTAAAATTCTAAATAAATTACAAAAAAATATAATTAAATATTTTAAACTAAAATAAATATTTGGTAGGAACGACATGCAAGTATGGTCGTATAGTAAATCATAGAAGTCCTAGAAACTTATGTTTTCTAAGTTTTAATTACCAAAAATTCTAGAAAAATCTCTAAAAATCTAAAATAACCTAAAATAATTCTAAATGAATATTTATATAAGTAAATATACTAATTTAATTATTTTCTAATTAACTAAGAGAATACTCTAAATAAATTTAACATCTATAATAAATATAATAATATAAAATATACACAAATACCTATTTTGGGTGAGGGAGTTTACACTTCCCCCGACAGCGCAGCACTGCATCCAGCCGAGCTCCCCTCCTCTCTACGCCGAGCTCCCCGCTACTCATCTCCGGCCCGTCGAGCTGTCCCGACTGCTGCTGTACTCCTCCACCAGCCCGTCGAGCAGCCCCGGACTGCAAACGCCGACTCCCCGCTGCTCCTCCCGAGCTCCCTCTTCCACCGTTGAGCCGACCACAACTCCCCTCCGACCAACTCCCAACTCCCCTCGACTTCTCCCCCATACTCCTAGCTCCTCCCCCATCATCACCATCTCCATTGCCGACCACCCGGCCTGCAAATCCCCGACCACCACCAGTGCCATCAATCTTCTCGGCCTCCTCCAATACACTGTTCCGGCCGAGAACGGTGAGCCCGCATCCCCTCTGCATCAACTCCGACTCGCCACCACACGGTTGTCCCCTACTCTGGTGCAGTCCTTTGAACCAACCTCTCCGGTCAGCTTCCCCGGAGCTCCCTGCTGAACTCCGGCGAGCCAGGCCTCCGATGAGCCACCCCCACAGTGAGCACCCTCTTCCCTCCTTCTCTATGTATTAATGTAATGTATTAGTATAGTTAATATAATGTATTAGTACAGTTAATGTAATGTATTGGTATAATTAATGTAATTAATGTGTATAATTAATGATAATATGTATATGTATATGTATATGTACATGTATATATTTAATATGATATATATATATATATAAATACGTATTCTAGTATATATAATTAATTTGGTATATATATATATATATATATATATATATATATATATATATATATTGTATATACTATATATATTCTCAATATATATATTGGTTTATTTTTATATATAATATCTATTTAATAAAAAGCATATACTAGTACAAATTAAATTCATGTATTAGTATTTATGTATTCCTCATATATGTTAGTATTGTATTTTTAATTTAGTATATATATATGTACTCATATGCAAGTATATAGTATTGTATTTTTATTGGTATATCTGTATATATATATAGTATAAATTTAATTTGGTGAATTAATATTAGTATATTTTAATAATGATGTTGACAATATATATGTATATTTTAAAATGTATTTTTGTGTATATATGAGTATACGTATGGTTCAACTAGTATATATATATATATATATATATATATATATATATATATATATATATATATATATATATATATATATATATATATATATATATATATATATATATATACGATATATGATTAATTGGTATATATATTGTATGTGTATTCAATTTGGTGTATATATATGTATTGTAAGTATATATGTTAGTTAAATAGGTATAATGTGTTATAGATGTCTGTTTACTAGATGACCCTAGTTGACCAGTATCATACCTGGCATAGCCCCTGAGTTATACACTTGTGCTGTGTTAGTGTAGCATCTAATGCGAGGTTACATTTATTATATGTTTATAGGACTGTTGGATCCTCCAGACGATACTCTGGGACAGGACATTGGTTTTACCAGCTAAGGACCCAAGGCGAGTACATTCTCTGATTAGTTTCTTGTTTATGATATCCCCTATGTTCATCGTATCTAGTATAAATATCCACATTCTCGATATGCTGGTTACACAGATTGGTATACACGGATCTCGTCATGAGATGTTATTCTTTATTCATGGTGTAGCTTGTACAAGACTTATTTCCTTGTTATCTTGTGCATGTACTTTCACTGATTCTCGGGGAGATTTGCTACATCCCTAGGGAATCCCGTGCCATAGCGTACCATGATTGGATCTACTATACCAGTTGGGGGTGGGGAGTATTTTAGTGTAGATATGTGATCATACCCAACTCTACATGCATCATAGCTTACCCACGCCTCACGTCGGTGCAGCCTTACCATTACATGCCTCATCACTGTTACATATGGTTAGCCTGACTATTACTCGCATTATAGCTATTCCTACGGATTAGCCTGACCTCAAGGATGATCGCTAACTAATGTAATAAGTTTACTAGTCCCAAGCCGATCACATGTTAAAGCTAGTACTCACACACTTAGTCATAGTATTCTTGCTCATTGACATATTGTTTCTTTTCCTGCATTTACTTACAGTATTTCCAGTATATCCTTTATTGTACATTTCCCGTACATATACATGCATCTTGTATATTTCCATCTATATACTGCTACATAGTTTATATCATTGATATAGAACTGCTATTTAGAAATGTACTTTGCTCCTTCCTGACTGGAAAATATTTTCCAGACTGTGACCTTAGTGGACTTGTTTCTGACACACTTGGGGATTGGATGTTACTGATTGCAGATATAACTATTTTGTCGTTAGACTTGTCTTGTATTTCTTTGCTTGCCTTGATATCTCATCGTGCCTTAGTTTATGTGATTGAGTATTTCCAGCATTATTTTATGATATCCACGTCTCCTTATGGAGTTGGGTATTCATGTGAGATTGATTAGATAGTTACATGACCTAGACAGCGTTCTACCGTCGATGCTGCGACGTAGGCTGGACGTACCCACACTCTCGTACCCCTATATCGGGTGCGGGTCGTGACACATTTTTTAGTGGTGGCCCATGCAGGTCAGACTTCGCAAGTTGTGCGATGTCGTGGTAGTACGATATCATAGTTGTACTACTGCGTGTTTGCTATAGAATATAGTACATAGGATACTAGGATGAGAGAGGATACTCAATCACAAATTCTTGAGAGATTCCTGGTAGGACCCCTTGAGAATCTTATTAAAATTTCTAATTTTAAATCCTTCGCCCTTGTTTTCGTCCGTCCTCACTCATTAGTATTGAATTTGATTATTGTTGATCAATTATTAAATTAGGATATTGGTTTCATTGAAGAGTTAATTTCATGCCGAGATAAATTTTATGGACTAAATTTTACGATATCATCTGATGACATATATTGATGAGAACAGTGAGAAAGGTGAAACGTCTACATTGGTCATGGGACCTAGAGTTTATCACAGCCGTACCGGTTGGCATGGCAAAAATTCTAGATGTCATGATTATAGGGTTGCGTACTTTAGTTACGGAACCTGTCGTTTATCGCACCTATGCTTACTGGCGTGGTGAGGATTCTCAGCGTCATAATTTCTGACCGACGTGTATGATTATCAGGTTGTGTCTTAAAATTTATTCTTAAAGTATCATCTCAACACTTATCTATTTCTGTTATACAGGACTTTTTCCATCGTTTCTTTTTGTTTCTAGCAGTAGAAACACCTTCAGTCCTCAATCCAGTCTTTTTTGAGCTCATATTCTTTGAGGATTCCTTGTTAAGTATGATAATTAATGACTTATAATTATGGTTGTGTCTTGAGTATTAGTATTGACTGAGTGATGCTAGTGAGTTATAAGTGTTTTCTAGTTGGACATGTGAGCAGTAGGCCTTAATCTAGAGTTAACCCATAGCATAGTACCTTGTAACAATGGTTCTAGGATAAGTGTCATTAGAGACTGTGAGTAGAAGGAGAGTATAGAGTATCAGTGATAGTTCCAAGAGTTAGTATCAGAGCCAACATACCCGTCCTGGATAATCATGATTATGTAATTGGATGGTCTATGTGAACAATTAAGTATCCAGGAATTGTGTTAAGGATTAATGGAGCATGATGTTCAAATTTGATAATTGATATCGGAAATGTTAAAGGTAAGGAAATATATATGCATAAAGAGTTATAATGAGGTGTCATGAGTAGAGAAATATCGGAATTTGTAATGAAGATGGTGAAGCGTATCACGGATTAGTTTAACAGGCTATAAGAGGTTAAAGGGAAATACATATACATCAATCGAGATGAGAACCATATACTTGCCCATGAGAGTAAAGAAACATGAGTGTTATAGAAGGTACAGGTAAACATGAGTTCTAATGAGCTTGATGAGATGATCCATTAATGAAGCTAGTGAGATAATACCAAGAGTGCTAATGGTTCTATATCGAGGATTAGTCGAGAATGACGCAAATAATAGTAAGCACTCTGTGTGATGATAATTAGATGATATACCAGTTGACATAGATTGAAAATCATGGAAAAAAAATACGTGTGATGATAACTTAAATCATTGGAAGTAATAGTACAATTAATTCGGGCAGTACAATTTTAGTACCCAGTTGGAAGTTGTAGACAATAGATGTATTGAGTGCACCTCAAGAATTAGAGACCGTGAGCACTTATATGTATATTTGTGGATTTATAAATTAAAGAGTGGAAATAAATTTTAATTTTTGAGAATTATTGAGGAGTTGAGATTTATGTCATTAAATTTTTGAGGGTTCAAATTTTGATTCAATAAACATGGTCAAGGCTATAAAGATTTTAGGAGCGATTAAATTTGATTTCGATATTGAGTATTTGACTATTGAGGAAATATATGCATTTTATTTTAAATTTGTTCGAGAAGTTAAACCTTGACGATTATTTTGAGGATTAATTTTATGGTGGATGAGAAATATGTATATATATTAATAGATGATATATATGTGTAAGGATCTGTTGACTTGAGCATGATTGAGATGGCACCGCAGACTGACTTGGGTGTCCATCTAAAGTTGTATTGGAAAGAGCAGTACTTAGTATGGTGTGTTACACTTGGTGTGCACTTGAGTGATAAGAACAAATAGTATGGACAATTGTAGTAGGAACGAGAACTAGCAGTGGGTGTACTTTAGTAGAACAGGGGTACCTAAAGAGATAGAGGTATCAAACTTTACATGCATCAATTGACTTAAAATTGTGTTAGAGGTTCTTGGTATCAGATTTTGGTATTAATAGACAGGTGTGTGCAATATGGATGTATTCATGGATCTTGTGGATTAATGATTAGTTGATATGGGTATCAGTGTACAGGAATAGGAATTAGTTAGAGAATATGCCAGAGTTAAGTGTATGTTAGAGATAGAGGATATCGCAAGAAATATGTTAGCAGGATCCTTCTTTTTCTCATGTTGTTTTCGTCTTCTGATTGATTGATTCCCTATTACCGTGGTTTGTATTCATGATTTTCTTGTTAGAATGTAGCTAGTAGTACACCCTGACAGAGACTGCAATACCAGGACAAAAGACACATGACCGTACATATTTTCTTAGATTGCATGGCTAAAGGTAGAATTTCTTAGACCAGGATTATTGGGGTTTGACCATAGTAGATTTACGAAGAGGTTATGACTTGACCAGAGAAACGAGATGCTAAAATTTTGGAAGATAAGCATAAGGAATTAAGGATTTAATATGGCAAAGTTGATAAATCATTGATTTTATCAAGATTGAGAGGTGATTGAATTATCATAAAACTTCGAGGATAAACATTAATTTAAATGAGAGGTACAGAAATTTATATGGTAGGATTGATGATTATTGATAATGATATATCTATAAAAAAAAACTTGAGGAAATTTGGAAAATTATCATTATACCTATTTGATTGCAAGATAGGAATTTAAAATTTTATATTATGAATGTTGCATTTGAAGATTCCGTAAGTATCGCCTCGTTGAGTATTTTGAGGAAAAAAAATAAATCAGGAAATAAATTTATTAATGGGATAGTGTCGAATTCGATTCTCGGGATAAGGATTTAGATTTTGAATATGCATCGATTGGATTTAAATTGAGGAGTAAAAATCATTAATGGATTGGTAATAAATTCAAACTTTTCGGATGACATTTCAAATTTTATGAATATAGTTGATTAATTAAATTGAAGGGTTGGATTTAGGGATTGTGTTTTAGATGGGAGTCTTAATGTGTATTAAGTGAACTAGAGGATTGGATGTCAAAATCCGAGTATTTAATTTCTTAAATTTAAATTCGGAGGAAATTGTGAGGAAATGGAAACTGATTTTTATTTTCGAGGATATTGCAAGAATACAATAATTTTAGAATTTTTTGAGATTGTGAAATGGCAAGGTGGATTACTACTTGATTTTGTGGTTGATGAATTTAACTATTGATGGAAAATAAAATAATGTATAAACACTACTATGAGGATTTTAAATTTTGAGGATAAAATTCTTTTAAGGAGGGTAGACTTGTCACTACCACATTCTGAAAATAGGGGTATTTTTGACTTTTTATGTATTATTAATATTATGGTATTTATATTAGATGATTTCTCGATAGGTGTATTTAATTTAAATAATTATGTGAGATGTGTAATTAAATATATTATTATATACGGTGTTCATTTATGTTTGAGCTGTTAGACTTGACCTAGAAGACCAGTAGATGAACACCTGACAGAATTTTGGGGATTGTGTATTTAATTACATTATTTAGGATTTAATTATTGGATGTCGTAATTGATTACCGTAATTTAATTAATTGTTGCGCCCTGCCCTTGCTTCGATATTTGGAGCGCTACCTGGCTTTTGCCTTCCAACAAATCTCATAAACTTGCCCTAGACGTGACTGTCTTCCATTCTGATATTTTGCAACTCATAATTATGATCTCTTGAGCTTCATTTTAGCCGCACAATATTCGTCGCGGACGTTTATTTAATTCCTAAAAAAATTCAATTTCTGTATCGTTGTACGTTCCAATCGAAATTGGAGGCAATCTTGACCTATTTTTCGTACGACCCAAATTAGGATAATATTCTGTTCTGAGTCTTCTTCATTAATGGTATTGGTGACCCGACCTGATTTTGGCCACATGTATTCCTAATTAATTTTAGAACGCCAAGTGTATCTAATTTTAATTAATTAATTTTAGAAACCTATTTCTGTGTAATTTTCCATTTGTTGGAGACTTAATTGCAAAATTGTAATGATGTGTCACCATCCTATTGGTTTAACCCAAATGAAGGAAACCAACCCCCCTTCTTTTACTAGTCAATAACACACCCTCTCTCCTCCTTTCTTTTTGTTGCATTTTTACTCATGTTGCATCTAGGCCTTCCATTTTAAATGGAGCCATCCCCACCACACAACCCCCTTGCATATTTCCTCAACCCTTTCCCAAGGAAACCCTATCCCAATATTGGCCGGCCCTAATTTCTAGGGAGTCACCATCATCTCCTCCCACATACAAAAGCTATCACCCTCTCATATTATTATTTTCTTCACAAATACCTACACCATCACCAACACCCTAACTTTCCTCCACTGTTCACAAACTCTCCGGCCAGCTCCGGTAGCCGACCTGCCTCCGGCGAGCTACCGCTGTTCTTCTCCTCCGGCTGTGCTGCACTGGCTCGTCCCTGCTCAGCGACTCACCTCAGCCGAGCTCTTCCCCCGGCAGCGCAGCACTGCACCCAGCCGAGCTCCCCTCCTCCCTACGCCGAGTTCCCCGCTACTCATCTCCGGCCCGTCGAGCTGTCCCGACTGCTGTTGTACTCCTCCACCAGCCCGTCGAGCAGCCCCGGACTGCAAACGCCGACTCCCCGTTGCTCCTCCCGAGCTCCCTCTTCCACCGTCGAGCCGACCACAACTCCCCTCCGACCAATTCCCAACTCCCCTCGACTTCTCCCCCATCCTCCTAGCTCCTCCCCCATCATCACCATCTCCATTGCCGACCACCCGGCCTGCAAATCCTCGACCACCACCAGTGCCATCAATCTCCTCGGCCTCCTCCAATACACTGTTCCGGTCGAGAACGGCGAGCCCGCATCCCCTCTGCATCAACTCTGACTCGCCACCACACGGCTGTCCCCTACTCCGGTGCAGTCCTTTGAACCAACCTCTCCGGTCAGCTTCCCCGGAGCTCCCTGCTGAACTCCGGCGAGCCAGGCCTCCGACGAGCCACCCCCACAGTGAGCACCCTCTTCCCTCCTTCTCTATGTATTAATGTAATGTATTAGTATAGTGAATGTAATGTATTGGTATAATTAATGTAATTAATGTGTATAATTAATGATAATATGTATATATATATGTACATGTATATATTTAATATGATATATATATATGAATACGTATTCTAGTATATATAATTAATTTGGTATATGTATATATATATATATATATATATATATATATATATATATATATATATATATATATATATATATATATATATATATATATATATATATTGTATATACTATATATATTCTCAATATATATATTGGTTTATTTTTATATATAATATCTATTTAATAAAAAGCATATACTAGTACAAATTAAATTCATGTATTAGTATTTATGTATTCCTCATATATGTTAGTATTGTATTTTTAATTTAGTATATATATATGTACTCATATGCAAGTATATATTATTGTATTTTTATTGGTATATCTGTATATATATATATATATATATATATAGTATAAATTTAATTTGGTGAATTAATATTAGTATATTTTAATAATGATGTTGACAATATATATGTATATTTTAAAATGTATTTTTGCATATATAAGAGTATACGTATGGTTCAACTAGTATATATATATATATATATATATATATATATATATATATATATATATATATATATATACGATATATGATTAATTGGTATATATATTGTATGTGTATTCAATTTGGTATATATATATGTATTGTAAGTATATATGTTAGTTAAATAGGTATAATGTGTTATAGATGTCTGTCTACTAGATGACCCTAGTTGACCAGTATCGTACCTGGCATAGCCCCTGAGTTATACACTTGTGCTGTGTTAGTGTAGCATCTAATGCGAGGTTACATTTATTATATGTTTATAGGACTGTTGGATCCTCCAGACGATCTCTGGGACAGGACATTGGTTTTACCAGCTAAGGACCCAAGGCGAGTACATTCTCTGATTAGTTTCTTATTTATGATATCCCCTATGTTCATCATATCTAGTGTAAATATCCACATTCTCGACACGCTGGTTACACGGATTGGTATACACGGATCTCGTCATGAGATGTTATTCCTTATTCATGGTGTAGCTTGTACAAGACTTGTTTCCTTGTTATCTTGTGCATGTACAGACACTGATTCCCGGGAAGATTTGCTACCTTCCTAGGGAATCCCGTGCAATAGCTTACCATGATTGGATCTACTACCAGTCGGGGGTGGGGAGTATTTTAGTGTAGATATGTGATCATACCAAACTCTACATGCATCATAGCTCACCCACACCTCACGTCGGTGCAGCCTTACCATTACATGCCTCATCACTGTTATATATGGTTAGCCTGACTATTACTCGCATCATAGATATTCCTACAGATTAGCCTGACCTCAAGGATGATCACTAACCAATGTAATGAGTTTACTAGTCCCAAGCTGATCACATGTTAAAGCTAGTACTCACACACTTAGTCATAGTATTCTTGCTCATTGACATATTGTTTCTTTTCCTATCACGACCCGTACCCGATGTAAGGATACTAGTCGGAAACAACGCCCAGCCTACGCCGCAGAATCGGCGGTAGAACGCTGTCTAGATAGTCTATCTAAAGTAATGAACCACCAATAATGATAGAATACTCAATCACAGAACTAAGATAGAATGAGCACGAATCAGATAAGAATAGAATAGTCATCAACTCATGAGTTTAAAATAATACATCAATGAGTCTGAAGAGCAACAAAATAAGATGGAGACAAATCCAGTACAAAAGAATACTATCATACTACAAAGCTACACTCCAGGGTCAACTGTCTCAGTTGGGATAAGTCCCTCTTGAGCCAGGGTCTCCGAATCTAAACCCATAACATCCTGGGGTCCATAATAGGTAGGGTACTCCAGAGTGTCATCTGGAAAAATATATCCAGTCAGGAAAGGAGCAGAGTACATCTCTAACAGCAGTTCTAATCCATGATAAAAACTATGTAACAGTAAATAGCTGTGGATAAACAAGATACACAAAATAGATACAAGAGATATATAGACAATAAGTAAATACTGGAAAGAAATACAATAATGAACAATATGCCAATGAAACAATAATACTAATGACTAAGTGTGTGAGTACTAGCTTAACATGTGATCGGCTTGGGCAAGATATAATGCGGCCTGGCTAATCATATGTGCGGTGCATGATCAACACTATTCGCTTACCAATACTTTATTCAATAGGGATTTGATCACATATATATACTAATACTCCCCACCCCCAACTGGTATAATAGATCCAACCACAGTATGCTATGGCACTAGATTCCCCAAGAAGAGAGCGACTCCTCCCGAAAATCGGTGTTTGTACATGTACAAGGTAACCAATAAAACAATACTTGCACCATATACACCATATACCAAGGAATAACATCTCATGACGAGATCCGGATATACCAATCCTTGTAACCATAGTGTCAAGAGAAACATGTATATCTACACTAGATACAACGAACATAGAGGATATCATAAATGAGAAACTATCAGAGAATGTACTCGCCTAAAGTCTAATAAAAAAGTCTCACAGATGTCTGACTCGGTGCCTCGAAGACCTAGATATGGAATACCACATTAAAACAAGGTCCCGGAAAGAGAACAAGGCAAACTAGTCAACTTCTAGGTCAATAAATAAATTCTAAGTCAAAAGTCAACTATGGTCAACTCTAAAGTCAACTAAAGTCAAACATGGTCAAACCAAGGTCAACCTCACAAGAAATCTATATAAATAATATAGAAATAAAATACAACAATTTAGGAATCAAAATTTAGATCCCAATTGATACCCACACAAAGTATAAATAATATACACTCTAATATAAAGTATATACAAACCAATATTTATACAAATAATATAATATATTACTACTAGTATTATACCTCACAAAAGCACATATATATATACATATATATATATATATATATACAATAATAATATATAATATATAAATTAATCTGCCAAATCGTCACTGAAAACAGTGAGCTAAAAATACAATTTAAATAAAATAGCTTATAGTGACAGTCTCAACTGTCACAGAAAATCTGTCGCAGAAACTCTATATATAAACCACTGCTGTCACAGTTTGATGACAGTTTCAAACTGTCACAGAAACTGTCGCAGAAACTGCTGCTTAATAAACCCGCCCACTGCATTTAATGACAGAACTGTCATTAAATGCCCTATTAATGCTACAGCGGCTGCTGTTTTAATGACAGGATTCTGTCATTAAATGCCCTGCCGCCAAAGCTATATATATATAATCTATATATTAATAACTATAAATCAATATAAATAAATAAATATATATATACATATATAAAACAATTTAATAAATATATATACTTATATATATATACACATAAACTTTACACAATCAAATACTAATAGTTACAAAACACATTGCACATATTAATTTACATATTTTACATGGCTAGAAGCACACATAAAAATATATTCATTAATATACAAATAATTATATAATAATTATAAATAATATAATTATACATTTAAACACATAAATATATTTTATAAAATATTTATGTATAATTTATGTTATTAACATAAGTACATATATATTTGCATGCAAGAAAGCTACATACATATATTTATACACCACATTAGAATACATAGAAATATATAGATCTATGCTACAATAAATACCATAATAAATACACTAAAATAATATATAATATCTATATATATTTACTAATTATAAATGAAGAATTTAAAGCATAAATAATTAGATCTACACATAAACACACCAAATTGGAGAGTATCACACCGTATCCCACTAGATCTAGGATACGCATGTGACACGAGTCCAACACACAACCAATTGCACCCTGAAGGACACAAACAAGTCACAAATAATATTTATGAACAAATCAAAGTGTCAAAAGTAGATCTATGTGTCCGTGTCAAAATACGACATGTTCAAAGCCCCGTGTCGGAGGGAAAACCCCCAAAATGACACGTATCACCAAATAGTTGGGATACGAACCACATGTACCCAAATATGGATACGACACAAGCCCCAAACACATAAGCACATGCCCAATTGATCTATAGGATCAATTGACACACACAACAAAATGTAAATTCGGAATTCCAACAAAATTGACACAAAAAGCACCATAACTTTCTCCATGGGTCTCCTATGAACATAAAACAAAGTCCTATGGGTAGTACATATATATGGGTTAATTTTACATGATTAAATCTCAGATTTAGAAGCTATTTTAATGGAAAAAACTGAATTATACCTATTGGGAGATAGATTCCCAATGAAACCTCCAATTGAGATGAACTTGCTTCCAAATTGTAGATCCTTGCTCCTCTTTGTAGATCCTTGCTTCCTCCTTCTAGATCCTTGCTTCTTAACTTTCTAATGGTGAATTGGGAAGAATTTGGGATAAATTTGGTGGGAAATTGGAATGGAAATGGAAAGAATTTGGGAGTGGGGAATTCTAGATCTAGATTTGGAATGAGAATGAGAATGAGAGGAGAGAGAAATTTTCCCCCTCTTTTAATAGGCCGGCCTTGCCCCTCTCCCAAGCAATTATAAAATATCCAATGTACCCCTTGGGGCCTCTCATGAAGAAATAATTAAGGAAGGAAGCTTCTAGTCTAATCACTTAATTAATTTAATCCATCTCCTTAACTATGGGCTTTCTAAATGGGCCAAATCTAACTATTTAATTCATGTTGGTCCATGGGTCCAAACTAAACTAGTTGGGTCCACTAAAATAAGTCCAAAATAATTAAATAACATCTAACAATAATTAAATAATACAACAAAAATTATTTACCATGCACAATATTTATTTAAATAGGAAATTACTAAAATACCCTTTTTCCTAAAATGTGGTAGTGACAATTCTACCCTCCTTAAAATAATTTCGTCCTCGAAATTTAAAGATGAAAACTACCGTCAGAAAAATCACAGAACAGAACTAAAGAATCATAATTAACTAATGAACAGAACATAACTTGAAAATAACATACCTCAAGGTACAAACAAATATGGATAACGCTCTCGCATGTCATCCTCTCTCTCCCTGGTAGACTCCCCCGGAGAGTGATGCCTCCATGCGACACGTACCAAAGGAATAGTCTGGTTTCTCAGCACATTCTCTCTCTGATCCAGAATCTCAACTGGCTGCTCTGGATAGCTAAGAGTAGGGCCCACCTCTATCTCTGAGTGATCCAATACATGACTAGGATCTGCCACGTATCGTCTCAACTGCGACACATAAAACATGTTGTGCACTCTCTCCAATGCAGGTGGCAAGTCTAGTCTATAAGCAACTGTACCGACCCTCTCTAGAATAGTGAAAGGTTCGATGAATCGCGGACTAAGCTTTCCGCCTCCACCGAAGCGAATCGTGCCTCGTGTCGGAGAAATCCTCAAAAACACCAAACCACCCACCTAGAACAAAATACCATCTTAAGAACTTAATCTATAACAAACAAGAACAAGCACAAACAAAATCTAAACTATACCTCAAACTCCAAAGGTCTTCGATGGCTATCGGCCCAATGCCGCTGTCTGTCCTGCGCCACTCGAAGTCTGTCTCTGATCAACTGAACCTTCTCCGCTGCATCTACAACCATCTCTGGCCCAAGCAAAACTCTCTCACCAATATCGTCCCAAGACAAAGGAGTACGACACCTCCGACCATATAGAGCTTCAAAAGGTGACATCTCTATACTGGCCTGGTAACTGTTGTTGTAAGCAAACTCTACCAAATGGAGATGGTCCTCCCAAGAACTCCCGAAATCTAGTACACAAGTGCGCAACATATCCTCGAGAGTCTGGATAGTCCTCTCTGACTGCCCATCTGTCTGGGGATGATATGCAGTACTAAACCTGAGCTGAGTGCCCAAACTCTCCTGCAAATTCCTCCAAAAATGAGAAGTGAAACGACTATCTCGATCTGAGACTATGCTGACGGGAACTCCATGCATCCTAACGATCTGCCTCACATACATCTCTGCCAGCTTCTCCGTAGACAAACCCACCTTGAAAGGCAAAAAGTGGGCCAATTTGGTCAACCTATCAACAATGACCCAAATTGCGTCTTTCCCTCCTGGAGATCGTGGAAGTCCGGACACAAAATCCATAGTAATGTGTTCCCACTTCCACTCTGGAATGGGTAATGGCTGAAGTAACCCTCCTGGCCTCTGCCTCTCGGCTTTCACCTGCTGGCACACTAAGCATCTGGATACAAACTGTGCCACTTCCCTCTTCATGCCATACCACCATACACTCTCTCACATATCTCGATACATCTTGTTAGCACCTGGATGTATGGAATACTGAGAGCGATGCGCTTCCTGCAATACCTCCTCTCGCAACTCCCCACTAGGCACACACAATCTAACTCCATGCCTCAAAGATCCATCCTCTGCAATAGTGAAATCATCCTCCAATCCTGCTCTCACCTGAGCTCTGATACTCCTCAAAGATACGTCATCATACTGTGCTGCCTTAATCCTGTCCATCAAATCTGAGTGTATCTGCAATCCCCATATCTGCATAGCACCACCAGGAACAATCACCTCAATGCCCAAGCTCTCCAAGTCCTCCAACAAATATCGATCCTGCGTTAAGAACATAGCTACCGGATACCTGCTCAAAGCATCGGCAACTACATTGGCTTTCCCAGGATGATATTGTAAAGAGATATCAAAATCTTTCATTAGTTCCAACCACCGACGCTGCCTCATGTTCAACTCCTTCTACGTGAAAACGTACTTCAAGCTTTTGTGGTCTGTGAAGATCTCTACACTCTCTCCGTACAAATAATGTTTCCACAACTTCAGAGCGAAGATGACGGCTGCCAGCTCCAAATCATGGGTAGGATAGTTCTTTTCATGAGGATGCAATTGCCTGGATGCATAGGCAATCACTTTCCCATGCTGCTGAAGAACACAACCTAAACCCTTCCCCGATGCATCACTATAAATAGTGAAACCTCTGGACCCTGATGGCAACGTCAAAATAGGAGCAGACGTCAACCTCTTCTTCAACTCTTCAAAAGCAACCTGGCAATCCTCCGTCCAAACAAACTCCACATCCTTCCTTGTGAGTCTGGTCATCGGCTCGGCAATCCTCGAAAAATCTTGCACAAACTTTCTGTAGTAGCCTGCCAATCCCAAGAAACTCCTGATCTCTGCTACCGAACTCGGAGTCTTCCAAGATTCCACTGCTGAAATCTTCTTCGGATCCACTGAAATACCATCACCAGTCACAACATGCCCCAAAAATTCCACCTTGTCCAGGAAAAACTCACACTTGGACAACTTCCCATACAACTTCTCCTTCCTCAGTACATCCAACACAATCCTCAAATGCTCCTCATGCTCCTCCGGTGTCCTCGAGTATATGAGTATGTCGTCGATGAACACCACCATGAACTTGTCAAGGTACTGGTGGAACACCTTGTTCATCAAGTTCATAAATACCGCCGGTGCATTAGTCAAACCAAACGGCATCACCATAAACTTGAACTGACCATACCGAGTTCTAAAAGCAGTCTTCGGTATGTCCTCCGGCTTCACCTTCACCTGATGGTAGCCTGATCTCAAATCTATCTTAGAAAATACCTTCGCACCACTCAACTGATCAAACAGATCATCAATCCATGGCAAAGGATACTTATTCTTGATAGTGAGATTATTCAAAGCCCTGTAATCAATGCACATACGCACCGATCCATCCTTCTTTGGTACAAACAATATCGGGGCTCCCCATGGTGAAGAACTCGATCTGATAAACCCCTTATCCTGTAATTCGTCCACTTGCTTCTTCAACTCGACCAGCTCGCTGTTGTTTACTCTATAGACATGCTGCAAAATTGGTTCTGCACCTGGCACCAAGTCTATAGAAAATTCAACATCTCGATCTGGTGGCAATCCTAGCAATTCCTCCGGAAACACATCCAAGAATTCTGCTATCAACGGATGCGGCAACTTATTGTCTTCCACCATAGCTCCATAAATAATGCCTTCCCCCTGCTCCGCAGCTCCTCTAGCAAACTCGAACTTTGGCTCTCCTGGTGAACCAAACAAAACTCTACCTCCTCTACAGTCTATGCTAGCACGGTGCCTACTCAACCAATCCATCCCGAGTACAATATCGTAGCTCGGAAGTGGCATTACAAGTAGACACGCACTCAACTTCCGGCCTCCCAGAGTAACTCTCCGATCCTTGTAAATATCATTAACCAGGATAATGCCTCCCCCGGTCATGATCTTGCAAGTCCTAAGCAAAGACTCAGCTACCAAACCATGCTTCAGAGCAAAAGAAACAGATACAAAACTATGGGAAGCACCACTATCAAACAAAGCTAAAGCTAGAATGGAATCAAGAAGAATAGAACCTGCGATAACATCTCCGGTGGGTTCCTCCTCTTTGACGGTCATAGCAAACGCTCGTCCCTGTCGAGCACCTTCTTGCTGTTGATGCTGGACAAAATGCTGCTGCTGTGTCGGAAGCGGTCCCCTCGGCTGTGCTGCAGGTGGTCTCGTCTGTGTCCTCGGAGCTGGAGCTGCTCCCTGAACTGGACGACGAGGACACTCCCTTGATTGATGCCCTTCAGTACCACAATACAAACAAACTCCTAACCTCCTCCTGCAAACTTCCCAGATGTGGCCGGGCTTCTTGCAGAAGTTGCATGGAGCTTGCTGTAACTGTCTCTGTTGCTGAGGTGCCTGGTGAAAAGGCGCTCTAGCTGGAGTCTGGTTCTGCTGTGGCTGCTGGAAAGGTCTGGATTGGAAATGAGGACGTTTGGCAGATACTGCACTGCCGTTGGCCCCCAGAAAAGAATCACGGTCTCTCTTGGTCTTCAAACCCAGATCCCGCTCAACCTTGCGTGCCTCCGCAAGTATCTCCGAGTATGTCTCATAAAGAGACGGAATAAGGATCAATATGGCACAAGATATAAGACATCAAGGAAAGGACAGTTTAAGGGTTCAAGTATCAATGTCAAAGGAGAATAGTTGAATCAAAAGAATTTTCCTAGATGTGATTGAGTATCTCAGCCTATATCCTATATCCTATCGCAGGCTCGCAGTAGTACAACTAAGTTGTCGCACTACCACGATATCACATACTTGTGAAGCTAGACCTGCATGGGCCACCACCAAAAATATGTCACGACCCGTACCCGATGTAAGGATACTAGTCGGAAACAACGCCCAGCCTACGCCGCAGAATCGGCGGTAGAACGCTATCTAGATAGTCTATCTAAAGTAATGAACCACCAATAATGATAGAATACTCAATCACAGAACTAAGATAGAATGAGCACGAATCAGATAAGAATAGAATAGTCATCAACTCATGAGTTTAAAATAATACATCAATGAGTCTGAAGAGCAACAAAATAAGCTGGAGACAAATCCAGTACAAAAGAATACTATCATACTACAAAGCTACACTCCAGGGTCAACTGTCTCAGTTGGGATAAGTCCCTCTTGAGCCAGGGTCTCCGAATCTAAACCCACAACATCCTGGGGTCCATAATAGGTAGGGTACTCCTCAGTGTCATCTGGAAAAATATATCCAGTCAGGAAAGGAGCAGAGTACATCTCTAACAGCAGTTCTAATCCATGATAAAAACTATGTAACAGTAAATAGCTGTGGATAAACAAGATGCACAAAATAGATACAAGAGATATATAGACAATAAGTAAATACTGGAAAGAAATACAATAATGAACAATATGCCAATGAAACAATAATACTAATGACTAAGTGTGTGAGTACTAGCTTAACATGTGATCGGCTTGGGCAAGATATAATGCGGCCTGGCTAATCATACGTGCGGTGCATGATCAACACTATTCGCTTACCAATACTTTATTCAATAGGGATTTGATCACATATCTATACTAATACTCTCCACCCCAACTGGTATAATAGATCCAACCACGGTATGCTATGGCACTAGATTCCCCAAGAAGAGAGCGACTCCTCCCGAAAATCGGTGTCTGTACATGTACAAGGTAACCAATGAAACAATACTTGCACCATATACACCATATACCAAGGAATAACATCTCATGACGAGATCCGGATATACCAATCCTGTAACCATAGTGTCAAGAGAAATATGTATATCTACACTAGATACAACGAACATAGAGGATATCATAAATGAGAAACTATCAGAGAATGTACTCGCCTGAAGTCCAATGAAAAGTCTCACAGATGTCTGACTCGGTGCCTCGAAGACCTAGATATGGAATACCACATTAAAACAAGGTCCCGGAAAGAGAACAAGGCAAACTAGTCAACTTCTAGGTCAATAAATAAATTCTAAGTCAAAAGTCAACTATGGTCAACTCTAAAGTCAACTAAAGTCAAATATGGTCAAACCAAGGTCAACCTCACAAGAAATCTATATAAATAATATAGAAATAAAATACAACAATTTAGGAATCAAAATTTAGATCCCAATTGATGCCCACACAAAGTATAAATAATATACACTCTAATATAAAGTATATACAAACCAATATTTATACAAATAATATAATATATTACTACTAGTATTATACCTCACAAAAGCACATATATATATACATATATATATATATATATACAATAATAATATATAATATATAAATTAATCTGCCAAATCGTCACTGAAAATAGTGAGCTGAAAATACAATTTAAATAAAACAGCTTATAGTGACAGTCTCAACTGTCACAGAAAATCTGTCGCAGAAACTCTATATATAAACCATTGCTGTCACAGTTTGATGACAGTTTCAAACTGTCACAGAAACTGTCGCGGAAACTGCTGCTTAGTAAACCCGCCCACTGCATTTAATGACAGAACTGTCATTAAATGCCCTATTAATGCTACAGCGGCTGCTGTTTTAATGACAGGATTCTGTCATTAAATGCCCTGCCGCCAAAGCTATATATATATAATCTATATATTAATAACTATAAATCAATATAAATAAATATATATATATATATATATATATATACATATATAAAACAATTTAATAAATATATATACTTATATATATATACACATAAACTTTATACAATCAAATACTAATAGTTACAAAACACATTGTACATATTAATGTACATATTTTACATAGCTAGAAGCACACATAAAAATATATTCATTAATATACAAATAATTATATAATAATTATAAATAATATAATTACACATTTAAACACATAAATATATTTTATAAAATATTTATGTATAATTTATGTTATTAACATAAGTACATATATATTTGCATGCAAGAAAGCTACATACATATATTTATACACCACATTAGAACACATAGAAATATATAGATCTATGCTACAATAAATACCATAATAAATACACTAAAATAATATATAATATCTATATATATTTACTAATTATAAATGAAGAATTTAAAGCATAAATAATTAGATCTACACATAAACACACCAAATTGGAGAGTATCACACCGTATCCCACTAGATCTAGGATACGCATGTGACACAAGTCCAACACACAACCAATTGTACCCCGAAGAACACAAACAAGTCACAAATAATATTTATGAACAAATCAAAGTGTCAAAAGTAGATCTATGTGTCCGTGTCAAAATATGACATGTTCAAAGCCCCGTGTCGGAGGGAAAACCCCCAAAATGACACGTATCACCAAATAGTTGGGATACGAACCACATGTACCTAAATATGGATACGACACAAGCCCCAAACACATAAGCACATGCCCAATTGATCTATAGGATCAATTGACACACACAACAAAATGTAAATTCGGAATTCCAACAAAATTGACACAAAAAGCACCATAACTTTCTCCATGGGTCTCCTATGAACATAAAACAAAGTCCTATGGGTAGTACATACATATGGGTTGATTTTACATAATTAAATCTCAGATTTAGAAGCTATTTTAATAGGAAAAACTGAATTATACCTATTGGAAGATAGATTCTCAATGAAACCTCCAATTGAGATGAACTTGCTTCCAAATTGTAGATCCTTGCTCCTCTTTGTAGATCCTTGCTTCCTCCTTCTAGATCCTTACTTCTTAACTTTCTAATGGTAAATTGGGAAGAATTTGGGATGAATTTGGTGGGAAATTGGAATGGGAATGGAAAGAATTTGGGAGTGGGGAATTCTAGATCTAGATTTGGAATGAGAATGAGAATGAGAGGAGAGAGAAATTTCCCCCCTCTTTTAATAGGCCGGCCTTGCCCCTCTCCCAAGCAATTGTAAAATGTCCAATGTACCCCTTGGGGCCTCTCATGAAGAAATAATTAAGGAAAGAAGCTTCTAGTCTAATCACTTAATTAATTTAATCCATCTCCTTAACTATGGGCTTTCTAAATGGGCCAAATCTAACTATTTAATTTATGTTGGTCCTTGGATCCAAACTAAACTAGTTGGGTCCACTAAAATAAGTCCAAAATAATTAAATAACATCTAACAAAATAATTAAATAACATCTAACAACAATTAAATAATACAACAAAAATTATTTACCATGCACAATATATATTTAAATAGGAAATTACTAAAATACCCTTTTTCCTAAAATGTGGTAGTGACAATTCCTGCATTTACTTACAGTATTTCCAGTATATCCTTTATTGTACATTTCCCGTACATATACATGCATCTTGTATATTTCCATCTATATACTGCTATATAGTTTATATCATTGATATAGAACTGCTATTTAGAAATGTACTTTGCTCCTTCCTTACTGGAAAATATTTTCCAGACTGTGACCTTAGTGGACTTGTTTCTGACACACTTGGGGATTGGATGTTACTGATTGCAGGTATGACTATTTTGTCTTTAGACTTGTCTTGTATTTCTTTGCTTGCCTTGATATCTCATCGTGCCTTAGTTTATGTGATTGAGTATTTCCAGCATTATTTTGTGATATCCATGTCTCCTTATGGAGTTGGGTATTCATGTGAGATTCATTAGATAGTTACATGACCTAGACAATATTCTACCGCTGATGCTGTGGCGTAGGCTGGACGTACCCACGCTCTCGTACCCCTATATCGGGTGCGGGTCGTGACAACCTTAGAGCCTTAAGGACATATGTTGTGTAGTTAGGAAGCTAGTGTTACTATATCAAAAGTGCTAGTGTTTCTATATCAGGGATTAGTTGAGTAATATGCTAGTAACAGTAAGTACCTTGTGTAATGATATTAAATTGGTGTATCAGTTATATGGATAAAAAGTCATTTAGAAGTAATAGTATAAGTGATCCAAGCAGTAGAGGAGAGAGACAATATATATAGAAGTAAATTTAGTAGGTATAGTACCTTGCTAATTTTGAGTATAGAGGTCTTATGTATCTGAGAATAGTCCGAGGGGTATAAGGATACCAGTGAGATGTTATGGTGTTGTAATGGCTAGAAGGTAATTGTGTATGTGTTATGATACTAATATACAGATGAGAACCTTAAGATGATTAAATAAATGTTAGAGGATGAGTTGCACCAAGTATCAGATAGAAAGAGATACCCTAGTAACAAGAGACAAAGTACCTCAAGTATTATGAAAGTTTAGGCAAGCATTTTAGTGACTAATATAATAATATAGAGGACAGACACGAGTAACTTGGTATGAGGATGTCATCTAAAAATACATATGAGAGCTGGTGCCTTGTGTAGACAGTAACAAGATTTAAGTAAGACATCATATTGGAAGTATTCAAGTTGGACAAGGGTGTGCTAATAAAATGCATGATTGAAAAGGTATACAAGTGTTCCTTACAAAATAATGATTGAAAAATTTTGGTGATTGAAATAGAATAAGGAGGTAGTATCTTATCAGTGTTTTGTATAGTATCCTAGGTACCAAGTGCCAGTGAGTGAAATATGTCCATATCACTAGTATTTTGTAACCCTCAGTATTAAGAATATTATGACTAGATTGATGATGAGTGAATACTTAATGTATGATGGAATAGGCCATAGGAGGCATAGCAAATTATCCTGTACCAGTAGAGGGACACACCCCAGCAGGATAGAGACTAAAATTTATGATAGTTAGAGACTATATCCGAGTATGTTTTCTCTTTCAGTAGTATGGTAGGATTGTATGTTATAGGATATATACTATTTTACTCTATGATTGATGGGGTTTAACCATAGTAAGATTTGTATGAATAGGATATGACTGGCCTAAGAGAGAGGGGTGAGAGTTTTAATTTCGAGGATCAAATTCTTCTAAGGGGGGTAGATTTGTCACTACCACATTTTCTAGGAAAGGATATTTTAGTCATTTGATAATTAATCAAATATTATGCATGTTAAATATTTATTTTTTGTATTATTTATTTATTGTTAACATGTTAGATTTATTTTTGGACTTGTGTTAGTGGACCAACAAGTTTAGTTTAGACTCATGGACCAACATTTAATTCTAGATAGAATTGAGCCCAATAATTAGAAGTCCAATTATTAGAAGGATGATTAATTATGTTAAACCCATTAGACTAGAAGCTTCCCTCCTTAATTAATTTCTTCATGAGAGGCCTCAAGGGGTATTTTAGACTTTATATAATAGCTTGAGGGAGGGGGCAAGTGAGGCCTATATAAAGGGGATGAAAACTTTCTCTCTCTTTATTTTTCATTCCAAATCTAGATCTAGAAAATTCCCTCAACCAAATTCCTATTTATTTATTGTTAGCATGTTAGATTATATTTTTGATGTATAATTAGACTTCCTTTATATCTTCTCGTGCTTTAGATTATGATTGAGTTTTGTGTGAGGTATTATTGGTAGAATTTATATTATTGTGAGATTTTAGATAGTATAGTAGACCAAGACATCGTTCTACCGTCGATTCTGCGGCGTAGGCTGGACGTTGTTTCCGACTTGTATCCCTACATCGGGTACGGGTTGTGACAATCTCCCAATAGATAAATTATGAATCTATCCCTTAATTTAGACTCCAATTTATGCATTTAACTATTATGAATCATCCCTTGTCTTAGGGCTACCCATAGGATCAAGAATTAGGGTCATATGGCTTTTATTGTGAAAGTTACATGCTGATTTGTATCCAATTGGGGAGGATTTACGAGATTGACATATCAAGTGTGTGTCATGAGACTAATTAGATATAATTTGACTTAGATAGAGGTAGTGGGACTAAGTATGTGTCCATAATTGGACACGAGTAGAGAGTATCATAGTAATTTGTGATATGGTGTAATACGGGGCTCATTTGGGGTGATTTGTATAATGTTTCTTCAACTCTTAGTGTAACAAGTTATATTAGTTAGGAATTAGTGTATTTAATATGTAGGAGTGGTTGTTGTAGTGTATTGTGAGTTTTGACTCTCAATTGGGTGAGTATCATAGAGTATCTTGCTAATGCACTATAGGTGTTTGGTTTTATGTCTATTTTATGTGTGTTGTATATATATGTATATAAACATGAATATATATATATATATATATATATATATATATATATATATATATATATATAGGTTGCTAGTTTTATATATATATATATATATATATATATATATATATGTAAATATATTTATTTATGTATATAGATGGGGGTTGCCCTTGGTGTGATTCACTTGATAGTGAAGTGGGGAGCTCGAGCAACTGTGCAAGTTCGTACACAGTTGAGAGTGTGCACTGCAGGCAGCATGGTAAGGTAAGTATGCAGTAGTTGTTGCTAGAGGTAAGGCCAGGTACAACATTGTTAAAGTGCACTACAAGGTGAAGCATCAACAACATCTGTAGACTGGGAACATGAAAGGGGTTGGTTTAATAGCAGTAGCAATTTAATAGCAGTAGCAGTTTAATAGCAGTAGTAGTAGAAATATAATAGTAGTAGTGGTAGTAATAGAAATAGCAATAGCAATAAATGCAATAATAGCAGCAACAAGGTGCAATGACAACAGCAGCAAGGTACAGTAACAGCAGTAGCAAGCTTGTGTGTACTGACAATTAGGATGAACAGTTGGGTTCTTCATATATCAGTTACTGTGTGTGTGTGTGTGTGCGCACGTGTGTGTGTGTGCGTGTCTTAGGGATGATAAGTTCAGTTATGAAACTAGTGTAGGTCTGTAGCTAGTTCTGAGTGGTAATGATGTATACATGGTCCAATAGAGCAATAAAGCTAGGGAACACTAATACTAGGCAATATCAGTAGCAGTAATTCAGGGGGGTAAGAGGTACTATGTGTTGCTGTGTGATTATTTGGTGTCAGTTATTATATAGGTGATTATGTGGTGTTGAGTATATGATCTCAGGACTTCAGTAAAGTGAGTGTCAGTAAGGTAGGACAAGGGTGTTAGTGTTAGTTGAATGCTTGAGTGAATGAGGTTAGTATTAGTTAACTGTTAGAATAAGTAAGTTCTATTAGTTATTAGTTAAGTATACTAATATCAGTTAGTGTATGATATTAGCTAAGTACTAGATAGTATAACTAACACTATCAAGTATAGTCTTATACTAACTAGTTTGACTTAGAAACTTAGTAATAACCTAGTATAGCTAATATAAGCGAGAGTTCCTAGTTTGACCTAGATGATACCTAGTATTGGCCCAGAAAGCAGCATATTAGTGTATGTATCTCATTTTTTACTTCATTACACCAAGTAACATAATATTCCTATTTAGGTGTGTGTGACACCTGCTAAGATACCTAGATATACCATTTTCTCAGGATCACAGACGAATAAATTCTCTGATATTTTTCTTATTTGATAGCCTCTATGTTTCATGTATTTAGTATAGATATATTTGATTATTGACATGATGGTTTCACGGATTAGTATATGTGAATCTTGGTCATGAGATGTTATTGTCGTGGTTACTCAGTGTTCTCCATATCGTGCTTCATAATTACTCAGTGATTACCGTAATATCTTAGTAATTTTATAGACCGTGATCATAGTGCATGATATTACAGACCATGCAGTGTGATATACGTGTTATAACGTGTTATAATTTGGATCAGTGTACTAGACAGGGGTAGGAAATGTATTAGTGGATATGTGATCATACCTTATAGCTCTTATTTTAGTATAGCCCATGATAGTTAGCAGATCATGCAACTCATGCGTGATCATGCTAGCTCACATTTTATATATAGCCTAAGTTAGGTCCAAGTCGATCACATTATCTTACTAATATTTTAAGATAAGTTTATATATATTGTTACTTTATTCTAGTTTATTACATTGATGTTCCTTACCATATTATTTTCAGTTTTTGCCATTATTCCACCATGATATTGTTTGTCGTGATACATACTAATTCAGTTACTTCCATCATTTATTTTTATTGATATTATTGTTTTATATTTTCTATCAATTATTGGAACAGTTATTGGGTTGTACTTTACTCTAATCCTGACTTGATATATTTTTTAGATGATTCATTAGAGTACTGGTGTCCTACGCACTACGGGCCACAAGATGGCGAGCCAGTTGAGTTATCAACCGTAGAGCCGGTTGAGTTAGTACCAGCAGTTGATGAGGAATAGTTAGGTATTAATGATATTGTATATGTCAGTTAGACACTTGGCATTGTATTATTATTTAATGTCTTGTATTGAGATTAGACTTGGACTTTTGATGTGTTTATGACTCTTTTTCTTTCCTTCTTTTCCATATCGTGCCTTATCATCCTCTAGTTTGTTATTGTGATTATTATTTATCATTACTATATTATCATATTGTCCATTATTTGGAGCTGAGATAGAATGAAAGGTACCTTATTTATCATGTGTGAGATATGTAGATAGTATTATTGACTTAGACAACATTCTACCGTCGACATTGCGTACCTTCATACCCGCATACTTGTGCCCTCACACCGTGTGTGGGTCGTGACAGTGATTGACTCTAACGTATCCTATAATATTTTGCTGGGATGACCATGGATACACGAGCATAAAATTATACCCTTCACTCTACATCAATGCTACAAATATGTGAATAGTAGGGGAGAAGTCAAAACAGAGGTAGCTGAACTAACCCATTCAAATGTGTCAAAGACTATTTTGTTGACTATGTACTCTATATACTGGAGTATATGAAAGAAGAAGCTAATTAAGCTAGTGGTGAAGCGAAAGATACCCCAAAAGAAGAGCCTTTGATAATTAGAGTCAAAGGACGTACTACTCGTCCAACTTCTTAAAAGCCTCTCCACATCAATCTTTATAAATTACCTCTATTGGTCATCAACCTTCGATGCAATGAACATCTAACAAAGGAGAATGAGCCCCTTGTTATTGACCTTCGTCGTAATAAGCAACCAATATCAGTGAATTAACCCCTAGTCATCAATCTTGCCAAGCTTCCTGTTAAAGCTGAAGATACTGCTGACTATATAGAAGATGAAGAAATCTTGTATTTCATGAATAAAGAAAATACTACTTTGCACTACGTTAATGTTGAACCCTTTGCTAAAAAATTCTTGGAGGCTCTTCTTCTCCACCAACCTATATCCATACCTGTGGCATCTCTATTTTAATATAGTTCATTATATGAACAATATGATGATGCATACTTAATAGTCCCAGCAAGACAGGACAAGCAATGTCAAAAAATATTATACAAAGGATAGGCAACAACTTAAAATCTGGTTTGGGACTAAATTATAGAAAAGGCATAAGGACTCCTATACGCCACTGCTCTCCAAAAGGCAAGCCGAAAACATACTACCAGCAAACAAGTCATGGTTTGGGATATGTTACACCACCAACAAGTCCTGAAAGTTCAGAATCAGAAGAAGAGACATATTCAGGTAAGATGATTACAAGTGAGGTATGTAACCAGAATGTACACGATGTAACAATGTGGCTTTGATCACATAATCAACTCCTACTCTCCCATCCCCAACTAATACCAATGGATCCAATCACGACATGCTACGAACATGAAATATAACCACTAAACACGAGCAGTGGGTGTACACGAATATCATAACCACTGAACACGAGCAGTGGGTGTACACGAATAAGCACACTGAACACGGGCAGTGTGTGAACATTGAATATAAATCAATACACAATATACACGATGAAATACATGCACACGAGTACCTGCTGAACACGGGAGGGGATAACATCTCCTGACGTGATCCATGTAGTACAAGTTCATGAAATCACTGTGTCAGAATCAAGTATACAATTATAGAACATGAATATATAATATTATGAATTAAAAACTATTAAAGAAATGTACTCACCTGAAGTCCTGAGCAAGGTATGTCTCTCGATACCCAAGCAGTGTCACACAGACCGATATATGGTATGTTGCATCAATACAAGGTTTAAGAATAAAAAATCAGTTAAGTTGATGCAATTCTAGGTCAATAAGCCATTTCTAAGTCAAACTAACTAAATCTAGGGTGCAAGAGGCTAACACTACGACACTAAGTCAATACGCTATGAAACTAAGCTATACTAGCTAATCTATGATACTATAAACACACCAAAATACCGTATCTCAAGATACGCAAGTTTAATTATATAAAAATAGTACATTAGATATATATACAATTCAATATACTTAACATATAAAAAACAAATAAAATAGGATACCTTTGTCTTATACCAATGCGTATCACACTTACCTCGATACCCAAACTCAATACCTTGGTATTCGACCCAATACCTTGGTATTACCTTGGTATCCCGAGGTAATCCAAAACTATAACATATAGCTAATACACAAATATAAAACCCCAAACTAATATAGTAACTATCTAATGTATCTAAACTACTAACATACATATACCATACTACATATATACCTACTATAATGCAATACCACAACTAATACAAGATATAAGTATAAATAGCTAACTATCTACATATAAAGTATATAACTAACTAACAAATATAACAAATAGTATACATATCTAACTTAATCAATACTTATACACATAGATACATATATAGCTAAATTTTTATTAACATTCTAACCAATGTAACTAACAACTAATCCACTAACCATAACCCAATTACCAGATACCCAAAACCTCAACTAACCCAAACCTCAATAATACCCAATTACTGCTAAGACACTGATACGGGAAAACTGACTAAAACCTCTACTGATAGGGATACAGCTACCTGTTAATCGAACTGTACACTACAGAGATACACTGATACCTGAGTACAACTGAACCAAATACCTGATACCTGTGCACTCTCGTTGGTTTGCACTGTGCAGAAACTACCTTTGCTGTGAACTTTTTGCTGATGGTGTCTACTGCTTGACTGCACACCACAGAAACTGCTACTGCTACTGCTCAGTGCAGTAGCTGCACCTTTTTGTGGCAACTGCTAAGTAGTCTACTGCTGGTAGATGCCTAGTGTATAAGTATACAACTCGTTGTCAGTGCACTGGCTTCCCCTCTTGCACGAGCTGCAAGTAGTATGGCTGTGCACGATATTGTGCCCAATCTGCTACTGCCTCTTCAAGGACCCGAGCTCCTTTCCCTTGCCCTGATATAGCACAGTGTCACTGCTCAATGTGCAGCTACACATTTAATCTGCTGTATGATGCCACCCCCTTAGCTGCCACTGAATGCTGAGTCTCCCCTCAACTGTTGTGAACTCTTGAGCGACCCTCACATACACACAAACTCACACACAACCACTCAACCACAAATGTACATCTATGTACACTGCTATATATATATATATATATATATATATATATATATATATATGTATACACACCTATACACCTTTATGTATGTATCCATCTTTGGTTTATATAGGTGGATACATACATACATACATATATACATACATATATATATATATATATATATATATATATATATATATATATATATATATATATATATATATATATATATATATATATATATATATATATATATATATAAACTAAACTCATCCTGGAGGATACGAGCGAGTCAAATAAACTAAATATGAGCAATACGTATAGTAATTAGATAAATTACGTGTCTGTGTCACAATGTGATATGCACAAGGCCCCGTATCGGAGGAAAACCCCCAAAATCAATTTGTTTCGTCTGATTGACGAGATATGGCCTATAGTACCCAATTATGGACATGACACTAGTCACAAATAAACAATCATAGGTCATATTGATCTATTAGACCAAATAATAAATACCACATGTGCCAATCTTAGAATTTCCCCAAAATTGGCACCAAAATGCACATAACTTCCACCATAGGTCTCCTATGAACCAAAATCCAATTCTTATCGGTAGCCTATGCATGTGGATTGGTTTTTTATGGTTAAATCTCATATTTAAATCCACTAGATGAGGAAAAACTGAAATATACTTATTGAGAGATGGATTCCCAATAAAAAGTCCCTAAATGGAATGTAGCTCATCTTCTTGTAGATCTTGGCCTCCTCCTTATTGCTCCTTGCTTTCTTCTTGTAGATCCTTGATGTAGAAGCCTCCAATGAAGAATAGGGAAGGAATTTGTGAAGAATTTGGTGGAGGAAGGGTGAGAGAATGAAGAATTTGGAAAAGGGAAAACTAGATCTAATAAAATTGGGAATGAAATAAAATGAGGCATTCTCTCTCCTCCCTTTATGGTGGCCGGCCCTAGCCCTCTCTCCATGCTAGTATGAAATGTCGTAATTACCCCTTGGGACCTCTCATGAAGAAATTAATTAGGAAGGGAAGGTTCTAGTCTAATGGTTTCACTAATTAATACAACCTCCTAATCCATGGGCCTATTTCATGGGCTCAATCTAAACTCATATAAAATATTGGTTCATGCATCTAATTAATAGGTTAGGTCCACTACATAAGTCTAAAATAATTCTACAACTAGCAATAATTAAATAATATAATAATTAAATAATCATGCATGCACAATATTTAAATATAATAAATTCTAAGTTTAAAATACCCATGTCAATTACCAAATTACCCTTAAATAAAAATATGAGGGTGACAATCCTACCCACCTTAGAAAATTTTTGTCCTCAAAATTAAGGAAGAAACTAACTACCAAAAGCAAACAATACAATGCAAGAAAGAATTATACCTCACGACTCGAACAGATATGGATATCGCTCGCGCATCTCGGCTTCTCGCTCCCAGGTACTCTCTCTTGGCGAGTGATACCTCCACGCGATGCTTACCAAAGAAATCGTATGGTTCCTTAGCACCTTCTCTCTCCGATCCAGAATTTCCACTGGCTGCTCTGGATAGCTAAGAATAGGGCCTACCTCTATCTCTGAGTGATCCAACACATGACTGGGATCTGCCATGTACCATCTCAGCTGTGATACATGAAATATGTTGTGCACTCCCTCCAATACAGGTGGTAAGTCTAGTCTGTATGCAACTGCACCGACCCTCTCAAGAATACTGAAAGGTCCGATGAATTACGGACTAAGCTTTCCGCCTCCACCGAAACGAATCATGCCATGTGTCAAAAAAATCCTCAGGAAAACCAGACCGCCAACCTAGCACGAAACACAACCTTAGTACTCTAACAGAACAACAATCAATCACAAGCAAAACAAAACAAAAATCTATACCTCAAACTCTAAAGGCTCCGGTGGTTATCGGCCCAATATCGCTGCCTGTCCTGCACCACTCAAAGTCTATCCCTGATAAACTTTACCTTCTCGGCTGCATCCACTACCATCTCTGGTCTCAATAAAGCTCTGTCACCAACATCATCCTAGGATAACAGAGTGCGGCATCTCTGTCCATTCAACGCCTTGAATGGTGATATCTCAATGCTAGCTTGGTAGTTGTTGTTGTATAAAAACTCTACCAAGTGAAGGTGATCCTCCCAAGAACCTCCAAGATCCAAAACACAAGTGCGTAGCATGTCCTCGAGAGTCTGAATAGTCCTCTCCGACTGTCTGTCAGCCTGAGGGTGATATGCGGTACTGAACTTGAGCTGAGTGCCCAAGCTAGCCTGCAAACTCCTCCAGAAGTGGGATATGAAGTGACTATCCCATTCCGAAACTATTCTCAATAGAACACCGTACAATATGACAATCTGGCGCACGTACATCTCCGCGAGCTTCTCCGTAGATGTACCTACTTTAAATGGCAGAAATTGGGCTAATTTGGTCAACCTGTCCATGATGACCCAAATGGCATCTTTGCCTCCTGTAAAACGCGGAAGTCCCGCTACAAAATCCATGGTCACATATTCCTATTTCCACTCCAAAATGGGTAAAGGCTGATGCAATCCACCTGGCCTCTGTCTCTCAGCCTTTACTTGCTGGCAAACTAAGCATCTAGATACGAAGCTAGCTACCTCCCGCTTCATGCCATACCACCATACATGCTCCCTCATGTCTCTATACATCTTATTGGCACATAGATGCACAGAGTACTAAGAATGATGCACCTCCTACAGAATCTCCTTGCACAATGCTCCTTTCGGTACGCACAATCTGGTACCGTGTCGCAATGATCCGTCATCTACGACGATGAAGTCCTCTGCCAACCTGATTTGAACCTGTGCTCTGATGCTCCTCAGAGACTCATCCTCATACTGTTTGGCTCTAACCCATTTCATCAGCTCTGACTGTACCTGAAGTCCCTACATCTGTGCTACGACTCCAGGGACTAGTACCTCAATGCCCAAACTTTCAAGATCGGCCAATAAATGTCTGTCGCTAGTCAAGCATGTAGCCACAGGATACCTGCTCAAAGCATCCGCGACTACGTTGGCCTTCCTCGGATGGTACTGCAAGGAAATATCAAAGTCTTTCATAAGCTCCAGCCATCGTCGCTGCCTCATGTTGAGCTCTTTTTGTGTAAACACATACTTTAAGCTCTTATGGTCTATGAAGATATTCACTCTCTCTCCATACAAGTAGTATTTCCATAATTTGAGAGCAAAGATAACCGCTGCCAACTCCAAGTCATGGGTAGGATAGTTCTTCTCATACGGGCGTAATTGCTTGGAAGCATAGACAATCACCTTTCCGAGCTGCTGTAACACAACCCAAACCCTTTCCCGATGCATCACTGTAAATAGAAAATTCTTCTGCTCCTAATGGCAATGTCAAGATGAGAGCTGTAAGCAATCTCTTCTTTAGCTTCTCAAATACTGATTGACAATCCTCAGTCCAAATGAATTCCATGTCCTTCCTGGTTAGTCTAGTCATCGGTTTTGCAAGTTTGGAAAAGTCCTGAACAAACCTCCGGTAGTAGCTCGCCAATCCAAGGAAACTCCTGATCTCTGCTACTGAATTCGGGGTAGACAATGATTTAACTGCTAAAATCTTCTTCGGGTCCACCATACATCTCCTGTAATAAAATGCTCGAGGAATTCAACCTTATCAAGGAAGAATTCACACTTTGATAACTTGCTATACAGCTTCTCCTTCCTGAGGGTCTCAGAACTATCCTCAAGTGCTGCTCATGCTCCTCTGGGGTCTTCAAATATATCAGAATATCATCAATGTAGACTACAACAAATTGGTCCAGGTACTGATAAAACACCTTGTTTATCAGGTTCATGAATACTGCCGGGGCATTAGCCAACCCAAACGATATCACCAAGAACTCGAACTGCCCATAACGAGTCCTCAAAGCTGTCTTTGGGATGTCTTTCCTCTTCACTTTCATCTGGTGGTACCCTGACCTCAAGTCTATCTTTGAGAATACCTTCGCACCGCTCAACTGGTCAAATAAGTCATCAATCTATGACTGTTTGTGGTGAAAAATAAAAGAATGAAAATGTATTCAAGATGGGGTTTACACGAAACCCGCCTTCTTTGGTTTACAAACAAACTTGTACAATTTAATCCTATACGAGGATGTGGGAGTACAATTTATTTAATCTGGGTAAATATTGCTATAGGTGTCTGATCTGCAGTCGATCACTTTAGCCCTCGGACCACACGATGATGAAGAAGTGCCGTAGAAGACAGGAAGCAGCTTCGAAGGTTAAAAAAGAGGGTGGATGTACGATGCCAAAGTCGTTGATCCCTGATCCTTGCCTGAGCTTCGGATTCTCTCTCTCTCTCTCTCTCTCTTGACCTTGGATCTGATATTGGTTTCTTGACCAATTTTTTGACCTTGTTCCTCATTGATAGAGGTCTCTATTTATAGAGTTTTAGTGACAGTGACCACTACGTCGGTGTAGAAATAAGGAGTGAAAAGTACAGCACCCTTTTACACAACGGTTAAATTAACCAACGCCTGCGTATAGATGATCCTTTGAATGAGCGTGTGATGCGGGTCCAACTAAAGGACAAAACGCGTATAATCGCTACGAAGATCACGGCGTAGAAGCCACGTAGGTAGGTATCCCTCGTGCAGAAGAGGTGGGCGTAGAAGCCAATATCTTTCACCATGGCGTAGAAGCCAAGTAGGCATAGAAGCCGAAATAGGCGTAGAAGTCGAGTGGTCATAGAGGCCGAGTGGGCGTAGAAGCCGCTGCGTACTGTCACTACCCAATTCCGTAGAATCAATTGAGGCGACCCCGAATCGTGACCGCCGTACGGGCCTGGAGTTGCGCCCGCACAAGGCTTTAATGATTTGCAGAGCAAGCACATATTCAGAGTACGCAGATAAATTGAAACACATATTTGAAACATAGAAAAGTTCTCTTTATTGATAGTGAACATCTATTACAAACTCTTGAACGAGTTAGCTAATATGCCGAACGGCTTACAAAAGAGATGACTCAAAATGAGATAGCAGTCCTGTACATTACATCCCTTTATAAACTTAAAACGATAAAGACCTCAAGGCTGGAGTATCGCTTTGCCACGGAGCTGCATTTGTGTATGAAGAGTTGCAGCTTCGGACTTCAAAATGCTTCAAGGGCACGGTGAAGATGCGCCAACAGCTGGACTGGATCGGGAAGACGACTTCGGCTTCTCGCTCGGTTCGCCTTAGTACGGAGAACCTGTTTCAACGAGGGTCAGCATATCGAAACATGCTGGTGAAGGCGAGCTAGCCTGACTATACCAATCAACACGTTGTTTAGTGAAGCATGCATATTTTGTGGGTTTCTATCTTGCCTTAGTTTATTTACAAATAAGCAGCATATAGAATTTACTGAAATGAACGTGCCACCGTTCGGTGGATTTTACCTGACCGTCTGAATTACCTGTACAATACTTACCATGCCTTTCCTGCCACGAAGACACAAGTTAGTATGCAACAGGTTTAAATATACACGATGATCACTGGCGTTGCCATAAAGGATACTAGTCATAGACGAGAATAGGTTGCAGCGAAAGTACAGTGGGTGCTACAAGCTATTCCGTCTAGTACAGTTGACTATACAGTAGGGTTTCGCCCGGACCGGATCGGTGCCAGTGCCCCAGCGACCTTCCGCAGGAACCAGTTACCTTGTGCACAAGTTGTCCGTGATCGAACAGTACGTTGCTAAGTTAACAGTTCATGCAGTTGAGGCAAACAGTAGTACGGGACAGTCGGTATTCCATGATTCATTTAACATAGCCTCATTGAACAGTTTAGCGCATACAAGATGTTCCATACTTAGCACGATTCATAGAACAGTTATAAACGGACTAGCATACAGTATGATAATAATTCACAAATTTGATTGACAAGCATAAGAACCAAGTCTATTCTCTCTTTTATCTTGGTTTCTTTTATTATTACTTGGTATCGTTAGATCGGGGCAAGGAGATTGTAGATTATCAGATGTGAAGCTTGGAAGCAGGGCTAGCTAATCGGGTTGGTAGCCACTCACTTAGATTGATGGAAGAAGAAGGAAAGAGGTGCTTCACGACTCCGCTCGCAAGCCGCCTACTGCTCGTTCACCTGCACACGAACAGCTCGATTAATACTTCTTCCTCTCTTTCCAATCTCGGAATAGAAGTGCAAGTCAATGAACGAAAACAATGAAAACTATCAAAACCGTTCAAGGAAAACAAGCAAATCCCAAAACCAACTCAAAGCACGAAAGCAACAAGCGACATCGAAAACCGAGGCAATAAAAGATAGCAGCGGAGAGGTCCCTCCTGACTCTGCCGCTAAGCCGATCCTTGGGGTGCGGTCCACTGAATATGGGAATTGATTTCGAAGAAACAAATCCATAACGAGGATGAGTTCTTAATTCAATCTATCCCGATCGAACGATACCGTCTTGTGTTTCTTAGCCGCGATCTCCGCACCGGGAGAACGGGGCGCTACATCCTACCCAACTAATTGGAAGTTTCATCTCGAAACTTAAGAATAGGACCTACCGTTAGGGATTATTCTGTTGCGGGCGACGGTTAAGGCGGCTCAGTGGACAGTCACGAACGGTATGGTTTGCTTCACCGCAAACTAAATATAACCCAAGTTTCAGGCGGCACTTATCTATTGTGTGCCCCGACCGTCTACAGAAATGGCATACCTTGTCTAACTTTTCTCCATGCTTGCCACCGTTGTTCGGACGCTTTGCAGAGTTGTTTCCTCTATCGTTGCTTTGGCGTTTGTGAGTGTAGGTATGCACACCGCCGGCAGAAACGTGAGGATAGAGTGGTTCAAGCGACAGGGCGTGATTCATGACTTCACGTATTATACGATACTGATGAACGGCTACGTGCGAATGGATGGCAAGGCGTAGACCACCTTCAAACCTTCTAGCTCGACTCGCTGCATCAGGTAAATAGGCCCTAGCGAATTTGGAGAGTCGGTTGAATTCGGCGGAGTACTCCTTAACTGCCATGCTGCCTTGCCGCAGCTGCACGAACTCGTTTTCCATTTAACGTTGTACTGGAGGGGGTACAAACTCCTCTTCGAATGCGGCATGAAAAGTCGTCCACGAGATCGCCTTCTCTCCGTGATCAAATTGGAGAGATCGTCGATGCACGTCCCACCAATCGTGTGCGTTGAGGCAGAGCTGTAGTTGTGCGCAGGCGACGCGCTTCTCTTCGGGGACCTCTAGCAGAGCGAAGTGATCTTCAAGTTCGGCCAACCAATCTAGAGCTACGACTGGGTCCTCAGTCCCGTTGAATGGGGTATTGCAGACTTTCTTGAAGTGGCCAAAGTCGAAGGCAGTCACGTCCCTCGTCCTTGGAATTTGCGGCGTCTCTACTTCAAGTACGGGCTGTTCCACCGGAGTCGTTGCTGTTGCGGCAGAATGGTTGACAGCCAAAGTCTGAACGATCTGCTACAGGGTATCTACCTGCTTCTTTTGGACTGAGAATCGTGCTTCTATATTGTCTTAAAACTTGAGCTGACTCTCTTCCGCCCGCTTCTCGGCCCGTTCATAGCGAGCCTCGTCCCTTTGTTGGTTTGCCTCCAACATCTGCAATATTCGTTGGACGGGATCGATGCTTGGCACGACTCGCTGGCTCTCTGAACTTCCCGAAGTACCCGAACTACTTCCTTGGCCTTGTATTTCGTCCGATATTTGCGCTGCAGATTGCGCTGGAGCCATTCCTTCAAAAGAAGGTAAATTACATTAGGATCATAATGTATTATGGACTTATTGCATGAACGTATCTCATTTTGACCTAGCGAGTTCAAGAGTTCGTACAGAAATTTGATCGTTAAAGAAACTTTTTCAGCACGAAGTCTAAGGAACTTTGAATCTGTGCTCTGATACCACTATGTCACGACCCAATTTCGTAGAATTAATTGAGGCGTCCCCCGAATCGTGACCGCCGTGCGGGCCTGGAGTTGCGCCCGCACAAGGCTTTAATGATTTGCATAGCAAGCACATATTCAGAGTACGCAGATAAATTAAAATACAGATTTGAAACATAGAAAAGTTCTCTTTATTGATAATGAATATCTATTACAAACTCTTGAACGAGTTAGCTAATATGCCGAACGGCTTACAAAAGAGATGACTCAAAATGAGATAACAGTCCTGTACATTACATCCATTTATAAACTCAAAACGATAAAGACCTCCAGGCTGGAGGATCGCTTTGCCACGGAGCTGCATTTGTGTATGAAGAGTTGCAGCTTCGGACTTCAAAAGGCTTCAAGGGCGCGGTAAAGATTCGCCAACAGCTGGACTGGATCGGATAGACGACTTCGGCTCCTCGCTCGGTTCGCCTTAGTGCGGAGAACCTGTTTCAACGAGGGTCAACATATCGAAACATGCCGGTGAAGGCGAGCTAGCCTGACTATACCAATCAACACGTTGTTTAGTGAAGCATGCATATTTTATGGATTTCTATCTTGCCTTAGTTCATTTACAAGTAAGCATCATATAGAATTTACTGAAATGAACGTGCCACCGTTCGGTAGATTTTACCTAACCGTCTGAATTACCTGCACAATACTTATCATGCCTTCCCTGCCACGAAGACACAAGTTAGTATGCAACAGGTTTAAATATACACGATGATCACTAGCGTTGCCATAAAGGACACTAGTCATAGACGAGAATAGGTTGCAGCGAAAGTACAGTGGGTGCTACAAGCCATTCCGTCTAGTACAGTTGACTATACAGTAGGGTTCCGCCCGGACCGGATCGGTGCCAGTACCCCAGCGACCGTCCGCAGGAACCAGTTACTTTGTGCACAAGTTGTCCGTGATCGAACAGTACGTTGCTAAGTTAACAGTTCATGCAGTTGAGGCAAACAGTAGTACGGGACAGTCGGTATTGCATGATTCATTTAACATAGCCTCATTGAACAGTTTAGCGCATACAAGGTGTTCCATACTTAGCACAATTCATAGAACAGTTATAAACGGACTAGCATACAATATGATAACAGTTCACATATTTAATTGACAAGCATAAGAACCAAGTCTATTCTTTCTTTTATCTTGGTTTCTTTTATTATTACTTGGTATCATTAGATCGGGGCAAGAAGATTGCAGATTATCAGATGTGAAGCTTGGAAGCAGGGCTAGCTAATCGGGTTGGTAGCCACTCACTTAGATTTATGGAAGGAGAAGGAAAGAGGCGCTTCACGACTCCGCTCGTAAGCCGCCTACTGCTCGTTCACCTGCACACGAACAGCTCGATTAATACTTCTTCTTCTCTTTCCAATCTCGGAATAGAAGTGCAAGTCAATGAACGAAAATAATGAAAACTATCGAAACCGTTCAAGGAAAACAAGCAAATCCCAAAACCAACTCAAAGCACGAAAGCAACAAGCGACATCGAAAACCGAGGCAATAAAAGATAGCAGCGGAGAGGTCCCTCCTAACTCTGCCGCTAAGCCGATCCTTGGGGCGCGGTCCACTGAATATGGGAATCGATTCCGAAGAAACAAATCAATTACGAGGACAAGTTCTTAATTCAATCTATCCCGATCGAACGATATCGTCTTGTGTTTCTTAGCCGCGATCTCCGTACCGGGAGAACGGGGCGCTACACGTACCGTGCCAGAGTGCTGATATGGACGTCTTAGCCGGAATTACGGCTTTTGAAGATATAATCAAATCTCTTGCATTAAATACCGAGATTTGCCACCATCCTGTGCATTAAATACGGAAGCGTGTTTTGAAGGTCTGCAACCCTTCTGCGCATCAGTCGCAGAGATGTCCCTTGAGAAACTGTCACCGCTCTGTGCATTGGACGTAGAGACGTGCCTCGAACAACTGTCATCATTCTGTGTATTTGACGTAGAGACGTGCCTCGAGCCCCGTACGGAGTGCAGCTTTTGATGTGGCAGGCGGTTTGTCTACTGCAGAGCGTAAACAACTCATGTCTGCCTGTGTAAAACAAGACCGCGTATCCCTTCGTGCACGTAAAAGCAGTTTACGCAAAGGAGATGGCGGTAAATGACAGCCTGGATCGCAGTGCCGTGCCATTATTATAGCCGTCGTCTGGGTAGTCGAGCAGTATCCCTGGGTAGTCGAGCAGTATCCCTTTGTCAGAAGTCCAGATATCAGGTTCATTGCAGGATCTGACAGGTTCACTTCAGAGAATACGAAGCGTCTCTCGTACACTTTAATGCTGCGTTGCAAGAGGATTGGTTTTACGCCCAGGAGTCAATGAAGCACCCTGTTTACGCTGAAGCGGTTGGGACGTACTGCCTTACGTTTGAGCTTACATTTTATGCTGTGTTTGGCGGAGAAAGCTCTGTTGTACGTTTGATGGCTCTGAAGGCCTCTATTTATGCTGCTCTGAATCAATACGCTGCGTATAGCCATCCAACATATTTTTCATGCTTATACAAGACCCCCTTCAAAGCTTTCAAATTCCTCGTAATTTGGAACGCTTTGAATGAAGCATGAACCGCTCCTCGTAACTCGAAACGTTTCTGAATGGAGCATTGAAACGGTCGATGCTGACTTTATGGCGGATTTATTGGGGACCGGTGTGATCTCTTTCGCCTATAAAAAGGCTGGGGGGGTTAACCCGTTCTCCCTACATTCTCATCACCACGCAGAGATGATCGTCGAAGTTCATCAGGTCGCTCTGAGGAAGAAGGAGATCATGTTCTTCCAGCGTGTAAGGAGCCAAAAAAGATGGCGTCTTCGAGCAAGTGTCCACTGCAATGATGGATCATGAAAGGATATCTTAGCCTCCCTTGCTCGGGATAATCAACAACTTTATATGGCTGTTCTTCGGGAGTGGGAAAGGGTCATTTTTGACCACACAGCTTGCAAGCTGTATATTTTCCCCTGAGACCTCCGCGGACAAGAGCAGACAAACTGTAACTGCTGTCCTCGATCGAGTTGGGTTTTAATGAAGCCTCAACTGGATCGGTCATGGCATACGGAGCATGGGATCTGCATCATTTATGCAGGCCCAGTTCTGTATCCTCCAGCCATCGATCTTCTTGTTCATGACTATGGTGGTCGATGAACTGCCATGGAAGAAGAGGAAGACCTACACCGATGCAAGAACCCGGTAGAACAGATTCTGGGGCAGCCTTCCAATGAAGACGAGGAAATCCTTTGTAGACGGGATTTTCCTCATATGTAACCATGATTTTGATTTTAATAAAATCGTCTTTCTTCTCCGCATATGATCATTTTGCCATACGTTGCTGTGAAGTCTGAATATGTGTAGCTTCGACACGTCTGATTCTTTACGCTGACTCTGATAGAAAGAGTGCTAGGTCCTGTCCTTTTGCGCATAGCGAATAGTCCATAGAACGCTGTTGAGCATTTTGAACATTTAGAACTGTCCTGTTGCTAGGACTGAGGAACCGCGTAGAGCTCTGAACTGTTGTCTTTACTTCTGATGAATAGAATTTTTGTTCAGACTTCATCTTCAAGAATGATTTCTCGAAAATCCCTTGAAACAGGGTCGAGAAACGGCTGTCAAACTGAGTTGCCATCTTGATAGACGAGATATTCAGACTGGAGTCTGGATGAACCTCCAATTGACCCGAGAAGAGTAATTTCTCAATGTTTGAACTCTTTATGTTTCGGGTACTTGAGATATTTTGAGGTCAAGAAGGAGTATCTTCTGTGCGAACTCCTGTAATCGACCGCCTCGAGAACTGTTCGGACATGCGAAAAGTCAGAGATCCGTAGTGTAGATGAGCTGAAAATCCTGAGTTCGTAGCCTATTGAGCGTAGAAAGCCACCGAGCGTGAGATCATCAATTTGGTATCTGCTGAGCGTAAAGTCGTAGGTTTGTAGCCTCTCGAGCATAAAATCTACCGAGCATAAAGGCATCCGGGCATAAAACCATAGACTTGTAGCTTGCGAGCGTAAAAACCGTAGATCCGTTGCTGTCGAGCGTAAAAAGCTCCTTTAGCGTAGAACTGTAGATTTGTAGCCTGATAAAAGAAATCTTCCATGCGTAAGGTCTTGGATCCATTGCCTCCGAGCGTAAACTAAACGCCACCGAGCGTGAGATCATCGATTTGGTATCTGCTGAGCGTAAATTCGTAGGTTTGTAGCCTCTCGAGCATAAAAGCTACCGAGCACAAAGGCATCCGGGCATAAAACCATAGACTTGTAGCTTGCGAGCATAAAAACCGTAGATCTGTTGATGTCGAGCGTAGAAAGCTCTTTAGCGTAGGAACCGCTGACCTGTTTTTGCACGAAAAACTCTTCGAATTTGCTGACTATCCGCCTTTCGAGAGTAGTGGGCTGACGTAGTACCCAATCATAACCAAATATTAATTGTGAGATTTTGGTTTGGGTTTTCGAGGAGCCCGTCCGAGGATTCGAGGAGTCGACCCAAACTCTATATATATCCCAAGCTTTTGAGAGAAAAACTTTTCATCCGTCTTCTGCGAAAGAGAGCCTTCGACTGTTTTGAGTCTTTTCCCTCGTTCTTCTTCTGAGCGCTCCGAGTTTTCAGAAATGGCGCCGAAACAAATCCCCTACACTAAGGGAAAGAGTATAGGTTCTTCTTCTCGTTCTTCTGCCCCAGCGAGAGAGTCTTCGGTCGGGCAAGGTAAACTCTCTTCTGAGCGAAGTATCCTGCCGACGAGTAGCGCACCCGGCCTCAGAGGTAGGGCCTTTGGGATGACAAAGAACGGCAAAAAATCCTTCGCACACGTTTAACGTGACCACGCTAAGTCATCTTCTGTGCTGATAGCCTCTTTGAGAAAGATGACGCACGGAGACATTTTCATCTTTTACGCCCATATTTCTAATGTGCCAGCGTAAAACTCCATGTTTTCGCAGTTTTGAGCGTAAAAGCTCTGACTGCCGAAAACTTGGTGTATACTATAATTTTTTTAGTTTTACGCTTGTGGATGGGACCTCCGGCATAATAACTAGAATTTTGGCAGTCTGGCGTAAAGCACGGACTGTATACCGCCAATTACGCTTCTGGATGTGACTTCCTGCGTAAAATGACCAAATTTTGTACAGTCTTGGCGTAAAGCACAGACGGTCGTTTCTTGGTCTTTGCAAGATTTGTAATGACGTATTTTTCTTGCACTTTTGCAGTTGACTTGCATGAGTCTCCACTGGCCGAGGTGATGGGTTCCGCTGCCGGGATGCTGCACTCAAACTATCTGGAGGATCTGTCCCACGTGACATTTCCTATCTCTAGACCCCAGTATCCTAAAGAAGGGAGATATTGATATCGGCTCAGGGCGAACGGACGTTGCTGAACATGATTAATGGAGAGCCCCTGACGTACATAGACGGGGACCAGTACATCAAGCCGGCTTTTCTTTTTGGGGACATGATTGACAAACAGTCCCAGATGAAGCCCAAGAGAGAACCCTGGGTTTTCCCCACCGAGAGTGTGGTCTTGTATCTGCCAACGATGCCGAGAGATTATCCCATCTTGGCTTTCTCCCATGCGACACATTCCAGGAGGATCTCGTGGATGCTGACTCCCGATCTTCACGGCAAGCCGGGGAAGATCTTTCATCTGAAAGGAGCTGACCAGGGGTCGTTTGTCAGCCGCCCTTCCGGCGTTGTGACGCTGTTCAGGGGACTATGCCCGGGCAGCGTCCCGAGTGAAGACAGTTCAGTGATCCAGCCGGTCCAATTGCCGACTTTCTGCAATGACTTCATGGGGCGAGGGGGGTATACCCCAAGGAGAATCCTCGGTGCAATGGGTGGATCACCCCAACAAACCTCCGATGGGCTTGCTTAGTTGACTGGGCCTTGAAGCATTTTCGGAGAGAGTTGGAGGTCATCGGACTGTATGCTGCTGTGAGTGCGACGAGTGTTGGGTTACCTCCCAACCCTAACCTATTTCTGGCACTGATGGAGCGATACATTTTGCTTATCGGGACCTTCGCCACTCCACTGGGGGAGTTGGGGTTGGCCCTCCATGAGATGGCAGTGATCTCGATACTGCCGATGGAGGATACCCCATATGAAGAGTATATTTCCACCAACCGGGAGTTGGAGGACTCGGACCCTCGGGTTATGAAGGTGTATCAGGAGCTGATGTGCCACTACTTTGCGTGCACTGCTTTTTATGATGAGCCTTCTGATTTGGCTCACACCACTAAGTAGATGTCCTACCTCTTCTTTCACCGGGCCAGGGCCGTCAAGTCGGAGAAAGTTTTGGGGGGCAAGAATGAGCCCGTGAACTGTTTGGGCGTGCTCAGTGCCCAGGTCGTCGAGGATCTTATGGAGGATGCTAAAGCTCCAGATCAGATTCTCAATGACGGGGTAGAAAAGTACCCTGAAGGCACTAAGGCCTATAGTTACTTAAGGCGCTGCCGCAGGCCTCTGTCTAAGGAAGCCAGGCTGGCTTGCTTGCTCTCCATATGGCTGCGTCTAGTAGTGGTGCCCGACATCGTGTTCGCGGACCGTATTCACCGAAACATCCTGTTGCCTGCCGTGCGTCTGGTGTTCGGGGCAAGACTAGGCTTGCTCCCTGCCATGGTGTACCGTATACAGGCTGGTTTGAGAGCCATGACTGATGGACTTCTCGTTGATGAAGCTCGGCGTGATAGCTTTCTCCGGGTAGAGTTACCATACCTGTACTTGATGGGATGGTTAATTCTCTACAACCCCCGGGTGATTTCTCCCGGCCTTGGCAGTAGTTCGGGGGGTAGTTTCTTGCTGAACTACAAGGACTCTCCCTGGAACGGGAACACAGTTTTAGACTGTTGGCTGGTGCTGAGCCTCGGTCATTGCTGGAAGCTCCTCTGCACCGTCCCCTCCGTACATCGCAATCAGTCGGGTATTAGGCTTGAGGATTTAGGTGGAGAGAAGACCAATCTTTCTCCGGAATCTTTTAATTGGTTAGTCTGCATCAGACCCTCCAATTTGCTGTACAGGAGCGAAGATCATTGCTTCTTCGAGCCCTACTTGTCCAGTCGGTTCGCCAGACAGTTTGGGTACGATCAATTGCACGGGGGCAATGTCGTCACCAGCTTCAGGTCCAGGGGCGGACTCATTGATGGAGCCAGAGGATGGCAGTATTTTATCATGGGTTGCACGGGAGCAATCTTTATCGTGCCGGTCGTCACACTCTCCACGGAGCTGCGCATCCTCCATTCGTATGTCCAGTTCTATGTGGCGATCAACACCTTCCATCGCGATTTTGACATGCGTGGAAGCTTTAGGGTGCCTTCTCCCAAGTCTGGGGGAAGAGTTGAAGTCCCCTCGGTTTCGTCTGACGAGGGTGAGGGATCCGTCACTCCGGATAAACCTCTGGTGTCGGTACCGAGGTGTGAAGTGCCTCCGCCTGTGGGGGCTTTGGCAGTCTCTGGGAAGAGAAGTGCTCCTGCTTCGAGGCAAACTTCCCCTCGCAAGAGGAAGAAGAAGACGGTTGCTCGTTCTCTCCGGATTCCTGGTATCGAGGCTCCTAGAGAGGAACCTGCTGTCTCCCCTGTTGGGGATGTCTCTTTGATTGGAGGTTCCTCACCCTTCAGAGAGGGACCCTCAGTTTCGGCTGGCGGTGTCGGAGAACCCCTGCTTGAGTCTGCCGTTGCTTCCACCACCTTCGGTAGTGGAACGAAATCGCCTGGCGAGATTCCAGCTGACGAACCTCGACCGCGTCTTGGTGAAGACTTGGTAGAGCACCTGGTGGTGTCGGTGGGCCTACCCCCTTCTCCAGGTATGATAGTTCGCATTGCGTCATTAAGGCATGATTTAGCTACGTGGGCTGCAGATGCGGCATATATACCGTTGGCTACGGGTAAATGTCATCTTTATGTCTCCTCTTAGAAAGATTACCATCATATTGATATCAACTTTCTTGTCCTCTTCTCAGGGGATGGCGTCCACGGGGAGTATAGCGTTGAAGCGCCTTCTGGCTCTGCTCGGGCTCCTGGCGATGATACGAAGGCGCCCGACTTTGAGAAGAAAATATCTTCGGGGGCCAGCTCGCACGGAGTGGTTTCGTCACCTCAAGAGGAGGACGAACCCGTTGTCGTGACCTCGCCTCTCGCGAGTATGCCGATGACTTCGACCATTGTTGTCGCACCTCCTTCGGTCGCACCACCCGCTGAGGCGGTGGCTGTGGCCACCTCGTCTGCAATTATTCCTGGAGGGGGACTTGCCAATATCGTGGCCACTCCTGGCGTCCAATCGGATCTAGTTGCGCTGACCGAGTAATACACCAGCCTCTTTTACACCAGTTTGAAAACGCTGATATCAATGGTGTTGGCGAAGAATCTAGACTTCGAGCGTCTGAAGAAGGCTTCTCAGTTTTCGATCGGGGCGGTCAGGGAGTTCGGCGATTCTGGGGTAGCTGACGCCCTGGAGGCGATGGTTAATGGTTTGGAGCAACCTATTAACGAATACTTGCAGCTGGCTCGGGGCAGCCTTGAAGCTGAGGTCCAGGCCAGATATAACCTCATGACTGCGCGGCTTACTAAACAGCTGGAAAGCCTAGATAACTCCATCAAAGCACATAAGCTGGAGATGGATGAAAGAAAAGCTGTCGTGGAGGAGGCTCTTGTTCTTCAGACGAAGTGCCAATCCGAGCATGAAGGGAACGTAGCGAGGGCCCGCAAGTTGAAAGAAAAACTCGCTCTGGCAGAGGAGTGGGCTTCTCAGTCGTTGGCAGGTCTAAATGTAGCGACTGGTCAATTGAGCGCAGCACGACGGGATCTGGAACGCGCAGAAGCTGCCCGTGCTGGCTCTCTTCGGGCAAGGGCCGAACTATCCTTTACGAACAATCCTGAGGGACGGCTGGAGCGGGCCCGCGCTGATGCCTTGGTTTCCAGGGATGAGAGGATAGCTGCACTGGTACAGCTGATTCGCGATCTGACCGCTCCCCCACAATGATGTACCCTTTCTTCTTTTTGCTTTCCGAATGTAGTTCTGCTCTTCTTTTGGGAATAAATAAAAGCGACTCTTTCCTGACTTTATGGACCCATCATTTCGGAATGTAAATGACAGATTTGGGCGAGAGTAATATCAGAGGCAGTATGAACGTGATAGACTCTTGATAACCTTTTAGCATGACATATCTATTCAAAGGTCATACGGACATGATAGAATATGACCCAACTAGTTTCGTTTTGGAAGTAGTTTTGTTAGAATTTGAGATTCTCGCTATATTCCACTTGAGTAGGGGAGTTTAAGCATAGTACCTTTTCAGGAATTTACCGTTGATATGAGCCATTAACAGGTCTCCATTTGGCTGGGCTAACCGATAAGCGCCGTTTGAGAACGTTGTCTCGATCACATAAGGGCCTTCCCACTTGGGCTGGAATTTTCCTTTACTCCTATGAGTAAGGATCATCGGCCTTCTTACGGCTAAAACTAGCTCGCCGACTTTGAACACTCTTTTCTTTACTTTATAATTGAAAGATTTGGAAATGCGTGCTTGGTAGAGCGCGATGCGCTGTTGAGCTTGGAGGCGTTTCTCGTCTAATCCTTCTATCTCTTGAAGCCTTAACAGGTCATTCTTTTCTTGAGTCAGCTCATTAGTCACGGCTATCCTGAGTGACGGGATCTAGATTTTAATGGGGAGAACTGCTTCGCTCCCGTAGAATCAGAGGAGTACTAAGTCAGTTGTTGTGACCTTGAATGAGTGTTCTGGAACACCCCATCTTCAGTGTCTTTGAGGAGCATGTTGGATCTCCTTCGGCTCAGAGTTCTAGAGGACGGACGTCTTGAGCCTGAGCTTCCTCCAGGTATGTGTGAAGCCATGTTCACGGATGCATGCGCGGGCTCTTCTTCCTGGAAAGACAGAGAGTAGCTCAACCGGTCGAAAACCGACCATTTTGCTTTAGAACAGCAGCAAGCAATCACAATCTTATGACTATTACAATATTGCTCGCCAGGGGGCGTAATAGACATGTTGGAAGGTCCCCTTTCCTTACGCTTCTGGATTAGATATTTGCGCAAGTCAGGAGGAGTAGAAGAAGAAGATGACGGCTTATTCCTTCTGTTCCTATCAGTGGGCATGAGGAGACTGGGCACCATGGTTTTCCCTGTGCCACCTGTGTACAACAGGTTGGCCATCTGGGTGGTGGATAATCCCCGGGGAGGGTGTCTATCCGCAATCTGAGCATGCTTTACACCGTGGGACTTCGCCTGGCGTAATTTGGAGATCTGCTCAGACTGGCGTAAAGCTGAAGAGGTCCTCAATCGGCCATCGACTTCCCGCGTAATCCGGAGAGTAGGCAGATTGCTCCCTCGCTGACGTAAAGGCCGAGAAGTTGAGTACTCTGCCGCTTGCTTCCCCTTGCAGAAATCACAGTGCTCATCTGGTTTCCCGTAGAGGTCAGATGTTATCTTGCGCACGGAGCGTGATTTGTACTTCCAATTTGGCGCTGAGGCATCATCAGAAGTTTTGTCTGTACCGCGCGTAGCGGGAGACTGGTTTCTACGCGTAGAGCGCAGTGGATACTTCTGGGTTAGCGCTGAGGCTTTGCCCGAAGTTTTGTCTGTACCGTGCGTAGCGGGAGACTGGTTTCTATGCGTAGAGCGTAGTGGATACTTCTGGGTTAGCGCTGAGGCTTTGCCCGAAGTTTCGCTTGTACTGCGCGTAGCGGGAGACTGAATTTTACGTACAGGACACGGAGGGAGCAATGCTACAACCTCATTGGTCGGAGAGATCGAAGAGTCCACAGAAATTATAGAGGATGTCTTGGGCATCCAGACCTTGCGCAGCTTCTTGTTGTCTTGGACGGAGAGAGGGTGAGAGCTACCCCCGGTTCGAAGCATGTCTTCGTAGGCAAACTGGTCGAATTGGACGACCAGTGTCTTCTTCACGGTTCTTACAGATACCGCATCGTGTTGAGCAATTACTTCCTCATCAGAAGAGAAAGACGTCCCCAGCAGAGTCGCCATCTTGTTTGTGGTGGAAAATGAAAGAATGAAAATGTATTCAAGATGGGGTTTACACGAAACCCGCCTTCTTTGGTTTACAAACAAACTTGTACAATTTAATCCTATACGAGGATATGAGAGTATAATTTATTTAATCTGGGTAAATATTGCTATAGGTGTCTGATCTGCAGTCGATCACTTTAGCCCTTGGACCATACGATGATGAAGAAGTACCGTAAAAGACAGGAAGCAACTTCGAAGGTTGCAAAAGAGGGTGGATGTACGATGCCAAAGTCGTCGATCCCTGCTCCTTGCCTGAGCTCCGGACTCTCTCTCTCTCTCTTTTGACCTTGGATCTGATATTGGTTTCTTGACTAATTTTTTGACCTTGTTCCTCATTGATAGGGGTCTCTATTTATAGAGTTTTAGTGACAGTGACCACTCCGTCGGTATAGAAACCGAGGAGTGGAAAGTACAGCACCCTTTTACACAATGGTTAAAAAAACCAATGCCTGCGTATAGATGATCCTTTGAATGAGCATGTGACGTGGGTCCAACTAAGGGACAAAACGCGTATAATCGCTACGAAGATCACGGCGTAGAAGCCACGTAGGTAGGTATCCCTCGTGTAGAAGAGGTGGGCGTAGAAGCCAATGTCTGTCACCATGGCATAGAAGCCAAGTAGGAATAGAAGCCAAAATAGGCATAGAAGCCGAGTGGTCATAGAGGCCGAGTGGGCGTAGAAGCCGCTGCGTACCGTGTCAGAGTGCTGATGTGGACGTCTTAGCCAGAATTACGGCTTTTGAAGATATAATCAAATCTCTTGCATTAAATGCCGAGATTTGCCACCATCCTGTGCATTAAATGCGGAAGCATGTTTTGAAGGTTTGCAGCCCTTCTGCGCATCAGTCGCAGAGACGTGCCTTGAGAAACTGTCACCGCTCTGTGCATTGGACGTAGAGACGTGCCTCGAACAACTGTCATCGTTCTGTGCATTTGACGTAGAGACGTGCCTCAAGCCCCGTACGGAGTGCAGCTTTTGATGTGGCAGGCGGTTTGTCTACTTCAGAGCGTAAACAGCTCATGTCTGCCTGTGTAAAACAAGGCCGCGTATCCCTTCATGCACGTAAAAGCAGTTTACGCAAAGGAGATGGCGGTAAATGACAGCCTGGGTCGCAGTGCCGTACCATTATTATAGCCGTCGTCTGGGTAGTCGAGCAGTATCCTTGGGTAGTCGAGCAGTATACCTTTGTCAGAAGTCCAAACTTCAGGTTCATTGCAGGATCTGTCAGGTTCACTTCGGAGAATACGAAGCGTCTCTCGTACACTTCAATGCTGCGTTTCAAGAGGATAGGTTTTACGCACAGGAGTCGATGAAGCACCCTGTTTACGCTGAAGCAGTTTGGACGTACTGCCTTACATTTGAGCTTACATTTTATGTTGTGTTTGGCGGAGAAAGCTCTGTTGCACGTTTGATGGCTCTGAAGGCCTCTATTTACGCTGCTTTGCATCAATACGCTGCGTATAGCCATCCAGCGTATTTTTTATGCTTCTACAATGACAACGGATATTTGTTCTTGATAGTGAGGTTATTAAGTGCCCTGTAGTCAATACACATGCATACAAACCCATCCTTCTTTGGTATAAAAAGTACTAGAGCACCCCATGGTGATGAACTGGAACGGATGAAGCCTTTGTCTTGCAACTCATCCACCTACTTCTTCAACTCCGCAAGTTCGCTGTTGTTACTCTATAGATGTGCTGAGATATCGGCCCTGCGCCTGGCACCAAATCTATAAAGAATTCTATATCTCTCTCCGACGGCAACCCCGACAACTCCTCTGGAAAGACATCCATGAACTCTGCAATCAACGGATGCGGCGAGTCCTACTCTTCTACCAAAGCTCCACAGAAATTGCCTTCGCTCTGCTCTACTCCTCGGACGAACTCGAACTCTGGCTCTCCTAGCGTCTGAAATAAAACTCTACCTCGACGACAATCGATACTAGCGTCATGTCTACTCAACCAATACATCCCGAGTACTATATCGTAACTCGAAAGTGGCATTACGAGTAAACATACGCTCAACTCGCAGCCTCCCAAATAAACTCTCTGGTTCTTGCAAATATCACTAACAAGGATAATGTCACCCCCGGTCGTGATCTTGCAAGTCCTCGCCAATGGTTCAGACTCAAGACGATGCCTCAAAGTAAAAGATAAAGATACAAAGCTACGAGAAGCATTGGAATCGAACAAAACATGAGCTGGAAAGGAATCGAGATAAACTGAACTCGAGATGAAATCGCCAACTGGCTCCTCCTCCTCGATAGTCAAGGAAAAAGATCGCCCCTGTTGCTGCGCACCTCTCTGCTACTGATGCTGGGCAAATTGTTGCTGGTGCGGTGGTAGAGGTCCTCTCTACTGTTGTCCCGCTGGTGGTCTAGCGGGTGCCCTCTGTGCCTGACCTCCACCCTGAACTGGACGAGTTAGGACTTTAGGACAATCCCTCAACTGATGATCTCCCGAACCAGAGAATAAGTATTAGCCTAGCCTCACCCTGCATGCGTCCCATCCCGGTCTTTGCTTCTTACAAAAAGTGTAAGGAACTGCTGCCCTCTGGATCTGATGCATCTGCTGCACCGACGCTCTAGTTGGCCCTTGATACTGCTGTCTCTGGTGCTGGTAAGGCCTCTGGTGCTGTTGCTGTAAATAAGGCCTCTTTGCTGGACCCGTGTCGGTGCTAGATCCTCCTGTGTCCCTCGGCCTCTTAGAGCCATGCTCTAAGTCATCCTCCGCTCTCTGCGCTTGCCTGAGAATCTCCTGGAAGGTGGCAGTAGGATCTCCATTGGTGTAGAATTTGACCTCCTGGTTCAGGCCCTTCCTAAACTTCCTGGCTTTGCCTCTAGGGTTCTGCCCCACCATGAAGCGACCTCGTCGGCAATACTCTGGCGTATACCCGTCCACTGACATACCTCCCTGGACGAAGTACTAGAATTGGCTCTCGAAGGATGTAAGAGCCACGTCTAGAAAGGACTTCTCCTTGAAAAGCTCTTTGAAAGCCTCCTAAGTGAGTCCTGGTACTGCAATCCCGGGGTCTATTCGGAACTATGTTAATGTAATATCGAACATCATACACCGCGCTGCCTTTATCTGTAGTATTTCTGGAATCTGCGCCAGCCGCAGGTTTCGCTCGATATCCTCGATCCAATCATCCACATAAAGGATCCCCTCTGTGCCTCTGAAGTCCTTCGAGCCCATCCTCTTGAAGTCTATGATGGTACTAGGCCTCGGCTGCTGAGGAATAAACTGAGGTGGTACCGTCTGTGGTTGGACTATAGTAGCTCTCTCAACTGCTGCAAGTGCAATCTGGTAAGCATTCTTCATGCTCTGTCGTAGGACCTTTGACTGACGCTATTATGCCTCCATCATCTGTTGGAAGAGCGCAAACATCTGCGATTGATCAACTACAGGTGGTGGGGGTGGAAGATCCCCGAAAACTGTCTGCCCTGTCCTCGACACTAGAGGTGGAGCACCTCCGAAAGCTGCTGCCGATATGCCCACCTAGACCGGTGAAGCTGACCTCCTGAATGTAGGTGCTGGACCATCGTCTGAGGGTGCTTCCCTCAAGGGTGATGAAGTGACTGGTCGTGCTGTCGCGGTATCTGATCGCTGGGAACGCATCTTCGGCGGCATCCTGAAGATAGATTGAAATACATAATCAATATTGAATATGATACGATATCATCAAAGAAGGACAAAACTTTATTCAAGCAAAATAAACATTCAATAGATAAGGATTTGCAAAACAGATATTTAAAATGTTTCTTAGCTGCGATTGAGTAAACTCTCAGCCTAAATCCTATTTCCTAAAGCAAGCTCGTAGCAGTACTTTAGGCGAGCACAACTACAAAATTGTACTACTTCCGAATCTAGACCTGCATGGGCCACTACTAAAAATGTGTCACAACCCGCACCCAGATAATCGGGCACGAGTACGTGGTTAAGCCTAGCCTACGCCGCAGAATCGGTGGTAGAACGCTGTCTGGGTCATTTCTAACTATCTAACATCTCAATAATATAATATGGTACCTTTTAATCATCTCAACTCCAAACAGACGAACAATATGGTATCTCACAAGTATGATTAATGTCAATCACAAAAAAAAATAAGGAAGATAATGCACGAATAGAATAGCGAATGAAAGAATAAGATACAATCCACAATCTGAAATAATATAAAAACTGTGAATCTCCATAAATATAATAGTCTAATACAATCCAACACAAATAAACTAGACCTCCTTGGGCTCTGCAACTAAGTCCTCCTGGTATATAGGAGTATCCTCTATAGGTACGCCGTCCTACGGCCTGTAGAATGTGGGACACTGCTCTATAAGCCAGTCATCTGGAAAATATATCCAGTCAAGATTGGAATAAAGTACATACCTCTGAAAGCAGTTTCAATAGCATAATCGAGCATATAAAATAGATAATAAAAATGAAATACAAGATCAATAAACATATGAATGAATAAACAATAGATATACAGGTAATATACGAGAATATAGATCAACAATATGAATATTTGCAATATGATGAAATAACTGCCATCTAGCTAATGTGCCTCAGAATACAAGTTCATTATGTGATCGGTTTGGGTGAACATGATCAGGTAAGATGATTACAAGTAAGGTATGTATCCAAAATGTACACAATGTAACAATAGGGCTTTGATCACATAATCAACTCCTACTCTCCCATCCCTAACTAATACCAATGGATCCAATCACGACACGCTACGAACACGAAATATAACTACTGAACACGAGCATTGGGTATACACGAATATCATAACCACTGAACACGAGCATTGGGTGTACAAAATTAAGCACACTGAACACGAGCAGTGTATGAACATGAAATATAAATCAATGCCCAATATACACGAAAAAAATATGCACACGAGTACCCGCTGAACATGGTAGGGGATAACATCTCCTGACGGGATCCATGTAGTACAAATCCATGAAATATTATGTCAGAATCAAGTATACAATTCTAGAATATGCATATATATAATATTATGAATTGAAAACTATCAGAGAAAAGTACTCGCCTGAAGTCTTGACCAAGGTGTGTCTCTCGATGCCCAAGCTGGTGTCACACAGACTTATATATGGTATATTGCATCAATACAAGGTTTAAGAATGAAAAATCAGTTAAGTTGATATAATTCTAGGTCAATAAGCCATTTTTAAGTCAAACTGACTAAATGTAGGGTGCAAGAGTCTAACACTACGACACTAAGTCAATACGCTACGAAACTAAGCTATACTAGCTAATCTATGATACTATAAAATACACCAAAATACCGTATCTCAAGATACGCAAGTTTAATTATATGAAAATAGTACTTTAGATATATATACAAGTCAATATACTTAATACTATAACAAATAAATAAAATAGGATACCTTGGCCTTGCACCAATGCATATTACACTTACCTCGATTCCCAAACTCAATACCTTGGTATTCGACCCAATACCTTGGTATTACCTTGGTATCCCGAGGTAATCCAAAACTCTAACATATAGCTAATACACAAATATATAACCCCAAACTAATATACTAACTATCTAATGTATCTAAACTACTAACATATATATACCATACTACATATATACCTACCACAATACAATACCACAACTAATACAAGATATAAGTATAAATAGCTAACTATCTACATATAAAGTATATAACTAACTAAAAAATATAACAAATAGTATACATATCTAACTTAATCAATACTTATACACATAGATACATATGTAGCTAAATATTTATTAACATTCTAACCAATGTAACTAACAACTAATCTACTAACCATAACCCAATTACCGGACACCCAAAACCTCAACTAACCCAAACCGCAATAATACCCAACTACTTCTAAGACACTGATACCTGAAACTAACTGAAACCTCTACTGATAGGGATACAGCTTCCTATTTATTGAACTATGCACTACACATAAACACTGATACCTGAATACAACTGAACCAAATACCTGATACCTGTGCACTCTCCTTGGTTTGCACTGTACAGAAACTACCTTTGCTGTGAACTCTTTGCTGATGGTGTCTATTGCTCGACTGCACACCACAGAAACTGCTACTTCTACTGCTCAGTGCAGTAGTTGCACCTTCCTGTAGCAACTGCTAAGCAGTCCACTGCTGGTTGATGCCCAGTGTAGGAGTATCCAGCTCGCTATTAGTGCAATGGCTTTCCCTCTTTTACGAGCTGCAGGTAGTATAGCTGTGCACGATACTGTACCCAATCTGCTACTGCCTCTTCAAGGACCCGAGCTCCTCTCCCTTGCACTGATATAGCACAGTGCCACTGCTCAATGTGCGGCTGTACAGTTGATCTGTTGCACGATGCCACCCCCTTAGCTGCCACTGAATGCCGAGTGTCCCCTCACCTGCTGTGAACTATTGAGCGACCCTCTTACACACACAAACTCACAGACAACCACTCAACCACAAATGCACATCTATGTACACTGCTATATATATATATATACACACACACTCTTACACATAATCACACACAAATATGTATATATACAGTAACCCCTAATACCCCTATATATATACACACACACACACACACACACACACACACACATGTATATATATATATATATATATATATATATATATATATATATATATATATATATATCCAAATACACTTTTATATACATACATACATACATATATTATATAAATATTGTATAGATATATAAATACACATGTACATATAGAATTTAGAGCAAAACACTAAACACGTGGAGTGCACCACACCCGTATTACACTAACTCTATGATACACTTGCGATACAGCCCCAACACACAACCAAAAGCATCTCGGAGGATATAAGTAAGTCTAATACACTAAATATGAGCAATATGTATAGTAATTAGCTCAACTACGTGTTCGTGTCACAATGTGATATGTACAAGGCCCCGTGTCAGAGGAAAACCCCCAAAATTAACCCGTTTCGTCAAATAATGAGATACGGCCTACACGTACCCAATTGTGGACTCGACACTAGTCATAAACAAACAATCATAGGTTATATTGATCTATTAGACTAAATGATAAACTCCACATGTGCCAATCTCGGAATTTCCCTAAAATTGGCACATAAATGCATATAACTTCTACCATAGGTCTCCTATGAACCAAAAACCAATTCCTATGGGTAGCCTATGCATGTGGGTTGGTTCTCATGGTTAAATCTCATATTTATAGTCTACTAGAAGAGGAAAAACTAAAATATATCTATTGGGAGATGGATTCCCAATAAAAAGTCCCTAAATGGAATGTAGCTTATCTTCTTGTAGATCTTGGCATCCTCTTTGTTGCTCCTTGCTTCCTTCTTGTAGATCCTTGATATAGAAGCCTCCAATGAAGAATAAGAAAAAAATTTGTGAAGAATTTGGTGGCGGAATGGTGAGGGAAAAAAGGAAATTAGAAAAGGGAAAACTAGATCTAATAGAATTGGGAATGAAATAAAATGAGACACTCTCTCTCCTCCCTCTATGGTGGCTGGCCCTAGCCCTCTCTCCTAGCTAGTATGAAATGTCCTAATTACCCCTTGGGGTCTCTCATAAAGAAATTAATTAGGAAAGAAAGGTTCTAGTCTAATGGTTTCACTAATTAATACAACTTCCTAATCCATGGGCCTATTTCATGGGCTCAATCTAAACTCATATGAAATATTGGTTCATGCATCTAATTAAATACGTTAGGTCCACTACACAAGTCTAAATAATTCTATAACTAGCAATAATTAAATAATACAATAATTAAATAATCATGCATGCATAATATTTAAATACAATAAATCCTAAATTTAAAATACCCATGTCAATTACCAAACTATCCTTAAATAAAAATGTGAGGGTGACACCATATTATCTATCATTTCAGTTTCTTCTGAAGGATAATAGATGACAATAGGCTGCAATTCGCTAGTCAAGCATTTTATCGATTCTGTGACAAGAATCGAATCCAGAATATTGCATCTACGGCCTACAATCCAGCAACCAATGGCTTAGCGTAATCCTTCAACAAGACCATAATTAAAATCCTTAAAAAGTTTGTCTCGTCCAACGAATGCGATTGGAATGAGAAACTCAGATAGTGTTTATGGGCTTATCATACAACAGTGTGAACTCCAACTGGTTGTACACCATTCTCTTTGGTCTACGAATGTGAAGTAGTTCTTTCGCTCAAAATTCAGATACCTTCTCTTAGAATAGCCATTACTAATGAGCTAACAGTAGAGAATAATAATCGATTGTGCCTGCAAGAATTAGAAGCATTGGATAAAAAGTTTGTGAACGCTCAACATCGTAGTAAGCTATACCAAGCATGCATTTCCAGAGCATTTAATCGAAAGGTCAATGAAAGAATATTCTAGGTCGGTGAATTGGTCCTTACAGGAGACCTATGATCACAACCCATAAGAGCAAAGACAAATTCTAAGCTAAATAAGAAGGTCCTTATGTGGTGGAGATAGTATTCTTAAACAGAGCTTACATGATTGTTAAGGCTAATGGAGACTTGATAATGATGCCTATCAATGATAAATTCCTCAAGAAGTATTATGTCTAAGCACAACAGATTTGATAATGATGCCTATCAACAACAAATTCCTCAAGAACTATTATGTCTAAGCACAACATATTAATTTAAACGATAAATTCCTCAAGAAGTATTATGTCTAAGAAATAGTCGAAGTCCTACCCGTGTTAATTCCAACTTGTGAAGGAGCAGTCAATCCATCAACCTCCTTGATTCTCTATTCAGAGGCATCTTATGAAGCCATGAAAACGAAGACAAGTTTGCATGAAGAAGTAAAGAATCGAGCAAGCAACTCTATTATTTATATATAGGAAAATGACGGTTCAGAGTTTCACGCACCTCTCCAGTAAAATGAGGTGACGATTGGTTTTCCAAGCAAAGAGCGAAATTCGAAACACTAAGTGTAACGGTTGGAATTCTGAATATTGAATTAGAAATTTTCACATGCACACATTGACTTATTAACTGAAGAGGTATTATAATAAGCAAAATAGAATACGCGTATTATTTAGTTGGTATAACTGTGCATAAATATGCACACTATTTGGATAACAGAAGAGATGTAGAGTGCGCAATACTCGGTCTATTTCAAAGCATATTTTTGTGAAGGTAAAAATAACAAGAATCACTCATCAGCAATACAGTACAATAAAGTCAAAACAATTTTATTTATATTTAATCATGATTATATATGATGGAGATGTATCACAGCTAGATTTTTATTCTAAAAAATGATTATATATATGGAAATCTATTACATCCGAATTTTCATATGATAGGGATCTATCACAGAGACATCCCCATCTCGGTGTCCCGTCTGCTCTGATATCGATGAATTAAGGCACATAAGAAATAAGATTCTCAGTGCAAACCATAATACATGGAAAAGAAATCTGTGTTGCGGACAAGCGAGGATGCTACATAGGACTGGGCCTGTTTAAATTAGTACGGACCCATTTTTGTCCTGACTCGATGGAGGACATGGCGAGTCAAACGAAAGCTGTTCCGCCATCACCATCCATCGCCACTGCTAGAAGTCTCGGTTGGGGATTTCAATCAAAACCTTGTAATCAGCACAAGGGCCATGTTAAAAGAGTAATTCCAGTGAGTCGAATTTAAAGACAATGAACAGACTTCTAGGTAATTAATCATTTCAACATGAACGACGAAGCCTATGATATCCTTCAATGCTCCATCACACAAAGAGCTCAACAACAACATCTTTGGGAAGCGTCTCCTCTTGCGTCTTCTCGGTTGCCACCAAAGCCAGTGGTGCCAAGCTATTTTGGTCACCTTCTTAGACCTAAACTTAACAATAACCATACTCAAGTCTCATAGCAATAAGGAGATAAGTCTGGGAGTGTTGGTAAAAAAAATTCTCCTATTTGTAGAAGATAACATGCCAAGTGTAGCATAACTCTCGAAAATTGCTCCTAAAAAAGCTGCATGTATCTCCTTAAAAGTTGTCTGCATCTCCTTAAAGATCGCATCAAACCAAGGAACAAGTCAAAAGAATAAATTGACAAGATACGTGCCAGTCAGACCTATAACCACGTCTACAAAATTGTTAGGATTCTGCCTTGAGTGCGCGCACAAATATCTCAACAACATTTATGCTTCTAATTCAAAGCATTTTGAATTCATCTGAACAAATTCAAAAACTTTGAAGGGGTTCTTATAGAAGCATAAAGAGTGCATCTTATGAAGAGGGCACAGTTTTCTACAAATAAACTTAACAAAGGAAGAATGACGCACTTTCTCTCTATTTAGAGGATGACGTACTTTCTTTCTATTTCAAAGGTTGGCGCACTATTCAGAGAACAGAAAAGTGGTGCACTTTCAAGATGCTTTCATCAGTGCATACAGGCGTATAATTTACATGTCTACTTTTCCTCAGAGCATTAAATGCGACGAATCTGGCAGGATAGGACAAAACCCGAAGAGTCAGAAGTCATTAATACAGCTGGAGTGCGGCACACAGACCTATGTTGTCGTTCAGTGACCCAGCCGCCGTGCCAAAATTTTCAAAAGTGTGCCGCTATGCCAATTTTATTAAAAGTGCGCCGTTGTGCCAAATTTTTTAAAAGAGCGCCGCTGTGCCAACTTCATCAAAAGTACGCCGCTGTGCCAATTTCATCAAAAGAATGCCGTTGTGCCAATTTTTTCAAAAGTGCACCGCTGTGCCAACTTCATCAAAAGCGTGCCGCTGTGCCAATTTTATCAAATGTTCGTCGTTGTGCCAATTTTTTCAAAAGTATGCCGCTATGCCAACTTAAACAAATGTGCGCCGCTGTGCCAACTTCATCAAAAGTGCTCCGCTGTACCAACTTCATCAAAAGTGCATTGATGTGCCAATTTTTTCGCAAGTTCTCCGCTGTGCCAACATCATCAAAAGTGCGTCGTTTTGCCAACTTCTAAAAATGCGCCATCACAGCTAATTTTATCAAAAATGTGCCATTACGGCTACTTCTTTAAGAGAGCGCTTGTATAGCTAATCTGTCCAAAAGTGTGCCAGTCTCGAGACCATTTTTAAAGTGCGCATACTATTCTAACTGACAGTGAGCAGTTATGAGTGCGTGTCTTACATGCCATGCTTCTCATAAAAAGTGTATAAATAATTGTCTCCCACGACCTATGCTTTTCTCGTATAGGAAGCTACGTGTCAAGCAAGCAGCAAGTTCTGTACCCACTCATTCAGAACATAGGGTGTTAGTCCACCAAAGTGCGCACACAATGGTAAAATAGTACAGACTGTCCAAAGTGTGTGCAAACTCTTATAATCGCTCATAAACTCTATAAATAGAGACACAGAAACATGGATGGGGCTGGAATTTTTAAGTCTTTAAAATTCAAGAACAGAAGGAGAGAGAGAGAGAAGCTGCTTATGTCGTTGTTGCCAAAGCTTTCTTATTGTTCAACTCTCCAAGTTGTTAACAACAGTCCCTCCATTTCTTCATCGTCGAGTGGTCCAAGGAGTAAAGTGATCGTCCGTAGATCAGATCTTCACAGCTATACTTCTCCAGAATCAACTGTACATAGCTTACTGTTTAGGATCTTTTTGTACTTTTCTTTCTTTTCAATAGTTTGTAATACAAAAGTTTTGTATAAACTTTTTTTCACAAATACATAAGAACAATTTGAATTTCATCAAAGCACACACATCGGGGGATACCGTACGTACCTTTTAGTACTATCAGTGTTAGTTGGTTAGTCTGATTTGTTAGGATAACATTCGATCAAAAAATTACTACATATAAAATAATTTTCAAGAGTCCTATTTTGACCATCGATTTGATCATAATTTATTTAGAATTAATCTACAAAATTTAGCATGATTTGGCTCGAGTTATAAGGGATCATACCAGTGTAGTTATTTTTGAATTCGACCAAATAGGAAGAATGATATCATTGCACGAAGATAATTTTGCAATCAACACTTTTTTGTGGATATCCTATGTTTACTGCCAAAACCATCGGCTATAGTCGATCAGCAGTCTTCGTTGAGCGAGGGTTCATCAATGTTTCACGATGGCGAAGGTAAAGAAGACTCTTGGTGCTAGCAGAGCACAACAATCCCTTATGGTTGTCGCTACTGCTACTCCTCCTTTCTTCTCGGTGGATCGCTTTGGCACAGACATGGTCGTTCAACATAAAGGTGATAAAATTGAGGCAGGGCTTGGGGTGGTTTAAAGCGGCTGTCAGAATAGCCGGGGGTAACTCCGGTCAAGCTTGGATGCCACGATAGAGTAGTTGTTGGTGCTATGTTCGTTGCAACTGTCGATGAGTCTTCTATAGTTCGATACTAACATGGCATTATCCAGTTGAGGCAAGGATGCTAGGTAGGTCAAGTGAATGTGTCAAGGAGAAGTCGGGAAAGAGGGAGGGGGCATGGGATTCAATTTTGTAAGGAGGCTAGTTGTTCTTGGGTGGAGGGTCGCAGGGACTGGGGTGATGGGAAAGAAACATAGTAAACACCGATTTATATTAAATATGGGCGACGAATTATTGGGTTTAGCAGTGGGTTAATGAGTTAGGGTTTTAGTTCTTATCGGTAGGGGAGTGATTGAATTTGTTTTAGGACTGGGATTTAGTTAGTTAGGGAACTGGGATTATTTATTAAAAGGCTTTGGGATCAAAAGAATGGTTGTGGCTTAATCAGTGAGCTTTAGGTGATTAAGTTAGGAATTAGGGAAATGGGTTTAGGGAATAGTTTTAGAAGAATGATTTGTTAGGTTTTTTAGGATTTTCATTAGAATGGGTTTAGGAGAATTACGGTTGATGGATTCTTGGTCTTAATCATTTCATTCATTCCTTATTCTTAATAATAAAAATCTAGTACCAGTTAATTATACCATATATATATATATATATATATATATATATATATATATATATATATATATATATGTACAAGCATGCCATATAGTGCAACTCTCGACGAAGTATTGGATCACGTGCCCCTCTCGACGAAGTGCTCCGTGTCTACAAGTAATGGACCTAGTCAACGAGGTTATATGTACTTTGGAATCCTCCCCTACTCAATAACATTTATCTTAGTAGTTTATCCTCGATCCCCGAGTCATGGACTCATGATCGATCCTATATACCGTAGGTAAGAAAGATGGCCATAGTTAGAGTTGAATCCACAGCGGACTCTCTTGGCACCAGATGGACCAATCGACCCCTCAGACCAAATCAATGTCGAGATGCAAGAGACTTAAACGAGAAACATAAGCACAACATATCCACCATGTCAAGGCAAAAAATATGGAATATGGGTATATACGAGTTCAGGTGAAAAAACGAGTACAAGTACATGAGTACAAGATGCAAATTCAAGAACTTTATGAGCTCACATAATTCTTAACTATCATCCTTCAACAAACTTGTCATTTTGTAAGATTAAAGCATTATTAATTATTAACATACTATGTACTTGCATGCAAAAATAAAAATGAGAAGAAAAGTACGTTGAAATAAAATCAATTAAAAATATTTTAACCATAGACCGATACACAGACTTTGGAAATAAAATCAATCAAAAACATTTTAATAATAGCCTAAAACAAAAAAATGGAAATAAAATCAAACAACAATATTTTAATCATAGATTAAAACATAGACATTGGAAATAAACATCATTTTAATCATAAGACCAAACAGAGAAGTGTGTAAAAAGAAATAAACTAATATGAATAGATTAAAGATAATCCATGTAAAAAAAGTAAAAAAAAAAAAATTCAAATAAATCAATGGGCATTGAGAATTAGAGATCCAAATTTTTTTATACATCTATGTTTTTTTAGGCAATATGTACTTGATCATATTAAAAAAAAAACTATAAATGATGGATTGTACAAATCTTGGGTTACAAACATTTTTAAACATTTTTAGATATTTTCAAAAATTGATAAATATTCTCAACGTCTCTTCCATTTTCAATAATTATAAAGTAGAAAAATGAACCAACCTAAATACAGGAGAAGCTTGGGAACATTATTTTCTTTTCTTTCCTTTCAAAGAAAACTGTAGAACAGACAGTAGAAAAGGAAGGGAGGGAGTATTTATTGGAAGAGATTTTATAGAATAATGTGGATTTGATATCAAAATAGTTAGAAAAAATATCCAATTTATTTTCTGTTATGTTGAAGTAGTAAAGAAAAGATTAGAGAAAGAGAGAGAGAGAAGGTGGTTATACGTAAGAGAGGCGGAAGTTCAAACAATTTTAAATTTTAAATTAGTATAATCTAAATGAGCATATTATCCATATATAAATATATTCTTACTTAATAATCTATATAATCCAAATATTCCTAGTATTTGGATTATATAATAGTATAGATGCATACATTTAATTACTAATTACTAGAAAATTAGGGAAGATTATACCTATTAGTTATATATCTCAATCCATTTAAGCAAATTTAACCAAAATGAACCTAATGTAATAAAGTGAGCCGTCGATATCCCATGTGTCTAAAAAAATCTGATAAAGAAAGAAATAAGCCAATAAAGACTAGATGAATGAGTACAGTAAGTACCAAAATATAACAGTAAATATGAGAGATAACTAAATCCAAATTTGACTCTAAAGATACTTGGATCCAATAGTGTCCTACCACTACTCAACAATGGTACTCGTCGAGGTTAACCTCCGGATAAACATGCTTACCTGAACCTGGAAGAGAATCGGATCCTCAGAACAACGTAGTAAGATACAAAAAATGTGTCAAAAGTAAAATAACATTTTTTAGATGAGGATAATGTAGTTGAGGATAATGTTTGTACACATGACCTATCAGTCTAGGGGGAACAACCAACAAGTAGCATTTTTTAGATGTACTAGCAACTAAAGGGTACAACCACAAGAATACTCCTATTGAGTGCTTATGGACAACGAATAAAGTAGCATGTATCAGAACTCATGAGCCTAATAACTATCATCCCCACTCAATGATATTGCATAAGTCATGTCCATGACACGTCCAACCAAGATCTAATATTTATCAATAAGTCACGAGGTCCATAAGTCTATGAATAAATCTATAATGAGAAATCCCATACAAATAAACATTATAAATGGTACATGTCCTAATCATCCCGAAGATGAGTCAAAAAGGGGTATGTGCCCTAATATGAATACAAAAGTGAATGTGTCCTGATTTAATTTTTGTATTCATAAGTTACAACAAAATATTCAAATGGTCAGTAACATATATTTTATAAGCATTCAAATTATCTACAGCTAGAATCGACCCCCCTCGGCACTAACGGTAGATCATACCCCAGTCTTCTCGGGCGCCCGGATTCAATCCACAAATCATAATAATATTTATAATAAAAATAAAATTATTTATAAATTAACTGGAATACAAACTTTTTGGAATTCAAAACTTGCAAAGAAAAAAGTAAATAGAAACATAAACATAAACTACTTTCTTCTCTTTGCAATCTTCTTTTTAAGTTTCGATTTTCAGAAAGATTGTATTCTGATTACATAAGACCAATAAGGACACTAATCGATTCTTGATCTAAGTTTGTTTCAATCTTGATCCATCTTTGTAACCTCAAAAATAACAATCTTAAAGCAAGATCCAACAACAAAGATGGAGAATCGCGCAAGTCTTCTCGATACAACTTTTCACAAACTTAAGAAGTTTGATAGGGAGAACTTCAATATCTGGAAGAGAAAAATCAGTCTTAATCTTTAACTCGTAAACGTCCATTACGTGTTGACAGATTCTGAACCAACTGTTCCAATAACGGATGATGCATAGAAGTTAGAAAAGGCTATTACCAAGTAACAAAGATTTGAAGAAAGACGATAACTTGTCACTACAAAATTAATATATATTAGCGACACCTAAAAATGTCGCTAATAGGTAAAAAAAATCGCTAAAATTAATTAGCGACGTTAGCAACATTTTGGTGTTATCGCGTATTTCATGGCCGCTGACAACAAATACGTCGCTATTCATCGCTATAGCGACGTATATTTGCGACGTGCTGACATCGCAAATTATTTTGACATTAGCGACATCTTGCGATGCGACGTTAGTAAATTAGTGACATAAAATATTTTAGCTAAACGTCACCATGTTAGTGACATTATGAGCGACATATTGCTACAACAATGTTGACATGGCAAAATTTGCAATGTCAGCTTATTAGCAACGTGTCGCGACATTCTGCGACGTCCATGGTAAAAGCTAGCGACGTTCCAATACATGTTAGTGATGTAACCTTATGTCGCTACACGTCGGATAAAGTCGCAAAACTTCGCTAAATTGTAAAAAAATTTTAAAAAAAAATACAGTTTGTATAATATTTTCCATCAAAACTTTACCTGCAGTTATGAAATCACAGTTTATATAAATTGACCCAGAGCAACCCTCCATTTAATTCCCTGGATTCGTCGGCCCCTTCGATGGAACACTCAACATTGGTAAATTTACGTACAGTTAATATGAATAATAAACTAAACTCACATAGAAAAAAATCTACAAACTTATATTACACTAAATACGTCCCAAGGATTCGATGAATAAATTTAAAATAAGTGTCAGATGCATCTCAGAATATAATAAAAATTATGAAATAAATACATCAAAGAACCAAAAATAGGCCAATACAAACAAACATACTGAAAACTCTCCAAACAAGGACTACTGCTGAACAGGAGGAGGAGGAACATAGCCGCGCATCTGGGATAGAAGGAACTCATACTGCTGTTGTGAAACCATCACCGATGATGAGGGATGAGGCAGTGTAATCGGTGGACTCGATGTTAATACGACAAAATATGAGGACGTATCTGCCCTAATGCTAACAGTCGAGCATTGTATGAATCCATGGCAAATACCAGTGTCATCATACTGTTCTGAGCCATTGCATCATCGTCAGTCGATCTCCTATGGTGGCTTGCGTCCCCTGGATCTCCATCATGTTATGATCTGTCGACGTAGGAAGTTGATTAATGCTATGATCCGTCCTCTCGCTTAGAGCCCTCAAGTCCGTGATGTTGCGCTCGAGCATATCCAATCGTGCGATGAGCGTCGCATCGTCAGTCTATGACTGAGATTGGGATGCTCCAAAATCCTTTGTAGCATCTCATCACACAGATCAACAACCAGGTAGGCAACGCTCTTCGAGACTCGAACCGACTCCTGTAAGGGCTGTGGGAAATACACACTAGTAGAGGGGGCCCTGGATAACTATGTCGCAACAAAGGCGTCATAGGACCTCGTACCGTAGTATGTACCCCTTTGATGACCACCAAGAATAGTCATCCAGAGCTTGTCCCCCGACGGAGCTGAAGAGGGCTGCGAGAAAGTACCAGCCCCTCCCTCTGTAGGTATACTAGCAGTCGCCCGCTCACTTAGCCTAAGATATTCGTCCTAGAAAAGTAGTTGCTAATGTCTAAGCTACTTATTACTAACTATAATCTATATGCATATTTACTAAGTTATATTAAAATTAATATAAGGTTGTAAAACATACATAGGTCTGCGTGGCCCTCTCATCGATGAGCTTTTTACCCTTCCGATGGGTGGCCAGAAAGACAGTTACCAGATTGGCGTCCTTACCTTTATGTACCTATTAAAAATATATTATTTATTATTAAAATTAAATATTTTATTCTACTTTCATTAAAATAATATATACTTATTAGAATACATACAAGACGACAAAAATGTTCCGTCATAGAAATGTAGTCACCACATAACTTACATGCCTTTGACCTGACGGCCTTCGCCTTCTCCAACCTTTTCTTATATCTGGGATCGTCGAATCTAGCCTTCATCGTAGTCCACTACTCAAGCGTGATCCAACCGTCGATCAGTTTTACGGAGCGATCATGATCTTTTTGATCGTTGATCGCATCACGGATCGGCTTGGCAGTGACGACAAAAATCTTCTTCTCGATCTTTTCAGCCCGGCGTGGTAGATAAAAGTAGGTTTTTTACGAGAAGTAAAATAGAGAATTATATAATAAATAATTATTGATATTAAAAGAAAATATATTTTTACCTTTAAGTAGGCAAACCAGAATGCCTTTCTATCTTCAGGAGCTTATGAGTAGTTGATCCATGTTTCACCATAGTTCTGGCTCAAAACACTCCCAGTGTTCTCTGTGCCACCGTGGGACGATATCTATACAACGATAATTAAATTCATGAATATATTGATATAATCATTTGGAAAAATCTTTAACTAATTAACTAACTTCGTTGGCCAGTCGATCCAAATCTCCATCCTCGTCTCGTCTGGAGGCGCGCATGGAGGATCACTTTGATTCAAAGACAGAGTTGTACTCATCAGTGTACAAACTGGTACTCTCTATATTGTGTGCAAGTCTTCTCAACTGTCTGATTGAAACCTTACCCCAAGTCTAACTTACCTAAACTGAAACCTTAACTTAAGCTCATATATCAGTTTATACTGATACCTCAATAACTTACTTGCACAACTGCCACCTCTAGAGATAACTACATGCACACTTTGTATTACCTAGTCTCTACATATTTGCAGGTTAGTTCACTAGCTACTGCTGCTCACAGTTCAACAGAACTGCTGATGTCCTAGTGTGCATCAGTGCACAGAGTGCATTGATGCACTGATACTGCTACTTGGCTCGAATATAAGTGTAGGTAACTCCCCTCCCTCATAACTCTAATACAATATACTATATAACAAGTACTAACTAACTGCTATCAGTAGAATCTAACTGATAACTTAGCTTTGGTACTAATACCTTAGTATAACTCTCAACCAACTACTACTAATATTCAACCAGTTGATACACTAACTGACTAAAACATAACTGATCTAATACACTTAACTGAATTTCCTTAATAACTAACTGCCACTACAACTGATGTATACAACTAAGCTAATTGTTACCATACTAACTAATAAACTTCTACTCAATGACTGAAACTAACCGATACTAATCCTAGCTCACAATTACTTATACTAACTTCTACTACTAATGTTCCTACACTAACAATAGGTTGCATGGATACCCCACTCCTCACTGATCCACACTTACCTGTGTAGTAGTGCACTAAAATCGAGCCTATGCCCTCAACTCTCTCCCTGGCCAGCTGTATACACATTTTACTATTTTTTTCCCTGTTTGCAATGGCTCAAAACTGCAACTGCAACTGTTGTCCCTATAGTTGCACTGTATTTGTTGATGTCACTCTTCCTAATCACCAGATGCATATGCACTCAAGCATGGGTGCATACTGTGCTCTGTCCAATTACAAACTAACCCTCTCCCCTTGCTACTACTACTTTACCCGAGTACTCCAATGCCCCTGTAGACCGGACCCTTCACCCTTCATCCAACACACCACATAACACATACCCAACCCAAAAACTGATACCCAAGTATAAAGAGGTATTAGCACACTCACTAATGCCTGATACACACGGACACTGATATGGGTACACACAAATTCTGATGCACACTGATCCCTAAAATCAAACACATATGAATATATCTATCTATATATGTATAAACACTTATATTACAATATTATATATATATATATATATATATATATATATATATATATATATATATATATATATATGATACATTAGAGACATTTAATCAAACACTAAGAGTATTCACTTAGGAAATCGTGATACCCTCAACTAAGAAGCCAAAATCCTAATTTATCCACGATAATCATTACTACAAATCAAATATATAGTATTATCACTATTAGAACTAGCTACAACAGGAATTAAGAAGAAATTATACAAAATGCCCAACGTAGGGCTCCGTATCTCACCGTATCACAAAATACCATGATACGGCCTACACATTTCTTTTTGTGGACACGTACCTAGTCCCATAACCCCGATCTTAAGTCTAATTAGATCTAATTGGTCTCATGACACATAATTGATGTGTCAATTTCGTAATTCCCCTAAAATACACATAAATTACTATAAAGAATTCATAATACATAACCAATTGATCTAGAACTTGTTCCTATAAGTAGTTTATGCCATAGGATCATTCCTAATGGTCAAATGCATGATTTAGGGGCTACAATGAGAAGGAAGTCATAATTTACCAATTGATAGATGGATTTTTAATGAAAATACGAGTGGACACGATCCGGACATGATCTCTCCGATATGGCTCCTCCTCCTCCTCCTCCTTGTGTTCCTTGCTTCTCCAAGCTCCAAAGTTCCTTGAGGAATGAGAATGGAAGAAAATTTTAAGTGAATTGATGGTGAATTGATAGAGGGGTAAGGGAATTGGGGATCTATGAATTGGGGATCTCAAAAATGGATGAACAAATAAAGTGGAGAGAGAGAGAGAAGAGGCTAATAACATGGCTAGCCCCCTTCTCCCTTCCCTAAGTAACATGTAATTGTCCAGTATGCCCTCCCATGGTTAATTGTGAGAAATAATTAAGGGTAGATATTATGGGAATTCTCTAACTAATTGTAATTAAGCCAATTCTTCTTAATTAATTAGTGTGAATGGTCTAATGGGCTTGGGTCCATATTGGGCTCACTAGTTTTAATAACAAGTCTAATTGGTTCACAAGTGTCAAATCTAATTAATAGGCTAGTCCACTAATTAATAAATAAATAAATAATACAAGGCACAATTAAATATATAACATACTAATAAATAATATTTTTCCTAAAAATTAAATACACATTCCAAATTGCCAAACTATCCCTAGTTAAAAAAGTGAGGGTACCAATTCTACCCACCTTAGAAAAAATTTTGCCCTTAAAATTAAGGAAGAAACTAACTACCAAAATTAATCAATACAAGCAAGAAAGAATTATACCTCATGGCTTAAACAGATAAGGATATCGCTTGCGCATCTCGACCTCTCACTTCCAAGTACTCTCTCTTGGCGAGTGATGCCTCCATGCGATACATACCAAAAGAATCATCTGGTTTTACAGCATCTTCTTCCTGTGATCCAGAATCTCCACGGGCTGCTCTAGGTAGCTGAGAGTCGGACCAACCTCGATCTCCGAGTGATCTAGTACATGGCTAGGATCTGGAACGTACTGTCTCAACTGTGACACATGGAACGCGTTATGCACTCCCTCTAGTATATGCGACAAGTCTAGTCGGTAAGCCACTGCACTAACCCTCTCAAGAACACCGAAGGGTCCGATGTACCATGGACTAAGCTTCCCACCTCAACCAAAGCGAATCGTGTCCCTAGTCGAAAAAATCCTCAAGAATGCCAGATCGCCAACCTGGCACGAAATACAGCCTTAGCACTCAAACTATAGCAATCAATCATAAGCAATACAAAACAAAATCTATACCTCAAACTCCAATGGTCTCCGGTGACTATCGGCCCAATGTCGTTGTCTGTCCTGCGCCATCCGAAGTCTATCCCTGATGATCTTCACCTTATCAGCTACATCCAAAACTATCTCTGGTCCCAATAAGGCTCTCTCACAAATATCATCCTAAGATAATGGAGTACGGCATCTCCGTCTATATAGTTCCTTAAATGGTGACATCTTGATACTGGCCTGGTAGATATTATTATGAGTAAACTCTATCAGGTGAAGATGATCCTCCAAAGAGCCTCCAAAATCAAAAAGCAGGTGCGTAGCATATCCTTGAGGGTCTGGATATTCCTCTCTGACTACCCAACCATCTGAGGGTGATATGCGGAACTCAGCTTGAGCTGGGTGCCCAAGCTAGCCTACAAACTCCTCCAGAAGTAGGATATGAAGTGACTATCCCGATCAGAGATGATGCTCACATAAAATTCATGTAATCTGACTATCTGATGCACATATATCTCCGCGATCTTCTCCGTAGATGTACCCACTTTAAATGGCAAGAAGTGAGCTGGTTTGGTCAACTTGTCTATGATGACCCAAATCGTGCCTTTCCCTCCTGGAGAAAGCGAAAGTCCTGATACAAAGTCCATCGTCACATACTCCCACTTCCACTCTGGAATGGGTAAAGGCTGAAGCAATCCACTTGACCTCTGTCTTTTCTCCTTTACCTGCTGGCATACCAAATATCTGGATATGAAACTAGCCACCTCCCGTTTTATACCATACCACCAAACATGATCTCTCATATCCCTATACATCTTGTTGGCCCCTGGATGCATAGAGTACTGAGATCGATGGGCTCCTGAATAACCATCTCGTACAACGCTTCACTCGGCACACATAATCTGGTACTATGCCACAATGATCCATCCTTTGTAATACTGAAGTCCTCTACCAATTATATTCGGACCAATGCTCTGATGCTTCTCAGAGACTCATCCTCGAACTGTGTAGCTCTGATTCGGTCCATCAACTCTGACCGTACCTGGAGCCCCCATATCTATGTCGTGACTCTAGGAACTAGAACCTCAATACCCAAGCTATCAAAATTAGTCAATAAATATTTGTCCCTTGTCAAATACATAGCCACTGGATACCTACTCAAGGCATCATCGACTACGTTGGCCTTTCTTGGACGATACTACAAAGAAAGGTCAAAGTCCTTCATCAACTCCAACCATCGCCTATGCCTCATATTGAGCTCCTTTTGTGTAAACACATATTTAAAACTCTTGTGATATATAAAGATCTCTACTCGCTCCCCATACAAGTAGTGCTTCCACAGCTTAAGAGCAAAAATAACTACTGCCAACTCCAAGTCATGGGTAGAATAATTTTTCTCATGCGGGCATAATTGTCTGAAAGCATAGGCAATCACCTTCTTATTCTGCTGCAACACATAACCCAAACCCTTACCTGAAGCACATTGTACATAGAAAATCCTCTTGTCCCCAATGGCAACGTCAATACTGAAGCTGTAGTCAACCTCTTCTTTAGCTCCTCAAAAGTAGCCCGACAATCCTTAGTCCAGACAAATTCTATGTCCTTCCTGGTGAGCCTAGTCATCGGCTCTGCATTCTTGGAAAAATTCAGAACAAATCTCTGATAGTAGCCTGCCAATCCAAGAAAGCTCCTAATCTCTACCACTGAACTCGGGGTAGACCACGACTCAACTGCTAAAATCTTCTTCGGGTCTACTGAGATCCCATCTCTAGTAATAACATGCCAGAGGAATTTGACCTTATTAAGGAAGAACTCATACTTTAAAATCTTGTCATACAGTTTCTCCTTCCTGAGGGTATCCAAAACTATCCTCAGGTGCTTCTCATGCTTTTTTGGGGTCTTTTAATGTATCAATATATCATCAATGAAGACCATAACAAACTGATACAGGTACTGGTAAAATACCTTATTCATCAAGTTCATGAATACCGTCGGGGTATTGGTCAACCCAAACAGCATCACCAAGAACTTGAGCTGCCCATATCGAGTCCCGAAAGCTATCTTCGGAATGTCTTTCTTTTTTACTTTCACCTGGTGGTATCCCAACCTCAAGTCTATCTTTGAGAATACCTTCGCTCCGCTTAATTGATCAAATAAATCTTCAATCTGCGACAATGGATATTTGTTCTTGATAATGAGGTTGGTGTGTGCCCTGTAGTAGATACATATACGTACCAACCCATCCTTCTTTGGTACAAATAATACCGGAGAACCCCACGATGATGAACTAGACTGGATGAAGCCTTTGTCCTATAACTCATCCACCTACTTCTTCAACTTTGCTAGTTCGCTGTTGTTCACTTAATAGACGTGCTGTGATATTGGCTTTGCGCCTGACACTAAGTCTATAGAGAACTCAAAATCTCTATCTGGTGGAAACCCCGACAACTCCTCCGGAAAGACGTTCCTATACTCTGCAATCAATGGATGTGGCAGCTCATGCTCTTCCACCATAGCTCAACAAAAATCTTCCTCGTTGTGCTATGCTGCCCCTCTGACAAACTCAAACTCTGGCTCTCCTGGCATCTAAAATAAAACTCTGTCTCCATAATAATCGATACTAGCATATTGCCTACTTAACAAATCTATCCCAAGTACTATATCGTAGCTCGGAAGTGGCATTACGAGTAGACACATGCTCAACTCTTGGCCTTCCAAAGAAACTCTTCGATTCTTGCAAACATTACTGACCAGGATAATGCTACCCCCAGTCATGATCATGCAAGCCCTCGCCAACGGTTCAGTCACAAGATGATGCTTCAAAGCAAAAGATACAGATACAAAATTATGTGAAGCACCAGAATCAAATAAAGCATGAGCTGGAAAAGAATCAAGATAGACTAAACCTGAAATAACATTTCCAACTGGCTCCTCCTCCTCAACGGCCAAGGCGAAAGCTCACCCCTGTCGTTGGGCACCTCTTTGCTATTGCTGGTGTTGAACGAACTATTGCTGTTGTGGTGGTAGAGGAGGCCCTCTCTGCTATCCTGCTGGGGGTCTCGTGGGTGACCTCTATGCCTGGGCCCCGCCCTGAGCTGGATGAGTTGGAGCTCTATGACAAGCCCTCAACTGGTGGTCTCCTGATAAGCAGAATAAATATTGGCCCAATCTCATCCTGCACGCATCCCATCCATATCCTGGCTTCTTGCAGAATGGGCAGGAAATAGCTGGCCTCTGGATCTGGTTCACCTGCTGCACAGGTGCTCTAGCGGGTATAGGGTGACCTCTATGCCTGGGCAGGAAATAGCTGGCCTCTCAATGTCTTCTATCTAATCATCAACATAAAGAATTCCTTCGGTGCCTTTAAAATCCTTTGACCCAATCCTCTTAAAATCTTTGATAGTCCCCAGCCTTGGCTGTTGCGGGGTGAACTGAGGTGGTACCGCCTGTGACTGGACCAAGGCAACTCTCTCGACTGTGGTAAGCACAATCTGGTAGGAATTCTCAATGCCCTACCTCATAACCTCTGACTGGCGCTGCTGCGCCTCCATCATCTGCTGAAAGAGCACAAATATCTGCGTCTGATCAACTACGAGTGATGGAGGTGGAAGATCTTCTGAGACTGTTGGTGCTGTCCTCTGTACCGGAGGTGGATCACCCTCGAAAGCTGCTGCGAAAATGCCTACCTAGATCGGTAAAGCGGACCTCTGAACTGAAGCTGCTGGAATGGTACCTGCTAGTGCTTTCCTCAGAGGCGACGAAGTGACCGACCTCGCTGACCATGTTCCTGAGCGCTAGAAATGTGTCTTCGACGCCATCCTGAAGATAGATTGAAACAAGAAATCAATATTGAGTAAGATATGATATCATCAAGGAATGATAGAATTATTTAAAGTAAAGCAAGCATTCAAAAAAGATAAGGATAGCAAAACTAATATTTGGAAATATTTCCTAATTGTGATTGAGTATACTCTCAGCCTATATCTTATTTCCTAAAATAGGATCGTAGCGGTACTCTAGATGAACACTACTATGATATCGCTCTAATTGCAACTCTGGACCTGCATAGGCTACCACTAAAAATATGTCACGACCCACCCCCGGAATAAGGGCACGAGTAGTGAGTAATTCTCAGCCTATGCCGCAGCATCGACGATAAAATATTGTCGTGGTCAATCATATTATCTAAACATCTCCTACAATATATATATGGTACCCGTCAATGTCATCTCAACTCCAAACGGTAGAACAATATGATATATGATAAAGGTATCCATACTCAATCATAATGTCAGACTAAGGAAGATAAAGCACGATATAGAATAAGAATATGAAATAGGAATCACAATACAATCACAAGTCCACAATAATATATATACATACCAAAAGTCTCAATAAAAGTCTAAACAAGAAGTCTAAGCCTCCTCAGCATCTGGTACTTGGTCCTCCTGCCCTAAAGGATATCATGTAATGGTATACTATTTTATGGCCCATAGTAGGTGGAACACTGGTCCATAAGCCAATCATCTAAAAAATATATCCAGTCAGGATTAGAGCGAAGTACATACCTCTGAAAGAAGTTCCAAATACATAATCGAGCATATATAACAGATAATAGAAAAGGATACAGGATAACTAGCTATAAGAAATAGAGTGAACTAGAGTGAACAGGTAATGTATTGGAATAAAGAACAAGCAATATAAATATCTGCAAGTAGTGAAAATAAATAAAACTAGCTAATGTGACATAGAGTACGAGTTCATTATGTGATCAGTTTGTGTTGAATACGAATATAATATGGTTACTCGATTACACGTATGATATATAATCGACATATACATGAATACACTTGGGCTTGATCACATAACCAACTCCTACTCCCCCATCCCCAACCAATACTAATGGATCCAATCACAACACATTATGAACATGAATATGGGCACACTGAACACGAGCAGTGTGTGAACATGAAGTGCACTAAAATTAATACCCGATATACACGATAAAATATATGTAAAGAAGTACCCACTGAATACGGTAAGAGATAACATCTTCTGACATGATCCATATAGTACCAGTCCATGTAACCACTGTGTCAGAATCAAGTATACAGTTCTAGAATATGCGATATATACACTATCATGAAATGAAAACTAACAGAGAGATGTACTCGCCTCAGGTCCTGAGCAAGGTGTGTCTCTCGATGCCCAAGATGGTGTCACATAATTCTATTTGGGAGATATCAAGTTAAATGGTATATAAATGGGAAATGGATAAAAATATACTAATACATGCTTCTAGGTTAATTTATAAGTCACGTTAACTATACTAGGCCAAACTAGGTCCAAACTACGTTAATCGGTCTATATTTGTTACTAACTAGCTAGTACTAGCTTATTATAGCTATACTAAGTAATTCTAAGGTTATTACCATAAGTTATCAGCTATATAAGTCAATACCTATAGGTGTAGTTAATACCTTGGCAAATATTTACTTTATCTAATATAATTATCTAACTAACTGATAACTAATTTTACACTGACTGATACACTAGATAATGTATATCCACTGATACTCATCAGTGTACAAACTGGTACTCTCTACATTGTGTGCAAGTCTTCCCAACTGTCTGATTGAAACCTTACCCCTAGTCTAACTTACCTACATTGAAACCTCAACTTAAGGTCATGTATCAGGTTATACTGACACCTCAATAACTTACTTGCATAACTGCCACCTCTAGATAAAACCATATGCACACTTTGTATTACCCAGTCTCTATATGTTTGCAGGTTAGTTCACTAGCTGCTGCTACTCACAGTTTAATAGAACTATTGATGTCCTAGTATGCAACATTGCACACATTGCATTGATGCACTGATACTGCTACTTGGCTCGGATATAAGTGTATGTAACTCCCCTTCCTCATAACAAGTACTAACTAACTGATATAGTAGAATCTAACTGATAACTTAGTTGTGGTACTAATACCTTAGTATAACTCTCAACCAACTACTACTAATATTCAACCAGTTGTACACTAACTGACTACAACATAACTGATCTAATACACTTAACTAAATTTCCTTAATAGACTAACTGCTGTAGAAGCATGAAAAAAATGCTTGGAAGATCAACGCAGCGTCTTGATACAGAGCAGCGTAGGCAGAGGCCTTCAGAGCCATCCAGCGTAAAACAGGGTTCTTCATCGCCTCCATGGCGTAAAACCCAGCCGCTCTCAAAGCAGCGTTAAAGCGTACGAGGAACGCTTCGTATTCCCGGAAAGAAACTGTCCAGTCACGCCGTAAACCTGACCTCTGACTCCTGACAAAAAGTGCTGCACAACTACCCAAACGACGGCTGGGAACGGGGGCAGACCCCTCAGGATGCGCTCCATAGTATAATGGCGGATCTCAGCATTTAATGCAGAGGATTTGGTTAAAATATCACCAAACCGGTGCTTACTAAAAAACCACCGGCATAAACCGCTCTTTCGCGTGCAAAGAGAACACGCTGCCTTGTTTTACATAGGCAAACATGGGCTGTTTTACGCTCCGCAGAAGACAAACTGCCTGCCATGTCAAAAGCTGCGCTTCGTACAGGGCTCGAAGCACGTCTCTCCGCCAAAGCACACAGAGCGGTGACAGTGTCCCCTCAAGGCACGTCCCTCCGTCAAAATGCACAGAGCGGTGACAGTGTCCCCTCAAGGCACGTCCCTCTGTCAAAACGCACAGAGCGGTGACAGTTTTCCCTCAAGGCACGTCCCTCCGTCAAAACGCACAGAGCGGTGACAGTTTTCCCTCAAAGCACGTCTCCGTATTTAATGCACAGGATGATGGCAAATCTCTGCCAAAGATTTGATCTCCAAAAAGCCATAATTTCGGCTAAAGACGTCCACATCAGCACCCTGGCACGGTACGCAGCGGCTTCTACGCCCATTCAGGATCTGTGCTCCTACGGCTTCCGCGCCCCCTCAGTCTCTACGACTGCTCGGCTTCCACGCCTACTCGGCTTCTATGCCTGTTCGGCTTCTATGCCTGCTCGGCTTCCACGCCTACTCGGCTTCTATGCCTGTTCGGCTTCTATGCCTGCTCGGCTTCCACGCCCCCTCAGTCTCTACGACTACTCGGCTTCCACGCCTACTCGGCTTCTATGCCTATTTGGCTTCTATGCCAAGGTGACAGATATTTGGCTTCTACGCCAACCCCTTCTACACAATGGATACCTATCTACGTGGCTTTTACGCCGTGATCTTAGTAGCAATTGTACGCGTTGTGTCCCCTTAGTTGGACCCGCGTCACACGCTCATTCAAAAGATCATCTATACGTAGGCATTGGTTACTTTAACCGTTGTGTAAAAGGGTGCTGTACTTTCCACTCCTCGGTTGTTACACCGATGGAGTGGTCACTGTCACCAAAACTCTATAAATAGAGACCCCTATCAATGGGGAACAAGGTCGATAATTTGGAAGATCGAACCAGGTCAGAAAATTTGGCCAAGAATACCAATATCAGATCAAAGCTCGAAACTTTGAAAGAAGGATCGAACAAGGTCACCGAACCGGAGATCAAGAGGGAGAGACAGAGAGAGAGAGAAGAATACAGAGCTCAGGCAAGGAATAGGGAGCGACGACCTTCAGCATCGCGCATCCACCCTCCTTCGCAACCTCCGAAGCTGCATCCTGTCTTCCACGGCACTTCTTCAACATCGTGTAGTCCAAGGGCTAAAGTGATCGACCGCAGATCAGACACCTATAGCAATTTATACCCAGATTAAATAAATTATACTCCCGCATCCTCGCATAGGATCGAATTGTACAAGTTTGTTTGTAAACCAAAGGGCACGGGTCTCGTATAAACCCTATCATTGAAATATACTTTTATTCTTTTGTTTAATACCACAAACAAGATGGCGACTCTGCTGGGGACGTCTTTCTCTTCAGACGAGGAAGTAATTGCTCAACACGATGCGGTATCTGTAGGAACCGTAAAGAAGACACTGGTCGTTCATTTCGACCAGTCTACCTACGAAGACATGCTTCGGGCTGGGGGTAGCTCTCACTCTCTCTCCGTCCAAGACAACAGGAAGCTACGCAAAGTGTGGATGCCCAAGACATCCTCCGCCGTTCCTGTGGACTCTCCGATCTCTCCGATCTCTCCGACCAATGAGGTGGTAGCATCGCTCCCTCCGTGCCCCGCACGTAAAATTCAGTCTCCCGCTATGTGCGGTACAGACAAAACTTCTGGTAAAGCCTCAGCGCTAACCCAGGAGTATCCACTGCGCTATACACATAGAAATCAGTCTCCCGCTACGCGCGGTACAGACAAAACTTCTGGTAAAGCCTCAGCACTAACCCAGGAGTATCCACTGCACTGTACGCATAGAAATCAGTCTCCCGCTACGTGCGGTACAAACAAAACTTCGGGCAAAGCCTCAGCGCTGACCCAGAAGTATCCCCTGCGCTCCACGCGTAGGAACCTGTCTTTCGCTACGCGCAGTACAGACAAAACTTTCGACGGTACCTCAACGCCGAATCGGAAGAACAGATCACGCTCCACGCGCAAGACGACATCTGACCTCTACGACAAACCAGATGAGCGCTGTGATCTCCGCAAGAGGAAGCAAGCAGGCGAGTACTCAACTCCTCGGCCGTTACACCAGCGAAGAAGCAATCTGCCTATCCTCCGGATTACGCCGGAAGACGATGGTCGACTGAACACCTCTTCAGCTTTACGCCTGTCTGAGCGAATCTCCAAATCACGCCTGGGTAAGTCCCACGGCGCAAAACAAGCTCAAATTGCTACTCCTGACCTACGCGAAGGCCTAATCCAGAAGCGTAAGGAGAGGGGACCTTCCAACATGTCTATTACGCCCCCTAGGGAACAATGTTGTAATAGTCATAAGATTGTGATTTACTGCTACTGTTCTAAAGTAAAACGATCGGTCTTCGACCGATTGAACTACTCTCAATCTTTCCCGGAAGAGGAGCACGCGTATGCATCCGTGAACATGGCTTCACGCATACCTAGAAGAGGGTCGAGCTCAAAGCATCTTTCCTCTGGACCTCCGAGCCAGAGAAAATTCGAAGACCTCCTCAGGAACGCTGAAGCTGGGGTATTCCAAAATACCCGTGCAAGGTCACAGCAACCAGCTCCGTAATCGTCTGATTCCGACGCTGGGGGTCGCCGATCTCCCAGATCAGATACCGAGAGTATAGAGTCGACTTCTGCAGCGACCTATACTTACCCTTCGACGACGCCCAGAGAAATGGGAGCTTACACCATCGAAGACGAACGCGAGGGAGCGTCGCCATCAGGAGACGCAGAACAACGCATCACTGACCTGGAGATGTCGCTGAAACAAATGCAATCCGTAATGGAGAAAATGCACCAGATGATGCTAACTCAGCACACAACCGCCATGGCTCAAGCATCGGTTCTGCCAACTCAAATATATGTGGGGGTGGACTTGCCACCATCTAGCCCAAGCCAAGAACCTGCTCTAGATCAAGAGTCAGCAGTTCCTCCGCTTCCGACGAAAAATCTGATGCAGGCGGTCCGGGAGTTGAAAGCCCAGTTCGATGCCTTGAAGCACAAAGACCAGCTCAAGAAACTGGGAATCAACCAGCCGTACCCAGCTACCTGGGAAGAGGTCCCTTTTCCTCCAAAATACAAACCTCAGGCGATGGCTCTGTTCGAGGGAAAAACATCACAAAGCCAATACATGAACTATTTCAGTATGATGACGGTGCTGCTACAAGGGAACGATGCCCTCCTCACTCGGGTGTTCAAAGGCTGCCTCTCAGGAGTAGCCTATCAGTGGTACCGTAGCTTGGCAGACAACTGTATTACTTCCTTCGAGGATTTCAAAGCTCTATTCTTCACACGATTTTACGAGGGAGGAATAGACATGTCTATGTCCTCTCTCATCGAAGTCAAGCAGAAGAAAAAGGAAGACGTTCGCATCTTCATCGAACGCTTTCGTCAGGCCACCTTACAGATGCCTCCAGGAGTTCCAGACTCAGCATTGGTGGATATTTGCAGGAAGAACCTTCTTCCCGTGGTCTCGGTGTTCACAGGACCATATCAGTTCCATGATTGGCCCTCGTTCATCCTCTCGGCGGTAGCAGCCGAAGACAACAGTCGCAAGACGCGCGACAATGGCATCATGATCTCCGCCTCTGACAGAAGCAAGAGGTCATCCCCTGGCAGCGACCATCACCGTGGTCCCAAAGGGAAGGAAGCACTAGCAATCAACACGGCCAGGCCAAAGATTGCGGCAACCGCCCAAGCGAAACCGGGGGCTCCGAGGCCCGTCGAAGTCTACTCTTTCGACGATGACGATATCCCAAGTATCTTCGAATGTCTCGTCAAAAGTGGCAAGATCACCCTCCCAGAACTAAGGCGGCCCCAGGAGGTCGGCAATACTGACGATCCAAAATACTGCATCTTCCACAGATACGTACACCACCCGACAAAGGCGTGCTATGTACTAAAAAGGAAGATCCAGGGGTTGATTGATGCTAAGGCCATCACTCTGCACAACACCGAGAAAACGGTCACGGCCAACATGATCTCTCTGTAGTTTGGCAATTTGCCTCCCCAAAAGGTCCCTGATGGTGTTACACCTATCTTCTGGGCAACGATGAACCTCGTTAACCTTCCTCCTGCTAGGGATCAAGGTCACAACCTGGTGCCCCTAACTATCCGGCGGGGCGAGATTATGTGGGTTCACCAAGATTTGGTGTCGGATCTCGAGGAAGAGACCAAGGCAAACAGGGCTACCCCCAAGAAGAATCCTAAATACAGATCATGCTACATGGTCACAACTTCTTCTACATCAGACTAAGACGAGGTACTTGTCACAACCCGTTCAGGGAGGGCCTACCTCGACAACGACGGAGCAAATCAGGAAGGTATGTCGGTTGACGCTCCAGCTACCAAACCGTCAGAGCAAGATCCCGTCGTGCCAAGCATCAGCTCTGCGAACCTACTCCAGCGGAAAAGGCAAAACAAAAAGAAGTACGCTTCGACAAACTTGTGAAAAACATTCCGAGCAAAGGTTTAGAGAAGCCGTACAAATTTGACATCCTGGCCCAACTGGCCAATACGCCAGCCAGGTTGTCCATCTTCGAGCTACTCAGGCTCTCCCCCGACGCTCGTCTAGCCCTGAGTGAAGCACTAATGTAGGCGGAAGTATACTTGACCCAGCTCAAGTACCCCGACGAGGAACCAGTGGCATGTCCTCAATGCCACAGCGTGATGGAGGTGGTCCCGAATATCACGTTCACTCAAGACGACATGCTATTAAAACATAATAGACATGACAGGCCCCTCTATTACACCGGGTACGTCGGTTCCATGGAGGTCGACCGAATTCACATAGATCCGGGATCGTCGATCAGCATCATCCCTCGCAGTCTGCTCGGGCCACTGAGAATTCCTACCAGCGAGCTGGCTTACACTACCACTACAATCGTGGGTTTCAACGCCGGAAGGAGTAAACCATTAGGGAAGATTCGCTTGAGAGTCCATTTCGGCAACCTTAGATCAGTGGCCACATGTTACGTCATCGATTCAGAGGTATCCTACAATATTTTGCTGGGAAGACCATGGATCCACGACCACAACATCGTTCCTTCAACCCTACATCAATGCCTTAAATATGTAGACACACAAGGAACCGTACAAATGGAGGTGGCTGACCTAAACCCGTTTAAAGGAGTAGAATCCTACTATTCTGATGCCGTGTTGTATTCCCATGACCACACGGAAGAAGTGCCAGGAGTGGCGAAGAAGGAATCCCACCGGGAGCCCGAAGAGCCCTCTGCCATACTACCACTGTCAATCAGAGTGAAAGGACGAACCGCTCATCCAAAAGCCATAGAACCTACGGCTATCCACCTGAGAAAGACCAAGTCAGAAGAAGGGGGTGATCCTCTAGTAATCACTTTGAACCGGAAGCCTCCACCCATAGTCATCAACCTTCGGCGCAACCAGCAGCCGACTGATGTAAATGCCACCAGGAACGGAGTTCCAGATGATAATAAACATCCTCTTTTCCGGTACGTCGGTACTCAGATTCCGAAACATGAACCCACTCCACATGACGAGGTAGAACCAATGGCTCAAAAGTTCTTAGAAGCTATAAACTCCTACCGTCCGTATATCTGGGAAGTAACATCACCATCCGACGTCGTCACAGCATATGGGCCACATGAGGATTCTATCTTCATTGTCCCGCCTACCTGCAGCAGTCAGCATTCAATAATCTTTGGTCGCATGCAGAATCAACCGACTGTCCAGGAAGATCCTTTCGATGACGATACCGAGAAAGTGCAGGTTCGCCAATACAGCCCGCAAGCGCAAAGGATCATGCAAAACATGGGCTACGACTTGAAGCGGAAGCCAGGCCTCAACTACGGAAGAGGTAGACGGACGCCGCCGCACGGCGACCCCCGCTATCGACAGACTCGTCTCGGGTTGGGGTATGCCACCTCCCTCGCAACTTCCAAGCCAGATGAGGACCCCTTTCCACCTTCCCAGAGCAGCTCGTCGTCCTCCGACTCACCTGATGTTCTCAAACTAACACTATCAGTGAATATGGTGATGACAAGCCCCTCAGAAATTGAGGAACAAGATACGGAGATGTTCGAGAACGACCCCTGGGCTCAACAAATGGATACACAGTAGGAATTCTGCTTCGAGCAGAGAGAACCTCCCACCAAGGACGAAGTTATCCAAGTCAATGTTGGAGGTGAGCTCTCACCAAAGCCAATATTTGTCAGTAACAATCTTCCCCCAGTCGAAAAGGAAGAGATCATACAGCTGATAAAGGAATATGTCGACGTCTTTGCATGGGGTTATGAGGACATGCCAGGCCTAGACCCGAGGGTAGCTACTCATAAGCTTAATATTTCGACCGATTCGAAGCCAGTGAAACAACACCAACGTCGGTTTCGCCCGGATATGATGGACGCCATCGAGGACGAAGTCAAGAAGTTGATAACCTGCGGTTTCATCCGGGAAGAACAACATCCCGACTGGGTCGCCAACGTTGTCCCAGTCATGAAGAAAAATGGGAAGGTACGTATCTGCATCGACTACCGAGATCTAAATGCGGCCTGCCCCAAAGATGAATTCTCCCTTCCCATCACGGACATCATGATCGACAACACCTGCGGCTTCGAGCGTATGTCTTTTATGGACGGGTTCTCGGGATACAATCAGATCAAGATGCATCCGGAAGACGAAAAGCACACTGCCTTCCGGACACCACTGGGGGTATATTGCTATACGGTCATGCCCTTCGGATTAAAGAACGCCGGGGCTATATACCAACGAGCTATGAGTAACATATTCCGTGAGCAGTTACGCAAGACAGTGGAATGTTACGTGGACGACATAGCTGTCAAAAGCCGCCTCAAAGGTGATCACGTTCGAGACCTGAGGGCGGTATTCGAGTTAATGCGCTAGCATTAACTCAAGATGAACCCTACAAAGTCCTTTCTGGGGGTATCCAGTGGCAAATTCCTAGGATTTGTCATTACCGCCAGAGGCATCGAAGTAGACCCTGACAAAGTCCAGGCGATCATAGCAATGCGACCACCCCGTAATCTGAGAGAACTCAGGGGGTTCCAAGGACGTCTGGCTTACATCCGGCGATTCATATCCAATCTCTCGGGGAGATGTCATCCCTTCTCTCACCTCATGAAGAAAGGTGTGTCCTTCATATGGGACGAAACCTGCCAGCAAGCGTTTGGGGATATCAAGCGCTACCTAACCAGTCCACCAGTTCTGGTGCCTCCCGTCATGGGAAAACCCTTCTTGCTGTACGTTCGGGCAATGGATCATTCGCTAGGAGCTCTCCTTGCACAGAAGAATGATGCGGGTCATGAACAGGCTATCTACTACCTCAGCAGGATGATGGTCGGGGTCGAACACCGGTACAACCCAGTGGAGAAGGAATGCTTGGCTCTGATGTTCGCTATCCAGAAGATGCGACACTACGTCGCCGGCCAGACTATTCATATCATCTCCAGGATCAACCCTCTCCGGATGCTGATAAGCAAGCCAAGTGCCCTTAACTCCCGACTCGCAACTTGGGCAATGCTACTGACGCCATATGACATGGTCTACGTCCCACAGAAGTCCATCAAAGGCCAAGCACTGGCCGACTTCCTAGCAGCTCATCCAATCCCGGAGACCTCCAAACTATACGAAGACATCCTCGATGAAGTTGCGGAATGTAATTTTGCAAGAGAAAGTGACGTATGGCAACTATTCTTCGATGGCGCCTCCAGAGTCGGTCCTAAGGGAAACATCGTTTCAGGAGTAGGAGTCGTCCTAGTTACTCCAGATCAGCTCGTCATCTACCGAGCATATTCTCTTAGCGAGCCCTGCTCCAACAATGTGGTAGAATACAATGCCCTGCTAATCGGGCTCCAAGTCGCTAAAGAGCTGGGGGTGGAATCCCTGGAAGCTTTCGACGATTCTCTGCTCATCGTCAACCAAGTTAGGGGGATATACGAAGTCCGGAATCCAGACCTCATCCCCTATCACCAAGCAACGGTCGAGATAGCCATGACGTTCAAAGGGTTCTTCCTAGAGCATGTACCTCGATCTCAGAATCTGGAAGCCGATGCCCTGGCCAGCCTAGCTGCGGACTTAGCCACCCCTATAAGAAGGCAGGATTCGGTAATCCTTCTTAACAAAGATTTATTCTGTGTGAAGAACAGCTGTCACCAAGAACGCAGCTACGCTGTAAACGCCGATCCTCCTACAAGAGATTGGACGAGTCCCTTCATAGATTTCGTGGCATATGGAATCTTGCCAGAGGACCCCAAAGAAGCAGTATCCGTCAAGAGATGATCTTTACGCTTCTACTTCGATGCATCTTCATAATACCTGTATCGCCGGACCTACGACGGACTGCTGTTAAGATGTCTCGCTGGCGCCGAGGCACAACAGATTATCCGTGAAGCTCACGACGGCGTATGTGGAGCGCATCAGCCCGGTCCAAAGCTGCAGGACCGCATCAGGAGAATGGGCTATTACTGGCCCACTATGATCACAGACGCGATCATCTATGCAAAATGATGCAGGGCCTGCCAGGTCCATGCAGACTTCATACATCAACCGTCTGAATATCTACATCCTACGATTGCATCCTGGCCCTTCGAAGCCTGGGGTATGGATATCGTTGGGCCCATTCACCCGTCTTCCTCCAGAGGCCACCGGTTCATACTGGCCATCACAGATTACTTTTCCAAATGGGCCGAAGCAATCCCTCTGGCTGAAGTAAAGGCGTCTGACGTAATCAGCTTCATCAAGCACCATGTCATTTATCGCTTTGGGATTCCCCGAAGGATAATCCACGACAATGGACCTCAGTTCATCAGCCAAGCGTTTCATCGATTTTGCGATAATAATCGGATACACAACATTGCCTCTACGGCATATTATCCAGCTGCTAATGGTTTGGCGGAAGCCTTCAACAAAACCATTATCAAGCTCCTGAAGAAGTTCGTTTCTTCAAACAAAAGAGACTGGAACGAGAAGTTGGGCGAATGTCTCTGGGCATACCGCACAACGGTACGGATACCAACAGGTTGTACCTCCTTTTCACTAGTCTACGGAAGTGAGGCGGTCCTTTCTATCGAAATCCAGATCCCGTCGCTCAGAATAACCGTGACTAGTGAGCTGACTCGAGAAAAGAATGACCTGTTGAGGCTCCAAGAGCTGGAAGGATTAGACGAGAAACGCCTCCAAGCTCAGCAGCGCATCGCGCTCTACCAAGCACGCATTTCCAAAGCTTTCAATCATAAAGTAAAGGAAAGAGTGTTCAAAGTCGGCGAGCTAGTTCTAGCCGTGAGAAGGCCGATGATTCTAACTCACAGAAGTAAAGGCAAATTCCAGCCCAAATGGGAAGGCCCTTATGTGATCGAGACAACGTTCTCAAACGGCGCCTACAGGATAGCCTAGCCTAACGGAGATCTGTTAATGGCTCCTATCAACGGCAAATTCCTGAAAAGGTACTATGCCTAATCTCTCCTGCTAAAAGAGGAAAATAGCAAAGACCTCGATTCTGACAAAACTACTTCCAAAAAATATAATTAGTTGGGTTACACTCTATCATGTCCGCATGACCTCTGAATAGATATGTCCCGCTAAGAAGTTTATCGAGAGTTTATCACGTCCATACTACCTCCGATATCACTCTCACCTAACCTGTCATTTACATTCCAAAATGATGGGTCCACAACAGTCAGAAAAGAGTCGCTATTATTCATTCCCGAAGAAGGCAGAATTACATAGGAAGGGGTACATCAAGATAGCGGAGTAATCAGGCCATGAATCTGCCGCTCCAGTGCAGCTATCCTCTCATTCCTAAGGGCCAAAGCATCGGCACGAGCCTGCTCCAGCCGTGCCTCCGGAGTATGCGTAAGGGTTAGATTAGCCCTTGCCCGAAGACAGCCCGTACGGGCAGCTTCCGCACGATCCAGATCCCGTCGTGCTTCGCTCAGTAGACCAGACGCTACCTCCAAACCTGCCAACGACTGGGAAGCCCACTCCTCTGCCCGAGCAAGTTTTTCCCACAGCTTGGAGACCCTCGTCGCATTCCCTTCATGCTCGGATCGACACTGTATCTCAACGACAAGGGCTTCTTCCACAACAGCTCTTCTCCTATCCATCTCCAGCTTATGCGTCTGGATAGAGTTGTCTAGGCTTTCAAGCTTTGTAGCGAACCGCTCAGACATGAGGTCGTACCGAGCCTGGACATCAGCATAAAGGCTGCCCTCAGTCCACTGTAAGTATTCGTTAATGGGTTGCTCTAAACCATTAACCACCGCCTCCAGAGCGTCAGCCACTCCAGGATTGCCAAGCCCCCTGACAACCTCGATCGAAAGCTGAGAAGTCTTTTTCAGGAGCTCAAAGTCAAGGTTCTTCGCCAACACCATCGGTATCATCATTTTTAAGCCAGTGTAGACGAGGCTGGAATGCTGCTCGATCAACGCGACTAAACCCGACTGTGCGCCCGGAGCAGCCACAATTGCAGACGAGGTAGCCACCGCCGCCTCAACAGGTGGCACGCCCGAAGAAGGTGCGATGGCGACAATCGAAGTCATCGGCATACTCGCAACAGGCGAGGTCACGATGACAGGTTCGTCCTCCCCTTGAGACGACGAAACCTTCCCGGGCGAGCTAGCCCCCGAAGACACTCCTGCCTCAAAATTCGGCGCCTCCACGTCACCGCCAGGAGCCAGAACAAAGCCGGAAGGCGCTTCAACGCCATGCTCCCCGTGGACGTCATCCCCTGAAAAAAGGACAAGAAAGCAAAATGTCAAACACAGTGGTAATCCTCCTAGGAGGAGACATCGAAACGACATTTACCCGGAACCAATGGCATATACGACGCATCTGCAGCAGATGTAGCTAAGCCACGCCTTAATGACGCGATACGAACTGTCATACCTGGAGAAGGAGGTGGGCCGACCGACATCGCCAAGAGTTCGGTCAAGCCTTCCCCGAGACGCGGTCGAGGTTCATCAGCCGGAGTCTCGCTAGGCGCGCTCGCTAACGCAAGAGTAACTCCGCCCGCTACTAACCTCAGGGAAGATTCTCCCATCTGTTGGGGCCACGCAGGCAATCCCGCTCTGCTGCTTGGAGCAGCCGCAGCAACAGCAGCCTCTAGCAAGGACTCTCCGGCGTCGCCAGCCAGAACTGTAGAAGGTCCCCCTCTGAAAGGCGAGGAACCTCCGGCCAAAGAATCATCCCTGATACAGGGAGATGCAGGCTCATTCCCGGGAACCTCAACACCAGGAATACGGAGAGGACGAGCAACCGTCTCCCTCCTCCTCTTATGAAGGGAAGCTTCCTTCGGAGCAGAAGCCCGTCGCTTCCCGGAAGAGACTACCAGGGCCCCCGCCGGCAGAGGCACTACACACCTCGGCAACGATACCAGAGGCTCATCCGGAGTACCAGATTCCTCCCCCTCATCAGAAGAAACCGAGGGAACTTCGACCCTTCCCCCAGGCTTGGCAGAAGGCACCCTGAAGCTCCCACGCCTGTCGAAATCGCGGTGGAAAGTGTTAACTGCCACATAAAACTGGGCGTAGGAGTGAAGGATGCGCAGCTCCATGGAGGTTGTAACGAACGGCACGATAAAAATTGCCCCCGTACAACCCATGATAAAATATCGCCACCCTCTAGCTCCATCAATGAGTCCACCCCTGGACCTGAAGCTGGTGACGGCGTTGCCCACATGCAACTGGTCATACCCGAATTGCCTGGCCAACCGACTAGGCAGGTAGGGCTCGAAGAAGCAATGGTCTTCGCTCCTATACAGCAGATGGGAAGGTCTAATACAGACCAACCAATTAAATGCCTCCGGAGAAAGAACGGTCTTCCCCCGACCTAAATCCTCGAGCCACAGCCCTGACTGGTTGCGATGCACAGGAGGGGGAGTACAAAGGATCTTTCAGCCATGGCTGAGGTTCAAAACCAGCCGACAGTCTAAAACTGTATTCATATTCCAGGAGGAATCCCTGTAATTCAATAGGAATATACCCCCTGAGCTGCTACCGGAACCGGGTGACATAACCCGGGAATTGTGGAGAATTAACCATCCCATCAAGTACAAGTATGGTAATTCCACCCTAGGGAAGCTCTCCCGCCGAGCTTCATCAACGAGCAACCCATCTGTCATGGCCCTCAGGCTAGCCTGTATACGGCACACCATAGCAGGAAGCAAGCCCAGTCTTGCCCCAAACACCAGGCGCACTGCCGGCCACAGGATGTTGCGGTGAATGCAGTCCGCGGACGCGGTGCCCGGCACCACTACTTGACGCAGCCATATGGAAAGGAAACCAGCCAGCTGGGTCTCCTTAAACAAAGGCCTGCGGCAACGCCTCAAGTAACTATAGGCCTTAGTGCCTTCCGGGTACTTTCCTACCCCCTCTACAAGAATCTGATCTGGAGCTTCAGCCTCCTCCATAAGAGTCTCCACAACCTGGGCACTGAGGACGCCCAAGCAGTTTACGGGCTCTTTCTTACCACCCGAGGCTTTCTCCGACCTGGCGGCCCTGGCTCGGTGGAAGAAGAGGTAAGACATCCACTTGGTGGTGTGAGCCAAATCAGAAGGCTCGTTATAAAAAGCGGTGCACGCGAAGTACTGACACATCAGCTCCTGATATACTTCCGCCACCCGAGGGTCCAAATCCCCCAACTCCCGGTTGGTGGGAACGTACTCTTCATATGGGGTACCCCCATCGGCAGTCTCGAGACAACTGCCATCTCATGAAGGGCCAACCCCAACTCCCCTAGTGGAGTGGCGAAGGTCTCGGTGAGCGGAATGTACCGCTCCATCAGTGCCAGGAACAAATTAGGGTTCGAAGGCAGCCCGACGCTCGTCGCACTCACAGCAGCATATAGTCCGATGCCCTCCAACTCTCTCTGGAAGTGCTTTAAGGCCCAGTCAACTAGGCATCTCCATCGGGAGTTCGTTGGGGCAATCCACCCATTGCACCGAGGATTCTCCTTGGGATATACCCCACCTCGACCCATGAAGTCGCTGCAGAATGTCGACAATTGGACCGGCTGGATCACCGAGCTATCTTCACTTGGAATACTGCCCGGGCACAGTCCTCGGAACAGCGTCACAATGCCAGAAGGGCGACTAACAAACGATCCCTGGTCAGCGCCTTTCAGATGAAAGATCTTTCCCGGCTTTCCGTGAAGATCAGGAGTCAGCTTTCAAGACATCTTCCTGGGATGCGTCGCATGGGAGAAGGCCGAGATGGGATAATCCTTCGGCATCGTCGGCAGGTACAAGACCAAATCCCCGGCAGGGAAAACCCAAGGCTCCCTCTTGGGCTTCGTCTGGGACTGTTTATCAATCATGTCCCCAAAAAGGAAAGCCGGCTTTATGTACCGCTCCCCATCTACACGTACCAAGGGTTCGCCGTTGATCATACTCAACAGCATTCGCTCACCCTGGGCCGATATCAGGAGCTCCCTTCCCTCAGGATACTGGGGTCCAGAGATAGGAAATGCCACATGGGACAGATCCTCCAGATAGTTTGAGTGCAGCATCCCCACAGCGGAGCCCATCAACTCAGCCAATGGGGACTCACCCAGATCAACTGCAAGATAATGCAAAGAAGACATGTCATTACAAATCTAGCACAAACACACGGACCAAGGAAACGACAGTCTGTGCTTTACGCCAAGATTGTACAAATTTGGTCACCTTACGCCGGAAGTCTCCTCCACGAACGTAAAATTCAAATTTTATGAAATACGCCAATTTTTGGTAGCCCGAGCTATTTACGCCCAGAGCTGCGAAAATACGGAGTCTTTATGCTGACACATTAGAAATATGGGCGTAAAAGATAAAAACGCCTCCGTGCGTCATCTTCCTCAAAAGAGGCTATCAGCATAGAAGACGACCTAGCGCAGTCACGTTCAACGTGTGCGAAGGATTTTTTGTCGTTTGTGTCATCCCAAAAAGTTTTACCTCTAAAGCCGGGAGCGCTAGTCGTCGGCGGGATGCTCCCCTCAGAGGGAAGTTCACCTTGCCCGACCGGAGATTCCCTCGTCGGGACAGAAGAATGAGAAGAAGAACCTATGCTCTTTCCCTTAGCGGAGGGGGTTTGTTTCGACGCCATTTCTGAAGACTCGAAGTGCTCAGAGAAGGAACGAAGAAAAACTCGAACAGTCGAAAGCTCTCTTTCGCAGAAGACAGATAAAAAGTTTTTCTTTCCAGAAGCTGGGGATATATATACAGTCTGGGTCGACTCCTCGAATCCTCGGACGAACCCCTCGAGACCCTAACCAAATCTCGCAATTAATAGTTGATCATGATTGGATGCTACGTCAGCCCACTACCCTTGGAAGACGGACAGTCAGCGAATTCGAAAGGTTTTTTTCGTGCAAGACGGTTCAGCGGGTTCTACGCTAAATGAGCTTTCTACGCTCGACAGCAACGGATCTACGGTTTTACGCTCGCAAGCTACAAGTCTATGGTTTTACGCCCGGATGCCTTTATGCTCGGTAGCTTTTATGCTCGAGAGGCCACAAACCCACGACTTTACGCTCAGCAGATACCAAATCGACGATCTCACGCTCGGTGGCGCTCAGTTTACGCTCAGCAGCAACAGATCCGCAAACCTCACGCTCGAAGAAATTTTCTTTTCAGGAGCTACAAATCCAGCAGTTCTACGCTAAAGGAGCTTTTCTACGCTCGACAGCTACGAATCTAACGGCTTTACGTTCGACAGCTACAAGTCTATGGTTTTTCTTGTCCGGATGCCTTTGTGCTCGGTAGCATTCTATTCTCGAGAGGCAACAAACCTACGACTTCACGCTCAGGAACCACAGGTCTACGATTTCACGCTCGATGGTGTTCTACGCTCACAGGCTACAGATCTACAGTCCTACGCTAAAAGGAGCTTTTCTACGCTCGACAGCTACGAATCTAACGGCTTTACGTTCGACAGCTACAAGTCTATGGTTTTTCTTGCCCGGATGCCTTTGTGCTCGGTAGCATTCTATGCTCGAGAGGCAACAAACCTACGACTTCACGCTCAGGAACCACAAGTTTACGATTTTATGCTCGATGGTGTTTTACGCTCAAGAGGCTACAGACATGATTTCCCGCTCCACGACTTTCCGCATATCCAAACAGTCCCCAAGGCGGTCAAGTGCAAAGAGTTCACACAGAAGATACTCGTTCTTGACTCAAAGCATCCCCAAGTACCCGAAGTATGCAGAGTTCAAATATTAAGAAATTACTCCTCTCGGGTCCAGAAAACTGGAGGTTCATCCAGATTCCAGTCTGAACATCTCGTCTATCAAAGTGGCAACTCAGTTTGACAGCCAAAAACCTCGACCCTGTTCCAAGAGAGTTTCGAGAGATCATTCTTGAAGACGAATTCTGAACAAAATGAAATTCTGCTCATCAGAGAGGCAACAGTTCAGAAATTCTACGCAGTCCTAGCAACAGGACAGTTCTACATGTTCAAAGTGCTCAGCAGCGTTCTATGGACTATCCGCTATGCATAAAGGACAAGGCCTAATACTCTTTCTATCAGAGTCAGCGTAAAGATTCGACGTATCGAAGCTGCACATATTCAGACTTCACAAGCAACGTATGGCAAGACGATCATATGGAGAAGAAGACAATTTTATTAAAGATTAAAATCATGATTACATATGAGTGAAATCCAATCTACAAGGGTTTTTCTCTATTTCTCATGATTACATCTGAGGGAAACTCCATCTACAAAGGAGATACCCCCTCGTCGTCTGATGATCGCCCAAAAGCTGTTCTGGCAGGCTCTCGCTGGGCCTCAATTCTTCATCCATCTTCTCCGGCAGTCAGTCGATTTACCGAAAACTGACTGACATATTGGTCAAACGACGGGAGGATACAGAACTGGGCCTGCATAGATTTTGCAGATCCCATGCTCCGTGCGCCACTCTAGCCAGGGACAGGATGAGTCTTTTTGACTCTCGTCCGCGGGGGCCTCAGGAAGAAATAAACAGTCTACAAACTGTGTGGTCAAATACGACCCTTCCTCTCTCCTGGGGCAACGCCATACAAAGTTGCTGATTATCCCGAGCAAGGGAGGCTAAGATGTTCTTCCATGATCCATCGTTGCAGTGGACACTTGCTCGAAGACGCCATCTTTTACGGCTCCCTACATGCTGGAAGAACATGATCTCCTTCTTCCTCAGATCGATCCGACGAACTCCGGCGATCATCTCTGCATGACAATGGGAATGTGGTGAAGACAGGTTCACCCCCCCAGCCTTTTATAGGCAAAAGAGATCACAGCGGTCCCCAATAAATCTGCCATAAAGTCAGCATCGATCGTTTCAACGCTCCATTCAGAAACGTTTCGAGTTACGAGGGGTCGTTCATGCTTCATTCAAAGCGTTTCAAATTCCGAGGAATTTAAAAGCTTTGAAGGGGGTCTTGTAAAAGCATGAAAAAAATGCTTGGAAGATCTACGCAACGTCTTGATACAGAGCAGCGTAGGCAGAGGCCTTTAGAGCCATCCAGCATAAAACAGGGTTCTTCATCGCCTCCATAGCGTAAAACCCAGCCGCTCTCAAAGCAGCATTAAAGCGTACGAGGAACGCTTCGTATTCCCGGAAAGAAACTGTCCAGTCACGCAGTAAACCTGACCTCTGACTCCTGACAAAAAGTGCTGCACAGCTACCCAAACGATGGCTGGGAACGGGGGCAGACCCCTCAGGACGAGCTCCATAGTATGATGGCGGATCTCAGCATTTAATGCAGAGGATATGGTTAAAATATCACCAAACCGGCGCTTACTAAAAAACCACCGGCATAAACCGCTCTTTTGCGTACAAAGAGAACACGCTGCCTTGTTTTACACAGGCAAACATAGGCTATTTTACGCTCCGCAGAAGACAAACCGCCTGCCACGTCAAAAGCTGTGCTTCGTACAGGGCTCGAGGCACGTCTCTCCGCCAAAGCACACAGAGCGGTGACAGTGTCCCCTCAAGGCACGTCCCTCCGTCAAAATACACAGAGCGGTGACAGTGTCCCCTCAAGGCACGTCCCTGCGTCAAAATGCACAGAGCGGTGACAGTTTCCCCTCAAGGCACGTCCCTACGTCAAAATGCACAGAGCGGTGACAGTTTCCCCTCAAAGTACGTCTCCGCATTTAATGCACAGGATGATGGCAAATCTCTGCCAAAGATTTGATCTCCAAAAAGCCATAATTTCGGCTAAAGACGTCCACATCAGCACCCTGGCACAGTACGCAGCGGCTTCTACACCCATTCAGGATCTGTGCTCCTACGGCTTCCGTGCCCCCTCAGTCTCTACGACTGCTCGGCTTCCACGCCTACTCAGCTTCTATGCCTGTTCGGCTTCTATGCCTGCTCGGCTTCCACGCCTACTCGGCTTCTATGCCTGTTCGGCTTCTATGCCTGCTCGACTTCCACGCCTACTCGGCTTCTATGCTTGTTCGGCTTCTATGCCTGCTCGGCTTCCACGCCCCCTCAGTCTCTACGACTACTCGGCTTCCACGCCTACTCGGCTTCCACGCCTACTCGGCTTCTATGCCTATTTGGCTTCTACGCCAAGGTGACAGACATTTGGCTTCTACGCCAACCCCTTCTACACAATGGATACCTACCTACGTGGCTTTTACGCCGTGATCTTAGTAGCAATTGTACGCGTTGTGTCCCCTTAGTTGGACCCGCATCACACGCTCATTCAAAAGATTATCTATACGTAGGCATTGGTTACTTTAATCGTTGTGTAAAAGGGTGCTGTACTTTCCACTCCTCGGTTGTTACACCGATGGAGTGGTCACTGTCACCAAAAATCTATAAATAGAGACCCCTATCAATGGGGAACAAAGTCGACAATTTGGAAGATCGAACCAGGTCAGAAAATTTGGCCAAGAATACCAATATCAGATCAAAGCTCGAAACTTTGAAAGAAGGATCGAACAAGGTCACCGAACCGGAGATCAAGAGGGAGAGACAGAGAGAGAGAGAAGAATACAGAGCTCGGGCAAGGAATAGGGAGAGACGACCTTCAGCATCGCGCATCCACCCTCCTTCGCAACCTCCGAAGCTGCATCCTGTCTTCCACGACACTTCTTCAACATCGTGTAGTCCAAGGGCTAAAGTGATCGACCACAGATCAGACACCTATAGCAATTTATACCCAGATTAAATAAATTGTACTCCCGCATCCTCGCATAGGATCGAATTGTACAAGTTTATTTGTAAACCAAAGGGCACGGGTCTCGTATAAACCCTGTCATTGAAATACACTTTCATTCTTTCGTTTAATACCACAAACAACTGCCACTATAACTGATGTATATAACTAAGCTAATTGTTACCATACTAACTCATAAACTTTTACTCAAGGACTTAAACTAACTGATACTAATCCTAGCTCACAATGATACCTATACTAACTGCTACTACTAATGTTCCAACACTAACAATGGGTTAATTGAACACCCCACTCCTCACTGATCCATACTTAACTATATAGTAGAGTAGTGCACTAAAATTGAGCCCATGCCCTCAACTCTCTCCCTGGACTGTTGTATACACCTGCTATAATTTTTTTTCCTATTTGCAATGGCTCAAAATTATAACTGCAACTGTTGTCCCTAGAGTTGCACTGTATTTGCTGCTGCCACTCCTCCTAATCACCTGCTGCACATGCACTCAGGCATGGGTGCATACGGTGCACTGTCCAGATCAACTAACCCTCTTCCTTACTACTACTACTTAACCCGAGTACTCCAATGCCCCTGCAGACCCGACCCTTCACCCCTCATCCAACATACCACAGAACACATACCCAACCCAAAACTAATACCCAGGTATAAAGAGGTATTAGCACACTCACTAATGCCTTATACACACGGACACTGACACGGGTACACTCAAATCCTGATGCACATTGATCACTAAAATCAAACACATATAAATATATCTATATATATATGTATAAATACTTATATTACAATATTTATATATCTAAATGATACATTAGAGATATTTAATCAAACACTAAGAGTATTCACTTAGGAAATCGTGATAGCCCTCAACTAAGAAGCCAAAATCATAATTTCAACAATATAACCATTACAACAAATCAAATATATAGTATTATCACTATTATAACTATCTACAATAGGAATTAAAGAAAAATTATACAAAATGCCCAAAGTAGGGCTCCGTATCACACCATATCATAAAATACTGTGATACGGCCTACACGTATCCATTTGTGGACACGTACCTAGTCCCATAACCCCGATCTTAAGTCTAATTAAATCTAATTGGTCTCATGACACACAATTGATGTGTCAATTTTGTAATTCTTCTAAAATACATACAAATTACCGCCTAAAATTCACAATACATAACCAATTAATCTAGAACTTCTTCCTATAGGTAGTCCAATGCCATGGGGTCATTCCCATTCCTATTGGTCAAATAAATAATTTGGGAGCTACAATAAGAATAAATTTAGAATTTACCAATTGGAAGATGGATTCTCAATGAAAATGCGAGTGGACACGATCCGGACACGATCTCTCCACTACGGCTCCTCCTCCTTGTGTTCCTTGCTTCTCCAAGCTCCAAAGCTCATTGGGGAATGAGAATGGGAGAAAATTGTAAGTAAATTTATGGGAAATTGATGGAGAGGTGAGGGAATTGGGGATCTATGAATTGGGGATCTCAAAAATGGATGAACAAATAAAGTGGAGAGAGAGAGAAGAGGCTCATAACATGGCTGACCCCCTTCTCCCTTTCCCAAGTAACATGTAAATGCCCAGCATGCCCTCCCATGGTGGATTGTGAGAAATAATTAAGGGTGGATATTTTGGTAAGTCTCAAACTAATTGTAATTAAGATATTTCTTTTTAATTAATTGGTAAGAATTGTCTAATGGGCTTGGGTCTATGTTGTGCTCACTATTTGTCATAACAAGTCTAATTGGTTCACAAGTGTCAAGTCTAATTAATAGGTTAGTCCACTAATTAATAAATAAATAATACAAGGTACAATTAAATATATAGCATACTAATAAATAATATTTATTCCTAAAAATTAAATACACATGCCAAATTACCAAATATTTCCAGACTTATCTTTTTCTTGCTATGAGACTTGAGTATTGTAATCCCCCTCGACCAAAATTTGGGTTTAATTAGCTTAGATAGCATGATTAGGGTTAATTATATGCTATTAGAATTTATTACTCAGTGTTTTAATTATTTGTGCAATGTTTATATTACATAGGACACCTTACCGTAGCTTAGATATTTAGGACACTACACTAGCTATTACCCTCAAACAAATTTCATACACTTTGCCTAGACATACCAACCTACCATAGTGACCTTCGTGTAACTCACAGATACTCATTTTTGTGCCTGATTTTAGTCGCACAAAAGTCATTACAAACGTCCGTACGTAAATTTGATTAATTGCATATTTATGTTCTTTGTCCGTTCCAATCGGAAATTGAGACCCAACATCAACCCGTTTTGACCAACCCCAATCATGACATTATTATACTCTAAGTCTACCATGCCCATGACACTTGTGCCCACCCAATTTAGACTCTATGTATTTTTAAATTAATTTAGGAACGTCCAGTGCATTAATTGTAATTAAATTAATGTAGTGACCCAACCTCACCTAAATTAGACCCAACTCTAACCCAAACCCACACACACACCCTCAAGCCTCATACTAAACACCATTCACCATTTTAGTCCACTACAAAATACCAAAAATGGTGTTTTGTCACATCAAATCCTAAATTCCAGATTATGTGCAATTTTTTAATTGTTCAGGGGCTTTTGTACAATTAAGCAATGAGGTACCCCCCTCTCATTGGCCCAACCACATAAAGAAGAGAACCCCCTTCCTTTGACCGGTCCACAAATATTTTCCTCCATTTTTGTGTACTCTACATCACTTTTGGAGGACACATCCCAACCCCACATTTCAAACCCCTTAGATCCTAGCCACATGTACAACATGTAGAGGCTTCACACAACCCTAGGAAAACTACCCAGCCGGCCCTAATCCCAAGGCACCCCCCCTCTCTCTCCTATAAATACTATATGTTATATCACCTAAAACTACACAAAAACCTAAACTACAAAGAGTGAAAACCTTAAAAATCCTAAACCCACACCAACCCGCAGCCACCACCCGATCATTCCCGCAGCCTCCTCCCGGCCACCACCGCGTCCGGCCACCCCCGCGGCGGTCCCCCTACGACCAGCACCCACCCCACTACCTCCAGCCACCGCCACCGACCATTGCTCCGCCTCCAGCCACCACCATCACCTCCGTCCTCACACACGAACCAGCACCATACAGCCCGAGTCGACCACCCGAACGTCCCCCGGCTCGCCACCGTTGCTTAGACGACCACCGTACTCCGTCGACGACCCGTCCAGGCCATCATCTCCGTCCCCACCACAGCTCGATCCCGGTCGCACCCGTAGCCGGCCAGCACAGCCCCCGCAGCGCCAACTGTTGCTGACCGCCACTATTCCTGACCACTTTCCCCTGCGCTGTCGGAGCTCAGCCCGACCACCCTCGCCAGTGACGACGCGCCCGGCGGACCCACCTCGACCCCATGGATACCTAGGTACGTATTTAATATACGTATACAGTATATTATACATAGTATAATGGTTAGCATTGTGTATATACTATTATATGTATACTATTTTTGGTATATTTATGTATATACTTCTATATATATACTGTATTTTATATATTCTGTATATTTTGTATGTATTAATATCTATTATGTATATATATATATATATATATATATATATATATATATATATATATATATATATATATATATATACCTTGTAATTTGGTATATTATATATTTAGTACATTGAGTATATATATATAAATACATATTTGTGTATTTAGTATATTATATGTAGTGTATATATATATAGGTATATTATATATATACTTTGTATTTAGTATATTATATGTAGTGTATATATATATTGGTATATATATATAAATATATGTATATATATATAAATATATATATCATTTGTATTTAGTATATTATATGTAGTGTATATATATATTGGTATATTATATATAAATATATGTATATATATATATATAAATATATATACTTTGTATTTAGATATTAGTGTATAAATAAATATATGTATATATATATATATATATATATATATATATATATATATATATATATATATATATATATATATATATATATATATATATATAAATATATATATATATATATATATATATATATATATATATATATATGCTTGGTGTATTTAGCATAGTTATAGTGTGTATATTACTGTATTAAATAAATATGTATATATATATATATATATAAATATATACATGCTTTGTGTGTATTAATATAGCATATATTAGTATATATTATATATGGGTATATTATCCATTGTGTATATTTTATATATATAAATATATATGCGACGACGCGCCCGGCGGACCCACCTCGACCCCATGGACACCTAGGTACGTATTTAATATACGTATACAGTATATTGTACATAGTATAATGGTTAGCATTGTATATATACTATTATATGTATACTGTTTTTGGTATATTTATGTATATACTTCTATATATATACTATATTTTGTATATTCTTTATGTTTTGTATGTATTAATATATATATATATATATATATATATATATATATATATATATATATATATATATATATATATATATATATATATATATATATATATATATATACCATGTAATTTGGTATATTATATATTTAGTACATTGAGTATATATATAAATACATATTTGTGTTTTTAGTATATTATATGTAGTGTATATATATATTGGTATATTATATATAAATATATGTATATATAAATAAATATATATATATCATTTATATTTAGTATATTATATGTAGTGTATATATATATTGGTATATTATATATAAATATATGTATATATATGTATATATATATAAATATATATACTTTGTATTTAGATATTAGTGTATAAATAAATATATGTATATATATATATATATAAATATATATATATATATATATATATATATATATATATATATATATATATATATATATATATATATATATATATATATATGCTTGGTGTATTTAGCATATTTATAGTGTGTATATTAGTGTATTAAATAAATATGTGTATATATATATAAATATATACATGCTTTGTGTGTATTAATATAGTATATATTAGTATATATTATATATGGGTATATTATCCATTGTGTATATTTGATACATATAAATATATATGTACTATATATATGTTGTATATGTGTACTTATGTATATAAATGGTTATTTAAATATATGTATATGTATATGTATATGTATATGTATATGTATATGTATTAAATTATATAGGAGGTATTAATTAATATGTGTATATATACATATTAATTTGTGTATTATTAAGTTATTGTCTAGATGTTATTTTAAATATGTACTATTAAACATACGTATTTTATTATGTTTAAATATGTATTGTGTACATATATGTATATGTGTTATATATAAATATATGTACTACGTGGTCCAACTAGGTGGACAGTCATGACCCTGCGTCAGTCTATTACTGCAAGTAGTGTGTCGTGATCGTACAATTGTAGTGACTGATGTTAGTATTATTATATTATATATAGGATCGCTGGACCGTACATACGAGGCTTCAGGAGCAGGATATTGGCATTCGCAGCTAGAGGACTCAGGCAAGTATACCTTGCTGGATTACTGTTTAATTTAAATGATAACTGTTGTAATATACATATAATTGTGCGCGTCCAAGATTTACTCAGGTGCAGTCGACGAATGCGTCGATGAGTAGTGTACTTGAAATAGCTGCTAGCAGACTCACCTACTACTGTGAGGATATTATGATATCTTCCTAGACCATGACACTTGTACACGCACCATGATGGTAAATTCATGTTGGGATGCGGGTCAGTATACCCGACTGGCTATCGGTGCGTACGACATGCATCACGGTTTAGCACGTAATTTAGAGTGATCTAGTTAGATGAGACTTGGCATCTAGATACGGGATATTCACGTTTTGTATTCGACTTGTGTATCCGCATTGGGAAGGGAGGACAACTGATAGGCGTATGGGATACACATATCGGACTCCGTAGTATCTAGAGGAGCCACGGATTCGATGACTTCCTATATTCAGATACCGCGTTCCTCAGAGCGATACGGACGTATATACATTACAGATACCTCATTCTTCGGGATGATGGATGTTACCTGGACAGATACCAAGCTCTTCGGAGTATGGACGTTATGCCTACACCTACCTATACGTTCCAAGGTTGTCCTCACATTGCATTCACTTAGATGGTTAGCACACCCCTTTATTTTATTCAGTACTATTTATGGCATGCATTTTTGTATCTTGTTACGTCCCTCTGAGGACCTGGTTTCCTTTCAGATTTGGACGAGACATATTACCCCACTGTGTACGGACCTGGAGTGGAGACGAGGTACGCTCTCGAGGGGGAGCTAGAGGTGCTACTGTCGGAGTTTCCCTGATTACCTAGTAAGCCTTCCGCCTAGGACTGGAGCTTCTTATCTAGATAGCAGTTGCTCTAGTTGCACACTTTATTTCTGTCTTCAGTACTCTATTTTATCATTTGTAGTGGGTTTGTTCCCACCGAACATATTTCGATTTGTACTATGACATTTTGACTCTGCACTTATTTTTTAGTATTTCATTTTAGTACTTCTTATTGTATTATGGATGAGATTAGACTCTGCCTGTTGTATGATAGTATTAGACTTGTTAGATTTAGGACAGCGTAGCACGCTTCGTTAGGATCCATTAAATTGGGATATCCTCGGAGACGTGTCAGCTGGCCAATGCCACGTGGCCTGGTCCCGTGTATTTTGGGACTAGAGCGTAACATAGTTTTAGTGGTAGCCCATGCAGGTCGACTTATTCGCTTGTGGTATGGTAACGTGCCCAGCGAGCCTGTAGTAGGATAGAAATTACTAGGTCTCATCCACTTGATTACGCCTTTGAACCGCTTCCGTATTTTAAAATATCTGCATCCTGTTTGATTGATTCTGTACTCTTACAACGACATGAACCTACGTAGCAGACGCGAGGCACATGGTGCCATAGTGCCATCCTCTCCCGCACCGAGGGAGGAGATGTCCCAAGGACCACCCAAAGAGCAGCCTCAGCTACAGGCACCGGTGATCCCCTAGGCCCCGATGATACACTGGCACCAGACCTCTCCCGACGACGTAACACAGCAACCAGAAGGCCAGACCTCCCAGACTGTCCCAATGCAGCACTTCGAGGGACAGAAATCGAGGGTTACGCCGATGCCGCAGTTCGAGAGGCCGACATCCGAGGAGACGCTGATGATGCAGCCGGAGGCACCACTACCACCACCTCCACCATTTCCACACCTGACGCCACCATCGGAGGGACAACCACAGATGTTCCAGTTCTTACAGACGATGATGCAGGCACAGTGGCATCAGACTGAGACCTTGAGGCAGAGCTTGATGGCGGTACTAGAGAGGACACCTGCCCCAGCACCCGCACCAGCACCTGCACCTGTCCAGCTAGTGGGCACTGTACGAGGTTTTTGCCAGATGGGCCCGAAAACCTTTTCGGGCAAGGAGACTGCAGAGGAGATCTCGGATTGGGTCTCCAATACGGAGATGCTACTAGAGGGTTCGCAGCTATATCCAGACCTCTGGATGACCGCAGTGAGGGCCCAACTCAAGGGCAACGCCCATCACTGGTGGGATTCCATGGAGCGCAGCGTCGGCAAGACACAGACGTGGGAGGAGTTTCTGGAGTACTTCAATGCGAAGTATTTCTCCGCTACGGTCAGGAATGCCCTATGCTCCCAGTTCCTGCACCTGGAGTAAGGGAATTTGATCGTGGATGCCTATGATGCATAGTTTAGTCGACTCAGCCGATTCGGTGCCGCCCTGATACGCAACGACCTGGAGAAGGCCAGAAGATTCCATCACGGCCTTTTCTTTGAGCTGTAGAGGTATACCACTACTCAGGCAAGGATCTCTTATGAAGAGGTTCTATCAGAGGCGAGGATCCAGGAGGCCATTGGCGGAGGAGCAAGACGTTCCAGCACGAACGTACCATCCAGAGTCTAGCACAGAGCAGGAGGACAAATCCGTCGTCCAGGAGCGCAGGCACATCAGAGGACAGTGCCGTACCAGCACAAGGAGCTTTCGACTTGTCACCATTGTGGCAAGAGGGGACACATTATTAGAGATTGTCGAAAGAAGCTCGGGCTATGCATGATATATGGAGCGAGTCAGCACCATGTCAGAGACTGCCCACAGCGCAGAGATACAGCATCGCAGGCCGGAAAGAGGCCAGCAGCACCACCCTTGAGGATACTACCCCCTCTAGGAGGTCAGCGTCCACCAGCTACCGGAGGATTTCAGAGAGGACCACCCTTGGTCCCACAGGAGGCACAGTTCAACCAGGCCAGACAGCAGGCTGGAGGGCAGAAGCACGGGCAGGCCTTTGCTTTAGCAACTATCGAGGAGGAACCAGAAGGGGAAGCTATCACAGGTACCATTTTAGTTGCGTCATTACCTGCAACTGCATTGTTTGATTCTGGAGCTACACGGTCTTTCATATCTAATAGCTTCGTAGCCATGCATAGAGTAGCTACTTCCCCCTTACCTAAGAGTTGGAAGATTCTTACCGGAGGAGGCATCGTACCGGTTATAAGCACTATTAGAACGTGCTCGGTAGTAGTATGTGGTAGAGAGATGAGAGCATGATTTTTGGTACTCCCAATGCCAACTTTCGATGTTGTATTGGGCATGGACTAGTTAAGTCAGTACAATGTCGTACTAGATTGCCGGAAGGGTAGCATCACTTTTAGACCGCCAGGCCACCCGGAGTTCAAGTACATGCGGGTCACCATCGAGCGAGGAGTAGGACAGACAGCTAGAGCTTACATGGCTATAGAGACGGCACCCCTAGCAATCGTTGCAGAGTTCGAGGATGTTTTCCCAGAGGAGTTGCCAGGCCTACCGCCTGATAGATAGGTGGAGTTCACTATTGAGTTAGTGCCCGGAGCAGCACCGGTATCTTCAAATGTGTACCGGTTGGCAAAGAAGGAGCTAGACGAGCTAAAGTTATAGTTAGAGGAGTTACAGATAAAGGGATTTGTCCATCCTAGTGCATCACCCTGGGGAGCACCAGTATTATTTATACCAAAGAAGAATGGGACATTCCGGATGTGCATTGATTACAGAGCCCTTAATGCTTTGACTATCAAGAACAAGTACCCTCTACCGCGGATTGATGATCTGGTCGACCAGCTGACAAGAGCAGTGGTGTTCACGAAGATCGACTTAAGATCGGATTATCATCAGGTAAAGGTGCAAAGGGAAGACATTCCAAAGACATCATTTAGGACTCGTTATGGTCACTACGAGTTCTTAGTGATGCCTTTTGGATTGACAAATGCGCCTGCAGTGTTTATGAACCTGATGAACAGAGTCTTCCACCAATATCTGGACCAGTTCGTGGTAGTCTTCATCGATGACATCTTGGTGTATTCCAAGAGCCACGAGGAGCACGGAGAACACTTGAGGCTAGAGCTAGAGACGCTGAGACGTGAGAGGCTTTATGCCAAGCTGAGCAAGTGCGAGTTTCTCCTAGATCGTGTCACTTTTCTTGGATACGTTATCTTAGGAGAAGGTGTTTCGGTAGATCCCGCGAAGATTTCGTCAGTAGAGATATGGCCGACCCCTACCAACGTCTCGGAGGTGAGGAGTTTCCTAGGACTTGCCGAATATTACCGGAGGTTCGTAGAGAACTTCGCAAGGATCGCAGAGCCGATGACCCGCTTGACCCGCAAGGAGCAGGAGTTCACCTGGACAGAGGAGTGTCAGACGGCGTTCGATGAGCTGAAGAAGCGTTTGACTACAGCACCCATCTTGACCATACCTTCTTGACCCGGAGGATTTGAGATCTATAGCGATGCATCCGGGAAAAGATTGGGATGCGTCTTGATGTAGCATAGAAAGCTTATGGCCTATGCCTCTAGGCAGCTGAGGACCCATGAGAAGAACTACCCTACCCATGACTTGGAGCTTGCCGTAGTGATCTTTGCCTTGAAGCTTTGGAGGCACTACCTATACGGAGAGCGCGTAGAGATAATCACCGATCACAAGCGCCTGAAGTACGTCTACACCCAGAAGGACCTGAACCAGAGACAGAGATGTTGGCTCAAAATGATGACGGACTTTAAGATTGAGCTACTGTACCATCCGGGAAAGGCTAATGTGGTAGCCGATGCTTTAAGCAGGAGGCCCATAGCATTTTTCCTGACTACCCAACAATATCTGTTGAGAGATCTAGAACAGTTGGGTATAGAGGTCATCATGCCCGGAGTTGACGGCCAGATGTCGAGTTTTCAGTTGCAATCGACATTAGTGGAGAGAATCAAGGCTGATTTGTCGACAGATGTCAGATTTCAGAGGCTTCGACAGAGGACAGAGGCTGGAATAAAGACGAGACTATGTATACACGAGGACGGGACTTTGAGATGTGGAGATTGTCTCTATGTTCCGAATGGAGAGCTTCGTCAGGAGCTGATGACGGAGGCGCATATTTCAACCTACTCTATCCATCCAGGAGGCACAAAGATGTACAGAGACCTGAGGTAGTACTATTGGTGGCATGGGATGAAGAGGGAGATAGCTCGCTTTATGGCAAAGTGTCTGGTGTGTCAGCAAGTCAAGGCTGAGCATCAGAGGTCTACCGGATTACTTCAACCGCTTCCGATACCTGAGTGAAAATAGAAGCACGTTATCATGGACTTCATTACGGGCTTTCCAAGGAGTCCTAGTGGTCGCAATGCGATATGGGTAATCGTAGATCGACTCACCAAGTCCGCCCACTTTTTACCTTTCAGAGTTGGGCAATCTACGGAAGTCTTGGCAGACATGTATATGAGGAAGATCGTGCGACTACATGGAGTGCCAGTCAGTATAGTGTCTGACAGGGATACGAGGTTCACATCGTACTTTTGGCGGAGTATGCAAGAGAGTCTTGGTACCCGCCTAAAGTTTAGCATATCATATCACCCGCAGACAGATGGCCAGTCCGAGCGCACCATTCAGACGTTGGAGGATATGTTGAGGGCTTGCATGCTTGACTTCAGCGGTTCATGGGAGGACCATTTGCATTTGGTCAAATTTTCCTACAATAATAGCTATCAAGCGAGCATTCAGATGGCTCCCTATGAGGCATTGTATGGCAGGAAGTGTCGTTTCCCAGTATATTGGAGCGATGTAGGCGAGAGGCAGATTCTAGGGCCAGAGTTGGTCGTCCGTACAGTGGAGAAGGTGAAGAAGATCCAAGGGCATCTGCGAGCAGCACAGGACAGGTAGAAGCATTGGGCTAATGTGCATCGACGACCCCTAGAGTTCCAGGTTGGAGATCATATGTTCCTGAAGATCTTACCTACCCGAGGAACCATCAGATTTGGAGGCAGAGGGAAGCTGAGTCCGAGGTACATCGGACCATTCGATGTGCTAGAGTGCGTTGGAGAAGTTGCTTACAGATTAGCCTTGCCACAGACACTAGAAGGAGTTCATGACGTCTACCATGTATCTCAGCTGAGGAGGTACATGCCAGATCCGAGTTATGTGCTTGACCACTCGGAGATCACCGTCGGGCCGAGTTTGTCTTACCAGGAGGAGCCATTAGAGATCCTGGACAGAAGCGAGAAGGTACTGCGAGGCCAGACTATCCCTCTAGTTTGTGTCGCAAGGAGGCATCATGCACCAGACAAATTAACCTGGGAACAAGAGGACGATATTTAGCAGCGTTTTCCCCATATCCTTGAAGGCCTAGGTATGTAATAGCATTTCAATTCAATCAATAGTTTTTCCATATGTGTGTTTTAATTTCGAGGATGAAATGCTCTAAGGAGGGTAGATTGTAAATCCCCTCGACCAAAATTTGGGTTTAATTAGCTTAGATAGCATGATTAGGGTTAATTAGATGCTATTAGAATTTATTACTCAGAGTTTTAATTATTTGTGTAATGTTTATATTACTTAGGACACCTTACCGTTGTTTCGATATTTAGGACACTACACTAGCTATTACCCTCAAACAAATTTTATACACTTTGCCTAGACGTACGAACCTACCATAATGACCTTCGTGTAACTCACAGATACTCATTTTTGTGCCTGATTTTAGTCGCACAAAAGTCGTTACAAACGTCCGTACGTAAATTCGATTAATTCCATATTTACGTTCTTTGTCTGTTCCAATCGGAAATTGAGACCCAACATCAACCCGTTTTGACCAACCCCAATCATGACATTATTATACTCTAAGTCTACCACGCCCTTGACGCTTGTACCCACCCAATTTAGACTCTATGTA